>PVHX01001746.1:42500-67243 GCA_004024805.1 Geosciurus inauris
CAGAGGAAAGCAGTCCCTCCCACTCAATTAGGGCAATTAGCTCACAGGCCATACAGGGGCCAGGCCTGACTGAATAGGATCCCCCTGCCCCACCGTTTGTTATCCAAGCTGAGCTCACACAAATTAATGAGGAGAGGGAATGAGTAAAGCCAAGGGCTGTTGCTGGCAAACACTCTGGGGGCCTGGTCCCTTCCTCCTGTAAGAACAGCCCAGATTACCCCCAACAATAAAACCTGTTAACTTATACAACTTTGCTTAAGAAACAAGCCTGATAGGACGTTGGCAGACTTCCCTGCTGCCAACCAAGAACTATTGCAAGCAGCCACGGGCTTCCCAGGACGGAGCATGATGGAATGGGAAGGGAGGGAGCAAACTGTTTATTCCAGCAGCCAGATTGTCTCCAGCCATAAAGTTCTGTATTTGAAAAGTTATTGTTGTTGTTGTGTTGTTGTTGTTGTTTTTAATCCTTCATATATTACCAAAAAGGGGTGGTGGGGTGTTGAGCAAAGATGTTATCTTTTATTGAAGCCACTCAAAGGAAAGCATCCTTGACCTTCCCAATTTGGATCTGACTTTGCTAATACAGAAGCCCATTTCAGCATTGCAAGAAGAGGAAGGGAAAGACACCTGGCCAGTTAGAGTTCAGCAAAGAGGGATTTATTTAAAATAAATTCTAAGAAATGCAGTTTCAACTAATGTGGAATTTGTACATTGCAAATTTTGGTGGGACATGTATGTCTCTTTATAAATAGGTTCACACTTTTAAAGATCAGATTTTATTTGTAGACCTTAAAAAAACTGAGATGGTATCTACACTCATAAACCTATTTGGGTTTTCTCTAGTTGGCTTGTATTAGTTAAAACAAGTAGTGAACTCCTGGTCAATAGCTACTTACTAAGGCAACTGTTGAACCCAATGATGTTTTGAATTTTTTTCCACAGCTCTTTGATTTAGGTCCAAAGAATCTCAATCTGTCATTCACCTAGAAAGTGAGGTGAAGAGACTGAAGTCAGAACCACAAGACACTCAGCAATGACTTTGAAACATGGGATCCACAACAGATGAAGCTGGCAAAAGCTGGCATCCCATTAAGTGAGGAGAACAAGGCCAGACCATCTTCCACCAAGAGCAGAGTTATGCATTTGAACAAGGTAGTCAGCTCAGGGCTCAGACTCCTCTTTGTGACAAGAGTTTCCCCACAAGGGACAGAGAGATGGAATCTGTGATGGCCCTCCAAAGTCTCATGTGTATAGAGGTGGGACTTTTAGGCAATGGTTGGATCCCAAGGGCTCTAACCTCATCAATGGATTAATCCATGTGTTGGATTAATGACTGAATGGACTACTGGGAGTTAGGACCTAGTTGGGAGGTAGGACCTAGTTGAAGGAAGGAAGTCCTTGGAGATGTGCCCTGGAAAGGTTTCCCCAGCCCTTTCCTCTCTTGCTTCGGCATGTTCTCCCCCCCCTCCCCCCGCCTTTCCAACTGCCGTAAGCTGAGCAGCACTTCTCCACCATGTCGTTCCACCATGATGTTCTGCCTCACCTCAGATCCAAGGCAATCAACCTGGCCAACCATGTACTGAATCCTCTGAAATCATGAGCCAATATAAATCTTTCCTTCTCTGAGTTGTTCTTATCGGGTATTTTGGTCACAGTGACAAACTGACTAACACAGGCTACCTGGCACAGTATCCAAAGGTCTTCTGGAACCAGGATGAAGCCATTTCTGAAAGCTGCTATTTGACCTGATTAATTTCTTGGTATCTACTTGCCCATGTCATAACTACTGGGGTTTCCCTGAAATCAGTCTAAAGAGAAGGAGAAGGAGAGGGAGAGGGAGAGGGAGGAGGAGGGAAAAGAAGAAGAAACAGAGGAAGAGGAGGAAGAAGGAGGAGGAGGAGAAGAAGGGAAAGAGAGAAAGAAAAAGAAGTCTGAAATGTGTGGAACTTAACAGAATGGAATTTAATGCTATTTTAGCAAAATCAATGGAGTAGCTTGCAACAAAAAACAAAATCAAGTTGTTTATCTTGAAACAATATCACCCTCTCTTGCTAATAGTACCCCAATATTCCTAGGCCTGTTCTTGTGCTTAAAAACAAAAACAAAAAAACTGAAAAACTGGATGTTGTTGATCAAAACTGCTCCTGGGTCCCTATCTCTGCAATTTCATGACCTTTTCCTCTTCCACTCATCACCACAGCCTGCAAGGAGAAAATACCATCCTGAGCACTGAATCTCAGAGAGATAAAGTGACTTCTCAGAAGACACGCATGGGGAAAGATAAAACTAGAATTCAAATACAGATATTTCTGACTTGAATACATACTTCTTATTTTTATCCAATACAACCCAGCCTCCTAGAATTACCTCAAGAAAGATTATTCCAGAATCTACTTAAGCTGCAAACTCTAGCTGGTCATCCCAGGAAGACTTGTATTCCAGATGCTTAAATAAAATTATAAAAAATAAATTTTTAAGAAAAGTTATTCCTGAAAAGACTAAGGAGAGCCTCAGAAGTGGTTCTGAAGGTAGACATTGGGAACCTGGGGTCCTGGGTGTCCAAATTCATGCTAACACATCCCATGAGCTCCAGAAGGCCCCTAATTCTCCCTCTCCTTTTACGTCTTCTAGGAACAGTGGGCCCAGAAACCTTCCTGTCCCTGTTTAATATGCAATTGTTACACTAAAATCGCTTTAAAGTCTTCAGAAAACAAGTCCAACAGAATTACCATTATTCTCCTATAACCATGGTGTAGTAATCAGGGCTGTTCCCATTTATTCTGGTTTTTCTCCTTCCCAATGACATGATAGGCCTGAATTTAGGTATGGGCATGTGTCTTACCTTGGTCAAGACAGCAGATGATAATAAGCATGTGTTCAGCATGAAAGATTCAAGAGCCAACACAATGTGTTATATCATTTCCCCTCAAAGCCACAATTGGAGGGACAGGTTGAAACTGAGACTCCATCTGCTTCAATCCTCCCTTGACTGTGCTGAGCATTCTCCCTGCTGGCCCATGATGTATGTGCGGCATGAGCATGAAGTCAAAGCTGTTGGGAGTAGTTGTTACTGCAGTATAACCTCTTCCCTCTGACAGACACAAACTGCATGGAAGGCCTGTTTCTGGAGCGTATCAACAGGGGGAAACAGTCCACAAAGTAAAGAAATCATATGAAGATCTATTCACTTAAGAAATACTTATTAAGCACCTACTTTTAGGACAGAGTGTGCCAGTGTACCAGAGACACATTTTTCTTTCCAAACTGGGAAATCCAAAAGGGCATTTTTAAAAATTTTAATACTTGTGATTGAACCCAGGGATGCTGTACTATTGAGCTACACATCTCCAGCCCTTTTGTAAAATTTTGAGATAGAGTCTCATTGAGTTTCTGAGGCTGGCCTCAAATTTGTGATTCTCTTGCCTCAGCCTCCCAAGTACCTGGGATAATAAGATGTGTGTCTCCACACTTGCCTCAAAAGGGTATTTTCTATTACAATGATAATCAGTATTCTTTTAAAGGGTTTGTTTGAAATTAGAAAAAAGAATTTGCCTTTGGCATAAAATTTTAACTACCAAAATCTATTTGCACTCTTGGAGAAACCCTCCAAAAAAAAATATCAACAAATTTATCTTCCAGGTGAATCTGCTTAGAGATTGTTATTTTTTTTCATTCTCTGCAGTTACTCATTTGTTGAAGCATGCCTAACTACACCTAAAAAAGAGAAGGCTTTAATCTAGATATATGAAAACATTTCAAGATGGTAAGCATTTCCATAGACCCTTGCTAAAGGCTAACGTTAATGATCTAAGGGGAAAAAAAGAGATCCCCCTTCCCTAATGGGGAATCAATCTTTATTACCACCGAGGGCCAAATAATTAAACAAACAAACTTGGAGTTTCCCATTTAATGGAGTATATAAACTTCAGTTTTATTTGTAAGAAAAACAATTGTCCATTGTAATGAGTTTACACTAGGAACAGCCTTACCCTGGTTTTCACCTCCTCTGGGCTTCACCTCCCAGTGTCGCTGAGGTATCCACATTGCTAGGCAGTGACATTCTGTCATAAATAACCTAACAGTCTGCAATGTCAGACCTTAGAAAAAGCTTTTTGAGGAGACTTAGAAAGAAAAATGTTATGTGAAAAGTGTCAAATTCCATAATCCCAGGGTTATTTTTTTCTCTTATTTTCAATTTGTATAATTATTTATGAAACTGGAGTTTGCTGCAATTAAGATTCTCCACATATTAGGAATATATGTTTGTAAATAAAAAATTATATCCGCATGCATGCACATGCACATGGATACGTATACATATTAAAAGCCAAGTTGAAGAGTGTGGGCTGTTGTTGTGAGTATCAGTACTAACTTCTAGAAACATGGCAAAGTGGTCAGAAAGCCCCAGCCCACTGCCCCTAATCTCTGTCCCTCTACCTCTTGGACTTCTGTCATCCCACCTTCAGAGCAAGGACATCACACCAGATGCCCCTGAATGCCCCACCTTGCTGGTCCACCCAGGGGTTGCTCCTGGAAGTTGTTTCCAGTCTATAATGTTGATGGATACCTTGACAGTCTGCATAGCTAGGATTCTGATGAGGGAAAGGCACATCAGTCAAAGGCAAAATGGAAAAACTCAAGCATGGAATACGTTTTGATATCAGAATGGTGGGATTGCTGAAGATTTTTCTTCTTGTTTTCCTAAATCTAATTTATGTTTTTGCTATATTAATTGTATAACTTTTGAGATGAATAAAAATTAAACAAATATAACAGCCTATGTGAAGGGCAGTGTTAATTATTATCCTCAGAAGGTCAACACACAAACACAAACCTCTTCCTTATACTTACAGACACAAAACATTTATTACACACCATAGCCATATGATTATCAGTTCTGAGTTTTCAACAGCAAAATCGTCTTTGGCAACACAATTTATTTGTCTAAAGATGTCAAATAAACAAGTTGGGCAAATACTTCATTATTCAATTGTCTGCTTTGGCATCCTGTGCACTATAATAAATGTCTAGTGTCACCCCTCTGACCCCGCCCACCCCATGCACTCGTGCTTGTCATGTCCAAGTCGGCCTTCTCGGGTTAATACTTAACGCCAAAGGTTATAAAAATCATGTTAAGTAGAAGTACCCAGGGAATTTGGGCCTCTCTCTCTTGCCTTATTCTCTCCCACTCTCCAAGGTTTGACAACATAATATGATTACATAATAACTCAGCACAGGAAGCAAATTAGACACCATACCGGAAGACCAGGTGAGGCCCCCATGGAGTTATCTGAATCAGTTATCCAACTTTCAGGGCAAAGTCAGGCAAGAAACACACTGTTAGGCATTTTGGAGCCCTGAAAATTCCCATCCAGTTCCCCACCTCATTCCCATCCAACCAAAAGCAGCCTCCTCCATGGGAGGAATTCTGCTACTGCGGAAATGGTATCTTTCCTCCTTATTATACAGCGAATTGGTTTAATGAACAACAATGAATAAATGTTATGGGCCATAGAACCCAGAGGCAGCTACCTCCTTCTCTCAGAGTAACTCCAAATTGCCTTCTTGAGCTCCGGTTATACAAAGTCCAGGTTTTCACCTATCTTTCTTTAGACGCGAAAGTTTTCCCTTTGATTTCTACATCCCACAAACAGCGGAAGGGGGGTCACCAGAAAAGCAGGCTCAACCCTTCCCCAACTGCATCTCAAGTCCAGTGGCTGTCAACAATTCTCTGAGGGTCACACAGAAGAAAGAGAACTAGCCCTGCCCCCTCCCCCAGGGACACTTCAGTCTTGCTAAGCCTCCACCTACCTCAACAGCAACCAAAAACCTGTCACAGAGCAGGTTTAAACAACAGGAGTTGTAGCCACCACCAAAGGTGTGGGACGACCATTTCACATGTCCCTTCCTCGTGTACACCCATGTTTCATTTCATTTTCCTTTTGAAGGTGGTTCCTATTGTCTTCTCCAGCTAGTGATCTAGCTTTAAAATAGACAGACATGTTTTTTTTTTAAATCTCTTGTCTTATCACATTTTAGAAAATCCTTTGTCCTTCTAAGATCAGGACATCCCAGGAAGGGAGGCAGGAAGTGGAACAAAAGTTGAGTGGTCCAGTATCTCATGGCAGCTGCTTCCTGGACTCTGGAGATAGACCCCTTGGTTCTCTTAGCTCCACCACTGACCAGCTGTACTCTTGGGCAATTTATGTCATCTTTCTATGTCTGGGCTTTTTCACCTGTATGGTGGGGATAATAGTGCCTTTTTTCACTGGGTCACTGTGAAGATTAAATGAATAATTTTAATAGTGCCTGGTACATGGTAACTGCACATATTAGCTATTACTGTTGCCTGTTTGCCATTGTATGACTTTAGATAAGTAATCACTTCCTTTCCTTGGGCCTCCATGTGAAAAATGAAATTAATAATCTACTTATCCTCCTTATTCACCTCACAGGGTTGCTGAAAGATCAAATGACCCAATTGACATGAAAAGTTCTTTGAGACAGAGAAAGACTTTACAGTAATATCTGGAATATATTGCTTTTTAATATAATGATACTATACACTTGGCCAATTAAAGGAATTAAATTGAGTCCTTCATTTTAAAGGAATTAAAAAGAAAAAAGACCAATTTCAGGATGACCAGAAACTCCACCATGGGCCAAGGCAAGGGAAGACTTGGAAGTAGTGAGCCAGCCTGGTTTTGACTTCCAACAAGACATTTCAGTACCACTTCATGGAATGGATCCAGGTGGGGACGGATGATAAATCTGCATCACTGCAGCTCCAAGGCAAGTCATTTGTGCTTGCTCTGAGTGGCAAGAAAATACACTTTCTAATCAGTTCTGTCTTACTATAAAGCATATTCTGAAATCAGAAATGTTTTGAGGGCAGCTCATAATTTCAGGGCAATGCAATTTCTGACCCTGATAACTGTCACAGGAGGATTGGCAAATGCTGCTATCAGAACTGCCCAGTCCCAAGAGCCGGTCAGGCCAGATGAGGATTTGGAGTATGGGCCTCACACAGGCAAGCCACCGCCAGCCCTCCCTGATGTTGGTTGGACTGAACTTTTGGATGGAAATGACCAGTTTTGCAGATGCCAGGCAAACACCGTCGGAAGCAACCAGATGCCAAATGAGTCAACTCCATTTGATGATCCTTGTCAGTGGCCGACTGCATCTTCCATGTTTTAATTCTATCATCCTAATGCCTTGCTAACACACACCACTGACAGTAAGTAGCACAGCCTGTCTTCTCCACACCGCCCCCTCTGTCTCTTCCCCCCTAAAGTGCTGCATCTGGGGCTGCCAGTCTCATTCCACCCACATCAGGTCCACTTCCATTTCCATGCAGCCATGTGCTTTTCAGCAGCTTTCCCCCCTTACAAAATTGATCTCTCTCTCTCTTAATTAACCAAACATGGAAAGACACCATTACTATTACATATTGATGAAAATAATAATTCTAACTAATATTTATTGAGTTTACACTGAGCTAGACAGCACTTTACTTAATCTCAAATAAGTCTATGAGATGAGGAATATTATCATTACCTGTTATAGATGACTAGGCTAAGGCCAAAATCTGGCCAATATTGTGCTGAAAGCCATATGACATCCATGCGGGACATCTACACCCTGGTAGAACCAGGCTATGAGCCTAGGAAGTGTGATTCCCAGAGATCCCAAGCCCAGGGACGTGCTGGTGCATATACTCACGTGGAGACGACTCACATAGCCCAACTCAGGTCACACCTTGGGATGGGTGCTCAGGTGGATTTGTCTTGGATCCTCTCAAAGAAGACTAGAAGAAACCATCTTAAGGCACCTCAAAAAGCTAAGCAGCAAGGATTCTTGCTTTGGCCCTAAGGATCCAGTCTTTAGTTATATAATTGCATGAATATTCTTCCTTGCTATATAAAAATTTCCAGAAACTTAATTACATCTTCCAAATAGAATGCTATATCATTTAGTGGGGGGAGGTGTAACTGAGAGTTGAACTCAAAGGCCTTCAACGACTGAGCCACATCCCCAGCCCTCTTTTGTAGTTTATGGAGACAGCGTCTCACCGAGTTGCTTAGTACCTTGCTTTTGCTGAGGCTGGTTTTGAACTTACAATCGTCCTGCCTCAGCCTTCTGAGCTGCTGGGATTAAAGGCATGCACCAGCTTGCCCAGCAGGATGTCATATCTTTGTCCACCAAAATGCAATTAGCAGATGGTCAAGAACTTCTTGTGCCTACCTGTCAAGGACACAGCAGTGAAGAAGGCACTTTGGGCTCTTGCTGGATGGAGATTATACCAATCTGTAGAGAAAACAGACATCAAGTGAATGATGTAAATAATTAAGGAAATAATGACAAGAAAGCAATGTACTATAAAGAAAACTAGAGTGCTTTTGAGAAAATGCGGGCAGAGGAGAGGGAGGTGATTTCCTTTAAACCCAGGCACTGCTCTTGGAATTTGAACTGAAGGCCTTCAAAATCTCCCCCAATCCCAAAATCACTTAATAAATATTTCTGAATTAATACCCTAGACAAAGGAAATGAGGTCATGCTTGCAAAGCAGAGAAACACGTGGCTGTTTCTTCATGCTTCCAGAGTTGGGAGAAAGTTGAAATGAGCTTGTACAGAGAATGACAAGAAATACAGGCCACACTTTGCTGTGGTTACTGCACTAGCCACACTAGCTGGATTGTTCGGGGCCTCACTTTCATGAGGCTTAATACAATCAGGAAGGGCTTAGACTCCCAGCCAGGATAAATACCCCACCAGGAGCCTGATCAAGGAGAGAACCAAAAAACCAACTGGCCCAGCGGTGCCCAGATACACATGTGGGCGGCTCCACCAGCCAACAACACTGGCCCCCTCTGGGGGATCCCCACCCCCCACCAATCAACACATTCTTAAAGTAGCCTCGGGCTGCTGAAGCTCATAATCAGACCTGGGTTGGATTGCAAACATCTCTATACTGCCAGTGCTGGCTAATGTGATTAGGCACAGAGCATTAGCCAAATAAAAGGGGTGGGGAATTGAGGATCCAGGGAGATGAAGAGAAGGAAAGGGGAATGGGGAGTTAGAGGAAGGCTTGTGACACCCCCAAAGGGAGGAAATTAAAAGCCAAAGGAACACCCGAATCCAAGTAATTTATCACTTCTTTTGTCAAGTAGCTGGGCAGGCAGCCAACAAATATTGGGTGCCTACTATATGCAAGGGATCCACACTGGGTGCCTTCAAGAGCTCATTGCCTACTGGAAGGCAAGGTCAAAACAAATGCTGTGGAGCCGCACCCTTAAGTCATCCACAAAGGTGGTACACACTTTCTCTTTTGGAGGAAGGGATGAACAAATGACTCAATCAATAAAAATAAACAACTACAGTACTGTAGGGTTAATTCTGTATGTCAGCTTTGCTAAGCTATGGTGCCCACCACGTCTTTGGTCAAACACTAGTCCAGAGGTTGGTTCAAAGGTATTTTTTAGATGAGCTTAATATTTAAACTAGTAGCTTTAGAGCAAAGTGGATTATCATCCATAATATGGGTGAGCTCCATCAAATCAGTTGAAGGCCTTCAAACACAGACTGAGTTTTCCTAAAGAAGAAAGAGTTCTGCCTCAAGACATCGACATTGAAATTCTACCTCAGTTTCCAGTCTGCAGCTACCAAATCATGGACTTTCTAAGTGTTAGACTTTTGTGAACCTGTTCCTTAAAATCTCCCCTCCCCTGTCTGCCTGCCTGTCTGTCTCTGCTTCTGTCTCTCTTTCTACTTGGTTCTATTTCTCTGGAGAACTTTGACTTAATATGGCCATTGAATACATTCATTAAATCCTAGGAATGTTATAATGTGAAGAATTTAGGTTTCTTCAAGATGAGGAGATAAGGTCATGATCTCACCCTGGCCAGCAACCTGAGGAGTGCAAAGAAGACACAGAATGCTGTGGGAGTGGGTAGAAAGGTACATGTGAACACAGAAACATCGGCGTGCTGGTGGGCAGAGCCGGGAAGCAGAACGAGGCATTAGCAGCCCAAGCACAAGGCTCAGAGACAGAGGAGAAACATAGTATTCTGGTAACACAGGGAACCTGCACTTGCTGTCTGTAGACTCTCCCCCAGTGCTCGCTGCACACCAGCCCCAGCTCACACTGCCCGGAAGCCCAGCCGCCTGGCGATGTCCTGCTCCCCACTTCTCCAGCCTTGGAGAGCTTCCCCAGAGCAGAGGATTTCACCTGCCTGCTAAGGCCTTCCTCCAGCTTTTCTGAGAAGCAAGGCTGTGAGCCCCCCCTCCTGCACAAGCTCAAAAGGGTTAAGTCTCAACTTCCCCTTCCCCCTCCCAAGTAGTGGCAATCTTTCCTAATCATTTCCATTTCTATTCCTCTTTAATTCTCCCATTCCCCTCTTTGTTTTCGTGACCTGTGAGAACCTGAACTCCAGCTGGAGGCAGATTCTGCCTTTATCCTTAAGCAGATATTTAAGCAATTATCCTGTCACCGGGCTTTGCCTGGCCTTCTCCATATGGGTCGCTCCCAAGCAAGGCATTTGGTTTCTCCTTTGTTCCCAGTGCATGGAGTAAAATTGTTCCAGAAAGCCATTGCCCTTGAGCAATAGGGCTGGGAAGATGGAAGTAAACTTGGTTGAGGATCCCTAATGTCAGCAGAGAAAGGTGACTCAGGCTGCTGTCAGCCTGATCTTCTCTGCCCACCCATCCAGGACATGCTATCTCACTCCAGGAGCAAAGAATCCATGAGAGGACTCTTGTCTGCATCCTGCCACAGCTCAAGTGGACAGCAGTGTGACAATGTAGTAAACTCTGTCTGCTGGCCAGGGCCATAGGTGGGTGCTCTCCCCTAGACCTCCTCCAGCCCTGCAGAAAGAACCAAGGATCAGGCAATCAGAGGAGAAGCAAGTTTAGCCCCATGAGGCTTATGGTTACTGAAGGAATCACCTCGTGGAGGGTGTCTAGGTAAAACCTCCAGTATTAGTTTTCTGTTGCTGCTATAACAAATTTCCACAAATTGGATGGCTTAAAACAACCAAAGTATATTCTCTCATGGTTCTGGAGGCTACAAGCTCAAAACTAGTCACACTGGACTGAAATCTAGGTATCATCAGGGCCTAGCAGAGATCTTCCAGTTTCTGGTGGCTGTCAACTTGCCTGAGCTTTTGGCTGTGTCACTGCAGTCTCTGTCTGTATGCACATTGTTTTCCTTATGGGTATGTCAAATCTCTCTCTCATTCATATAAGGACTCTTGAAATGGCATTTAGGGCCCACCTGGATAACCCAGGCTAATCTCATCCCAAAACTCTTAACTTAATCATCTGCAAAGACTTTGCCACATATGGTAATATCTCCAGGTCCCAGGGATATGGATCTTTGGTGATGTGGGGGTAGGGGGGATTTAGCCTATAGCAATTTTCTGCCTACTTTATCTCAGGGGAAGAGATCAAGCTAAGAAGGAAAATGGGGTGAGCTTTGCTCCCATCCTACATGCTCAAGTGTTGAAGAGGAGTCATGACCTTAACAGATCAGCAGAAGGTCAACTCCTTCACAGTCACAAAGGCCAAAAGGAAGAGAATGGAATAACTGGGACTTAATACCCCATGTCAAAATACTTTGGCTCATATATAGCTCTGTGGTAGTGTTGACAAAAGCTCAGTCCTTGTCTCTGATGCCAATCCAACAACGAGGACATGGTTTTGAGAAAAAGAAAAGTAGGTTTATTGCTTTGCTAGTAAAGGAGAAACACAGGGGACTCCTGTCCCAGAAGCTGTGATTCTCCCCATTGGCAGGAATAGGGAGCTTTTAAAGAAGTGACTCAAAGGTCACATTCCACATATTCTCTGTTGGGGTTGTAATTCACTTGTTAATTTGGGAGACAGTCATTTCTGAGATCTTCTGGTGCCATCCCCAAAGTCTAGATCACTTTGTTCCTGTGATGGGTGTGTGCTCCAGAACAGATAAATCTGCATAAAATGGGGAAGAAAGGTAATCCTGTTTCCCCTGAGATTAGGGTGAGGGAGAAATTAGGGAAGAGCAGAGAGAGAGGAAGAGAAAGAAACAGGTTCATTTTAAAAATAAGCTGCAGTGGTACAGCAGCAAGGTCTATATTCAAAGCTAAAGTGGACCACTGTTACAGTGGAGCACTTGTCTAGCATGTGTGAGGCCCTGGGTTCAATCATCCATACCACTAAAAATAAAAAGAAATGTGCTAGAATTAGGTCATGAAAAGAGGTCTGAACTAAATCTTATACAAAATCATTTACTAACAATGTGACTTAGCAATATATCTAAGCCTCAGCCTCTGATTCTATAAAGTGGACACAACAATGGCTACCTCAGTGAGGGTTTGCAAGGGTACCCATTCGGCATTCCCCATTTGCTAGTCATCGTGATCAGAGCTTTCTAGATATTTTTCTAATCCTTTCAGAGATGTACAAGGTAAGGATTATAATCCCATTTTATAGATGTAGATTCAGAGATGTTACATAATATGCAGATGATCTCACAGCTTAAAGTAACTCAAGAGCCTTTCTCTGTAGTCAGACTCCCAATCATAAGGCTCTTAGTCAGAGAGAGATTAAGCCTGGTTCTCAGCTCTGGCTGCACACTAGAATCATCTGGGGAACCTGAAATATGCAGATGTCCAGACCCACTCTGACCAGTAGAATCAGAATCTCTGGGGTATGGCCCAGTCATTTGTTTAAAGTCCCCACCTGATCAAAGTATAGCCAGGGCTGAGAACCACCCAACTGACTAAGCCAGTCCCCATCTTTATGCAGACTGAGGCACAGGCCTTCTTCTCTCTGCCTGCTCTCTGACTTCTGGCTACAGATCTCAGTCAGCCTTCTGGATAGCCTGGATACCTGCTAGACAAAGATCATGCCCAGAAATTCATTTACTTTCACAATCATTAAATGAATGCACTCTCTATGCAACTTTCTTTCCAGCCCTAGAAAGAGCCCTTGGCTTCTTGATAGTTGTTCAGTGAACATTGTTTCATTGAGTGTCTACCATAGGGCAGGCAATTATGAAGTTTTCTTGGTTACTCCACCCTCAAATGTCTTCTTTCTCATCTGGTCTAATTTCATCTGCTCCAATAGGATGGGTCCCCCAATTCCTATTGTCTTTGTCACAGATTTGCCAATGTGGGCCTGTCTCCTGTTCTGCCTATTTCTCGCTTTACCACCTGTGGTAGACTAAAAAATGGCCCTCCAAAGATATCTATATCCTCATCCCAGGAATTGTTAGTGTTACCTTATTTGGAGAAAGGGTCTTTGCTGGCATGATTAAGCTAAGGATCTTGAGCTGAGGCCATTATCCTGGACTTGCTCTCTGGACCTCAAATGTCATAGCAAGCATCTCTAGAAGAAAGAAGTGGAAGAAAGAGAGATAAGAAAGAGAAGACAGTTTGACCATAAAGATGGGAATCAGAGTAATGTGGACACTAGCCAAGGTATGTGCACAGCCACAGAAGCTGGGAGAGGCAGGAAATGCCCTCCTAAGGGAGTGTGGCCCTGATGACATCTTGATATGTGCCCAAGGATACTGATTTCAGACCTCTGGCCTCCAGAACTGTGAGAGAATAAAGTCTGTTGTTGGTAATTTGTTATAGCAGTTACAGGAAACTAAAATAATAATTGCTCTGAGTTTAAATTTGTGCCTACATTAGGTTTTTGACCAATCCCTGACCACAACACTTGGCCTACCCCATGACAGGTTATTGTCCTACATGATCACTCCAGAGGGCCTTTGAATCCTCCTGCTGACACCTGAAGCAGAGACATGGTTTCCTTGCTTGGCAAGACATACACATTGCCAGATGCCAAGTTCAGAGCTTCCAGGACAAGACTCAGTGTGAGGAGAAGAGCAATATAAGACTGACCCTAAGGGACCACCAAACATAAAGGCTTGTCCCTTCCCAACAACACAGCAAACTATTACCTCCCCTGGAGAGAGCCTGGGAGTGGAATCACGCAGAAACGTTACCAGCCTGGAGATTGAATTAGAAAGTCTTCTATGCCCCTCTTCTCCTGTGGTCTCCATTTCAGCAAGGGTCATGCGTCTTCCTTTCACTTAGTGATAGACCCTTGTTTTCATAGAGTGTTCACTGTTTTTGCAAAAAGTGTCCACTTCCATCACTCCACAGAAGCGTGTTAAAAACCAATAATGTTCTAAGCACTCTCCAAAATAAAGAACCAGAGGAAAAATGTAAATAAATTAGTCCTTTTGAATGAAAGTGACAGTGCTTTGAAATTCCTACTGGTAATTCTTTCTACCAGATGTGTCCATCCATAATGTGATCATCATTAGCCACACGTTTTGTGTGTGTGTGTGTGTGTGTGTGTGTGTACGTGTGTGTGTGTGTGCACACGCTCATGGACAGTGAGATGAGTGGCAGACCCTCCAGGTGGCTCACCAGAAACCTTACTTCAGGGTTCTCCTCGTGCCCCTGCTCCGTCAAAGAGACTTTGAGTTTGGAGTCTGAGTAAATTAACAACATTCCTGTTCTTTATCTCCCTTCTGACTGTGATAAATAGCCCTAGGGAACCCTTTCTATCACTGGGTTGAGAGAAAAATTAAACATTCCTGCCTGCATTTCACACCAGTATGGTTAGCAGGGTATTTATTACAAGATAGCTATATGCTGGCTTTATAGTACATGTTTTCAGTCTCCCACAAGTAACACATGTGTTCATCACCATCATTTCAAAGCCCTTGCCTCGCATACACAAGGCCCTGGGTGCAATCCCCACCACCACCAAAAAAAAAAAAAAAATTCCAAAATTCCAAAATTCCAAAGCCTTACTAGTTACCTTAGTCAGGCGGAACAGGTTGCAGACGCTGCATAAAAAGAACTGGGCCCAGCAGCTTCGAAGGCTGAGGCAAGAGGATCACGAGTTCAAAGCCAGTCTCAACAAGCACTAAGCAACTCAGTGAGACCCTGTCTCTAAATAAAATGCAAAATAATGCAAAATATGGCTGAGATGTTGCTCAGTGGTCAAGTGCCCCTGAGTTCAATCCTTGATACAAAAAAAAAAAAAAAAAAAAAAAATCTGGGCCTTCTCTATGACAACTAGCAATCTAACCCACATGTCCAGTGCATCTGGACTATAGATCAAGAATAGGCTAACACTGGATGAAGATGAGTTTAGGAGGTCTCTAGTCTAGTCTCTGTATCATATAGATGTGAAACTGAGGTCCAAAAGTGGGAAATAATTTTTCACGGATTACACAGTAACATGACAGCAGTGCCTGCTTATGTTGGCACACTAGGTAACGCAGACACATCTTCATGCAGAGAATAACCAGAAAAGCTGGATCATGTATAAAAATTATCTGGCACTGGAAATGTTGCAAGACAGGGAAGAATTACAGGACCAAGACTGAGGGGATAAAGAAAACTTAGACAAGTCAATTTGACATTTGAGTCTCCTTTTCTAGCAGACTCTAGGGGCTTAGCCAACTACTCTAGAGATATCTGAAAGATGTAAAATTAAGACATATTTTGACAGACAATATTGTGTATAAGGGGAGAAAAAATTGAATTTAGTACTCACCAAGAGAGAAGGACTGAAAAAAATCCTGAGCTTTAGACTAGGACATGAAAGGAATATAACTTTATCCTAGAAGTAAGGTTGAGTCAAAAATAAATCAGTCCTCATAGGTACTAAAAGCCAGGTTTGAACCCTCCACCTCTGACTAGAATGAGGTGATCTTGTGTTTCTAGGGGACCCTAACTTCCAGTAACATATAAATTAAATCATCTCTAGAGGAAGATAAATTTATGCTACACTCAAATTTTCTCTAACACTTGTTCATATATAATACCTGTCCTCAATCAAAAATAACCCTGCATATAGAGGACCCAGATAATAGAGATATTAGACACAGACTTTAAAATAACTTTTCCTAACATATTTAAGGAAGTTAAAGCCAAGAGGGAAAATACTAACCACCTATTTGAAAATATTTTGAAAAGAAGGAAATAAACTCCTAAAACTAAAAAAATACAATAAATAAAAAAAGAATGAATGATTTTAAGAGCAGATTAAACACAACTAAAATGTTAATTGACAACCCAGGAAATAGATCAAAATAAAACATCCAGAAAGAAGCAATAAAAGACAGAAGGATGAAATAGAGAGAAACATATAAGATAAATCAAGATCTATTGCATAGGAAATACAGGTTTAAGTAATATAAATGTTATCACGGAAGAAGAGGAGAGAGAGAAAGGAGGAAACACAATATTTAAGAGCATTTTCTGAAACTGCTGAAACACAAACAGGTCTAGGAAAACCTAGAAAAAATGAAATAGGATAAAAAGAAAAAACAGAACCAAGAAGCAGTTACTATAAATAAGTAAGATCAATACAAAAAGTAAAATAAAATATTACTTATACATCAGAGAAACCAACGATTAACCAGAAAGAGGGGCTTCTTTAAATTATAAATATAAAAATCACAGCAAGAACAATAAGACTCACATCTCAGTTTCTATCAGAGACAATATAAGCCTGACAATAATATAACTGTATCATAAAAGTGCTGAAAAGATAACAAGATAACTGCCATTCTAAAAATTCCTATAACCAGCTAAAATATCCTTCAAAAATTTAGGAGATTTTTGTACACACAAAAAATATGCTTAAGAAGATTTTTCAGTAGACTCCAAACAAAGTAAATGTGCATAAACAGAAGGATAATGATCCTAGAAGGAAGTTAAAGAGCAACAGAATGGGTAAACAAGTGGGTTATCTAATATTTACTATCTCAAATAAAAATATTGCTCTGTAAGATTTAAAACATCCATAAATTCAGTGTTATGACCATATTAGCATGTATGTTGAAAAGGGGCAAATACAAGGTGTCCTGAGACCCTTCTTTTTTCCCAGTAAGTGATGACAGTTCTGACTTATTTTATATTTGTTGTATCAAGGATGTATCTGTAAATTTTTGAGCAACAACTCTAATAATTACCAAAAATATAATCAATAAATTAATAGAGACAGAAAATTAAATAATAAATCCAAATAAAAACAAGAAAGTAGAGAAAATGGAAAACCATAGATGAGACAAGTTAAAAACCATAGTAAGAGTGTAGATTTAAACCCAAATATATTTATAAATATATTTAAAGACAAATAAACAAAATATTAAAATTAAAAAACAAAGATTATCAGACTGAATAAAAACCCAAAACCCAAAAATATTTGTAGCTTCCCAGTGACACTCATTGAATATAATCATACAAAAAATCTGAAAAGACATACTGTATAAATACTAACCAAAATAAAACTAGCAACACTAAATTTATATCAAATAGGCAAAAGCCATTCATTGAGAGGAAGGACACTTCACAGTGATAAAAATTATTCAATTAACCAGAAAAATATAACACTCTAAATTTCCATGTCAGCATTAATTCACATGAATGTCACCATTAGCTAGGTTCAAAGGGATAAGAAAGAACATCCCTGGCTTCCAAGAATCATCTTCCATGAAGACAAGGAAGAAGGGGAAGAAAAATGATAAATGGATGAGCAAGTCATGGAAATAGAAAGAGATGGAGAAAGAAAAAGTTAAAGGGGAATAGTACGTGAAGAAAAAGTCTAAGCAAAATGAAATAGAAGAGAAAGAAAAGAGGAGGATCAACACGACAGAGAGCAAACAACCCAAAATAAAATTTAAAATGTGTTGAGAGAAAAAGAATAAAGTGGTTCCACCAATGCATCTCCATCAAGAAGTGTAGCTGTTCACTACCTGGGGCGACACTTGTGGCACATAGAGTGACAGATGCTATTAGGCTGCTGGATTTGTTCATTTCAAATAATGAACTCGGACTTCATACCAAAAAAGCCCATTCCCTGCCATAAGAACAAAAACAAACCTGCATCTCCCTTTTTCCTAGGAAACCAAGTCACAGGCCACCTAGCCCTGCCCCTGGCCAACCAGATTGCCAACAGCTCAGCCCTGCTTAGGGTGCTGTTCGGAGAAGCTCAAAGCTAGGACTGGAATCAACTAAACTCTGAACTCAACCTTTGGACCACTTTCTCCAGGTGAGAGTTGACTCCTGGTAAACAGGAGAGGGAAGATTATTTGGTAGCAGATGTTTCTCTGCTGTCCCCTACCTGCAATGAATGCTTTGCTCTGCTTTGTTGTGCATCCAGCTGGTTTTGGGATTTGGATTTTTGTTTTGCTTTTTATTTTTGGAGGTGGGGCGGAGGAGTCATCACTCATTAAACAGAGAGTTTTTTGTGACTGTTTTGAAAATGCTGGTGTTCCAGACCTGCAGCTGTAAGAGCATTATTAGTTCATTGATGTAGTATTTGTAAAAATTAGGCTGTCTTGGAGAAATCATTCATTTATTCAACCAGTAATAGTGAATAAGGCAGATATGACTTATTCTTACAGAGCTTACATTTGAGTGGAGAGAACATAAAAAAGAAGAACAAATTACAACCTGTGATGTGACATTGGGACAAAGACTGAGCAGAAAAGAGGGCAAACTTCAGAGAGGATGGTCAGGGAAGGTCTTGCTGAGGAGGTAACAGGAGGTGTAAAGAATGGGAGGAGCCAGGGATATAGGAGCCAAAGACAGCTTTAGCAAGAGGGGAAAGCATGAGGAGAGCCTGAGAAGGGACTCCCATTGTTTGAGCACAGAGAGCCAAGTACAAGGTTGGTGGGTGTGTGGATGAAGAGGGGCGGTCAGGGTAGAGATCATCAGAGCCAGGGTCAGGAGTTTCAGCTTTATCCTGCTTGCCATAGAAAGCTTCCGAAAACTTTTAAGTAAGGAAGTGATTTGATCAACTAAGCAACTACCGGTCTCAGCCTTCAAGGGCAGAGCAGAAGAATGACTTAGTGTCCTGGCTAAGGGTCGATGGACCCAGAACCAAGAAGTGATCAAGGCCTGAGTGCCATCTGGCCCCAAGCTCTGAAAGCCCCACCTTCAGAGAACTGCACTTATTAGTGTAATGCAATCCAAGAACCGAAAACATTGTTGGCTTAGCGCTGTTAGTGTTCTAGACCTCCATAGAACCCTGAACAACCCTCTTATTTTAATGAATCTTGATTTAAATTTGCAGAACTACGAATATTTGAATACAGACAATCTAATCTTTTTTATTAAAACTATAAGTTGGTTTAATAAATTTTTGTTGTTTCTAAAGAGCTTTATTGAGGTATAATTGATGTACAATAACTTTATTAAGTGTATACAGTAAGTTTGACGTGGGAAGGCATAAATGAAACCATCACCACAATGAAGATGATGAATACCGACAACACCACCAAATTTCCCCATGCCCCTTACCACTTCCCACCTTTACCCCATTGCTTTTAGTTTTTCTTCTTCCTTTCCTATCTTCAGGTTGTTCTTTTCTTTTTCCTGCCATATTGTACTGCCTAGAGCTTCCAGTAAAATATTGAATAGAAGAATAGACATCCTTGTCTTGCTCTTGAACTTGTTCACTCTGTTACATTAAATATGATATTAGATTTGGGTCTTTCCTAGAGGTCTATTATTGTTAGGGTTTATTCTCATTCTTAGTTTGAAGGATGACTTGTTAGTCAGCTGTTCATTACTGTGACAAAATATTTGAGATAATAACTTAAAAAGTTGGGTTCATGGTTTCAGTCCATGGTCATTTGTCCCTGTTGCTTTGGGCCTGTGATGGCATAGTATATCATAGCAGGAGTATGGAGTAGAAGAGACCTGCTCACCTCAAGGGGACCAAGAAGCAAAGACAAAAAGAGAAAGGAGGGTCAGGGTCTCAATATCTCTTTCAAGGATACATCTCCATTGACCTAACTTCCTCCCACCGGGCCCCACATCTTAAAGATTCTAACACCTACAATAGTGCTGCAGGTTGGTAGTCAAACCTTTAACACGTGGGCCTTTGTAGGACAATTCCAAACCATAGCAGTTTCTTATTACAGGAATAGAGTCAAACTTTATCAAGAGAATTTGAGTTTGCTTTGTCTTGTCTTAAATGTATTGAGATCCTCATTTCATTTTTAAATTTTTAAGTTTAAATTGGTGATTACGTTGTTTGGTTGTCAAAGGTTAAATCAATATTGCATTCCTGAGATAAACACCAATTGGTCATGAAGTATTATCTTTTTTTTATTTTATTGGGCTTGATTGGCTAAAAAATGGGTTTTTTTAACATCTATGATATGAGGGATGTTGGTCTAGAGTTTTATTTTCTTGTAACATTTTTGTCTGATCTTGGTATCAGTGTAACGCTATCTCATAGATTGATTTGAAAAATATTTTCTCTTCAATTCTCTGGAAACATTTGTGTAGATAATTTTTTCTTACCTAAATGTTTGGTAGAACTTCCCCATGTAACCCTCTGAGCCTGAAGTTTTCTTTATGGGAACATTTTTAACTACTAGTTCAATGTATTTTATATAGGGTTATTTAGTACACCTAACTTTTTTGAATGAACATTGATAGTTTGTATCTTTTAAGAAATGTGTCCATTTAATATAAGATGTAGAACTTATTGACTAAAATTATCCTTTACTATCTTTCAAATATCTACAAATTTAATAGTGATAAATACTCTCTCATTCCTGATGTTGGAAACTTGTATCTTCTTTTTTTCCTGACCAGTCCCACTAGAGGTATATCAATTTTATTGATCTTCTCCAAGAATCAGCTTCTGGTTTCATTAATTTTTCTCTGTTACTTTCCTCATCTTTTAAAGTAATTTCCATTGTGATATTTAGTACTATTTTCTTCTCCTTATTTTGGGTTTTTTTTTTTTTCATCTCTTTAATTTCTCAAAGTGGAAGTTGAAGTCATTGATTTATAACCTTTCCTTCCCTTCTAACTTAGACATTTAGTACTATAAATCTCCCTTTAAATGCTACTTTAGCTGTTTCCCTCAAGTTTTGATATATTACATTTTTATTTTTGCTGAATTTAAAATGCTTTTTTCTTTTTCTCTTCTTTTTTTTTTTTTTTTTTTTTTTTTTTAGTACTAGGGATTAAACTCAGGGTCTTGCACATGCTAAGAAAGTGCTCTACCACTGAGTTACATACCCAGACCTGAATTTAAAACACTTTTTAAAATCCCTGTTGATTACTTCATTCATCCATGGATATTTTTAAGTGTATTATTTAGTTTCCAAATATTTGAGGATTTCTAAATATCTTTCTGTTGTTGGATTCTAATTTATTTGCTCATATATTTATGGTGAGAGAACATACTTTGATTTGAATCCTATTAAATCTACTGAGGTTTATTTGGTCTGGAATATGATCTATATTTTAGCAAAAAGATTTTCTATTGGAAACTTGAAAAAAATGTATATACTGCTGTTGTTTGGTGATATGATCTATAAATGTCAATTAGAACAAGTTGGCTTATAGTGTTGTCTAAGTCTCTATATCCTTACCGATTTTCTGTCCACTTGTTCTATCAAGAACTGGGAGAAGAGTATTGACATTTCTGACTATAATTGTGTATTTATCTACTTCTTGCAACTCTCTCAGTTTCTGCTTCTTATATGTTTAGGATTGTAATATTCTATTGAGGAATTGATAATTTCATCACTGTGAAGTGACATTATTTATTCTCAACAATATTCTTTGTTCAGAAATCTACTTCATCTGATATTAAATTAGCCACTCCTGCTTTCTGATTAGTGTTAGAATGATATAATTTCTTCTATCCTTATACCATTGGCTTATTTGTATTTTTAATTTCAAGTGGATTATCTGGTCTTGATTTTTTATCAAATCTGATAATTTCTGCCTTTGATTGGATTTCTGGAATATTTATATTTGCTGTGATTAATGATATGGTTGAGTTTTCATTTAACATATTGCTATGAGTTTTCTGTTTGTTCTGTCTATACTCTGTTCCTTTCTACTTCTCTCCACCTTCTTTGGGATTAATTGAATTTTTATTATTCAATTTTATTTGCTTTGTTGACTTATTATATGAAACTATTTGATTTGTTATTTTGGTAGCTTCTTTAAGATGTATCTTACTCATCTTTAACTTATCATAATTTATCTTTGAATATTTTGCCACTTCACACATACTATGTAGTGGTTAATTTCATGTGTCAACTTGACTGGCCTACAGGATATTCACATAGTGGGTAAAACTTTATTTCTGGGTATGTCTGTGAGGGTATTTCCGTAAGAGTTTAGCATTTGAATCAGTAGACTCAATAAAGAGGATTAACCCTCACCAATGTGAATGTGCATAATCTAATACTTTACAGATCTGAATAGAGAAAAATCTGGAGGAAGGGCAAGCTCCTTCTTCTTAAATTGGAACATCCATCTTCTACTGCCTTCAGAAGTTTGAGCTACTGGTTGTTGAGCTTTCAGACTCCAGTACTTAGACCTGCAGCCCACACTTTACACCATTAGCTCCCTTGGGTTTTAGGCCTTTGAACTTGGACTGACTCACACCCCCAGTTTTCCTGGTTCTCCAGCTCGTAGTGACATACCATGGAACTTCTTGACCTTCAGAATTATGTAAGCCAATTCTCAAAATAATCCTCTTCATACGTATCTATAAATTGGTTCTATTGCTCTGGAGAACTCTAATACAGATTGTAAGGATCTTGAAACTATAGACATCCATTTTCCACTAGGTTTCTCATTTCTTTTCTTTTTTTAATAGTTAGTTTTCATAGTTTTTTTAACACCATTTATTTATTTGTTTATTGTTTATTTATTTATATGGGGTGCTGAGAATTGAATCTAGTGCTCCACTCATGCTAGGCAAGTGCTCTGCCACTGAGCTGTCCTTAGGTTTCTCATTTCTAATGGAAAAAAATTAACCATTATGTTCTCAAATATTTTTAACTTCTGCTTCTCTCTCCTGCACTTTAAGGATTCCGCTTATACATATATTAGACCCGTGATTGTCTCAGTTCATTGGTACTCTGATGGATAATTTTTTTTTTTTTTTTGTATATTTTCCTCCCTGTGTTTTATCTTGGCTAGTTTCTATTGCTATGATGCTTTCATCTATATCTAACTTGCTGTTAAATCTCATTCAATGCATTTTTCCTCTCAGATATCCTAGCTTTTGTATTTTTCATGTGTTTATTAATATGTTCAGACTTATAGCTATTTTCTTGAACTTATAATTTTAAATCAACTATCTTATTTTAGAGTCCTTTCTATAAATTCTGTCTTCTGTAAAATTTCTTTGCTGATTTCTATTGATAAGATTTTCTCTTCATTGGAAATATTTTCCTGATTGTTTTCATATCTTGCAATTTTTTATTAAATTGTTAGATATTGTGAATGTTAATTTGCTGTGCATTGTGTATGATCTTATAAACATTTTGAGTTGCTTTCTGTGACAAAATTAAGTTGCTTGAAACAGCTTGATCTCTTTGTGTGATGGGATCAACATGTAATCTATGGCTCATTTTTCCCACTACTAAGACAAAACTCCTCTGAGCATTCTATTCAATACCTTGTAAATTATGAGGTTTTCCACTCTGAATGAAACAGCAAATATTCCTGGCCCTGTATTATCGTCACAGATATTCTTCCTCTTATCCTTTTAGATGACTCTTTCTCTAGCCTGAGGAGTTTCCTCAGAGATAGTGCTAATTAATACCAATCCTCTGAAGATCTGAGTGGAATACTCTACATATCTCCATAGGTCTTTCTCTATAAAGGGCTCTCCATTCTGTTACTCAACCCTGTGCCCTGTGGTCACTTTGCCTCCTCCAACTTCCAGCCATGTCTCCTAAACTCAGGGAAACTTATGAGATTCAGTGGCTTTCCCCTCCCCATACTCTGGCATAGAAACTCTCCAGGCAATAAGCTAGGGTGATCATAGGACTCACTTCATTCCTCCCAGTACACACTATACAATGGACACCGACTTTTGTTGCCTTTATATCTAATGACTTGATAGCCATTGTTTCATATTTTTGTCTGGCTTTATAGTTGTTTGAGGTGGGAAGGTAAACCTTGTCCCTGTTAACTCCACCTTAGTTGAGAGAGGAAGTCCTTCAAATACTTTCATCATATCAGTTCCCACATCTGCTTAATGAAGGTGACCCTCACAAGACCATACCTTTTTTTTTTTTTAAGGTAGTAGTCATTGTTTAGTGTTTTGGTCAGACACTGATGCATGCAGCCAAGATCATCCATCTGTGAAGATCACCCAGCTTATTGCTCTGGCTGCTGAGAATGCTACTGGCTAAGAGGTATCAGCCATAAGCCCCTTTGGAGACTGCTTCAGCTGCAGTGAACCACCCAGCCTGAGGTCATGCTTGGCAGCCCCCACGTATCAATCAGTGTGAGAATACAAAGGCCTGGTCATTTCAGCCCAACTAGGTAACTTAGAAGGGTCATTCTGACTGCAGAAATCCCAGTGCTGGCCAAGGCTTTCATTGGTCCTGCATCACCTCTGGACATCTCCCTCTGTCCAGTTCTTCTTCTATTCTTTTTTTTGTTTGTTTATTTAATTGCATTTCAAGTCATAGCACATATATAGAGCTCAGTTTTCCCATTTCTCTGGTTGCAAACCAGATAAAGTTACACCAATTGTGTTTTCATACATGCACCAAGGGTAGTGATGACGATCTCAATCAACCATCTTTACTACACCCATTCCCCTTTCCTGCCCCCCGCCTCCCCCATGCCGCATCCAGTGTTCCTCCATTTCTCTTATGTTTCCCATTCCCACCTCCCTTATTCATCAGCATCCACTAATCAGAGAGAACATTCGGCATTTGGTTTTTG
>PVHX01001746.1:67343-162695 GCA_004024805.1 Geosciurus inauris
TTCCATCCATTTGCCTGCAAATGCCATAATTTTATTCTCTTTTATTGCTGAATAATATTCCATTGTGTATATGTACCACAGTTTCTTTATCCATTCATCTATTGAAGGACATCTGGGTTGCTTCCACAGTTTTGCAATTGTGAATTGTGCTGCTATAAACATTGAAGTGGTTGCTTTACTGTAGTGTGCTGTTTTTAAGAGACCATACCTTCTTTGAGGCTAGAGAACACTGTATCCTCACCATGGAACCCACAAAATGCATTCAATTTGAATCAGTTGAATTAAGTTATTCTGGTAGAATATGCCTCAATAATTTCCATGCTGGTAATAGTATGAGAGAGACAAGCCCCTTTTGTCTACCATAGAATACGGGAGACAGAATTTCTGGGTTCTTATCCCATTTCTACCATGAAAGGGCCTATGTAGTTCATGCACTGGAAGACTTAATATTGGAGATATTTTTTAGTCTCTCCAACTGGAAAGTTCCCCATTACGAAAGTTTCTTGGCTGCTTCTGATTGGTTGTACTTAAGTTTTGTTTTCCTTTAATATAGGTATTTGCAAAAAATAACTCCAGTTAAGTTTCACTTATATGCAAGCAAGGATTAGGTTGCTTATGAGGTCTACATGGTTTTATCTGCTCAGACATTCTTCACAGGTCATTTTAGTTTAACACCATCATTCGACTTTATTTTCTCTAAGAATTTGATTATTCTAGGTACTTCATATAAATAGAATCATGTATTTTTTCTCTTGTGACTGGCTTATTTCACTTAGCATAATATTTTCAAGGTTCATCTATATTATAGCATGTGTCAAAATCCTCCACCACCACCACCACCACCACCACCACTCCTTTTTTTTTTTTTTTGGTGTGGTATTGGGGATTCAACCCAGGGAGCACTATAACTGACCTATATTCCTAGCCCTTTTGATTTTTTTATTTTGAGACAGGGTCTCACTGAGTTGCTCAGGTTGGCCTTGAATTGCAATCCTCCTGCCTCAGCATCCCCCCAATAGTTGAGATTACAGGTGTGCACCACTAGCCTTACAGAATCCCTTGCTTTTGAATGATAGTCCATTGCACGTAATATCATACTGTTTATCCGTTCATCTGTTGATGACTATTTGGGTTGTTTCCATCTTTTGGTAATTGTGACGAATGCTGACATGAATTTTGGTGTACAAATATCTGTTAAAATCTCTGGTTTCAATTCTTTACTGTATATTTCCAGAAGTGGAATTACTACATCATATGGTAATTTTATGTTTAAGTTTTAATAAATTATATTTTATTTCCCAGAAGAAAAAAAAAGAAAGGGCCTATGTAATTTTTGACAAAGTACATAATCGCCAATGGGTCTCCATCATGAACTGGCAATAACTGCACTTGCTCATTTCACAAGATTGCTAAGATGAACCTTACAAGGCATAAAAATACTCTCAACAAAAGGATTATCCAAGGCAAAAACCCAAATTTCCCAGGGTGTCTAAGAAATGGCCATACCTGTAAGCACATTTTTGAAGTTAATATGATTTAATGTTCACCAACATCACATTCTAGAATTGTAAAATTCAAGAGCTGGAAAGGATCCTTTCATATTTTACAGATAGAACAAGTGAGGCCCAGAGAGGTAACATGTTCTATGCAAGACCACACAGTCAATGGCAGAGCTGAGACTGGAGCTCTTCCTATCTCAGTACCATGTCTTCGCTCCCAAGCCATCACATTCTTGTTTTCACTGATGATTTTTTTGTTTCCACTTGTCTTTGGCATCCCTGATGATCTCACCATCTCAGTAGGGTGCATTTCCCTGGATGACATAGACTGCATTGTCATACTTTTTGTTGTTAATTGGGAAATCCAAAGGTCCCTTGCATAACTGCCATGGCAAGCAGTAGGAAGATGATTTACAGATGCAGGAAATATTCAGCAGCAAAGTAGTCCTCTGGCAGTTGATAGTTTTAATTCTATGCCTCATGCTGGAGTTTGGAAACTGAAACAAACAATCTTAGGGAAAGAAAACCCAAGACCAACACATGATCACCCATTTCCCTGTTTAATAAGAGCTCTTTGGAACTAAAATAAACACAATTGCATCTTAGGGTAAACCCCAGACTTATCAAGACCAAGGACTTGACAGAGGAAAGCAATCCAGAGCAAGAACTGAAGGGAGGTCCAGAGGAGATGGAACCTGGGTGAAATCTACTATTTGATGATCCACTTAATTTATTAAGGATCCAGTGATAGATCTACACAAAAACATTGATTTTTTTGTTTAGCCAGGATTTGGATATCTTATATCTGGCTTATAACATTGAAAAAAAAAAAAAAAAGAAGAAGCCAGCTAAGTCAAAAAATACCTTTATTTGGTGGCAGTTAAAAATTGTGCATTTACTTCTTCCACTTTAGGAGTTCTATTATTCTACTGTCACGTATAACTAATTAGAACAAATAAAAAATACAAAAAAAAATGTGCATTTAAAGATAAAAAAGGAGAGTTTGCATGAATATGGATGAATATATTTGCATATTTGGGTATCAGTCAGTATAGATTATATTATGCCATAGGACTTTAAAACACCCAAAACCTCTGTGGTACAAAACTACAAAGATTTATTTCTTGTTCACATCAGAGTCAACAGGGGGCTCTCAGGCCAGGGCCCAAGCTGATGGAACAACTACGATCTGGAACTTTGCCAACAGATAAAACAGAAGGACAAGAGAATACTAGTTTCTCACAGCTTCTACCTAAAAGAGACACATCGGCTTTCGTTGACATTTGCACTGACCACAGTGCCGCGTGGCTGGCTGTCAGTTGTCAGGCAGTGGAATTCTTCCCACAAAGAGGGGAACTGGCAATGGGTGAACAATGACTCAGTCTGCCCAGCATGACAAGAAAAGTTTTCAGAGGAATCAGTCTAGGAAGGTGGCGTCATATTTGGGGACAAGATTTATTTTGTGTGTTTATTCATTCATTTATTCACTTACATAACTAGATTGCTATTCCATGCCAGGCACTGGGCAGCGTTGCTCTGTCACCTGCGCTGTTACCCACAGGGCTGTGTGGCCTGCCAAGGAGCCATTTCCTCATCTCACCACAACGGTGAGGGGAAAGCTGCCTGCTCAGGATCAGCAAAAGGGCCCAGCTGCAAAATTGAGAAGAAATAACCAGGCCATGGGTCAGCAAGATACTAAGAATTTTGCTGAATGGGATGAGAGAAAATCTAGAAGGGGAAAAGTAGCAGTTAAGTGGAAGAAGGAGAACCCAGGGAGCTGCCAAAAGGCTGGACATGGAAGAGTAGGGGGGACGTCAGAGAAGACAGTAGGCTAGAATCAAGGCTGTCCCCAGACAACAGCCATCAACTGCCCTCAGGCAGAAAGCTGTGGACATAGACCCCTGGTTCTGAAAGACACTCTCCCAGGCTCACCAACCGACCAGCCAAGCACCTCCTGGCAAGGCCGCAGGCCACTCCACAGCCCAGCCGCTCTCCTGGGACAGCCACCATCTTCCTCTCCCTTTTCCATCTTGAATGGCAATTAAGGGGAGGTTAACTGAGTGTCTTTCTCCCAGGAATCCTCTTCCACTTTTCAAAATCACAGCGTTAGCAAAAGAAAATCCCAGCTTAGGCTAACAGGTAGGAGCGTGGTGAGGCCCTGGGAGCTGCCGTTGGAAGTGGGGAGATTGGGCGAATCTTCCCAGCGGGAGGTTAATGCTCATCATTCGGAGTTGCAGCTGAGGCCCATTTGAGTGACAGGCGGCCGGGAGCTGAAAGAGCCGCTAGGATCCCAGAACTGCTGGCATGCGGGCTTGAAAGAGATTTATTTCAGGATAATTAGCTGGGAGTATTAAAGGTGGCCAGGAAGATCCGCAATTACTGTTTAGCAAACAGAAAGGAGGCGTACACATGCAAAAAAAAAAAAAAAAAAAAAAAAAAAAAAAAAAAAAAAAAAAAAAAAAAAAAAAAAAAAAAAAAAAAAAAAAAAAAAAAAAAAAAAAAAAAAAGAAAGAAAGAAAGAAAGAGAAGAAAAAGAAAGAAAAAAAATCCAAAAATGAAATTAAAGGGCCTCAATTTTTTTTCCACTTGAAAGTTGTTAATAATTGAGGGGGTGGGAAACTAAAAGCAACTTTATTGCATTCAGATCCACATGCAGAAGTGTTGCAGGAGGAAGAAATGAAAAAAACACAGGAAAAGAACACAGTAAAGAACACAGTATAGATAACAGGACGGATGGCAGAGATCCTCCCTCTGAGACAAACCATTTGGTGTGCAGAATCTTATGGTAAATTGTTCCTACATCAAAAGGGAACTTTTGTGCCTCTTGTTGCTTCTTTTTACTTCCACGGAAGAACTGGTGCCAACATAGTATTTTCAGATTAAAAAATCAAATCAAATCCTAAAGTGCAAGTATCTGAGACAGGAAGCTTCACATACCCTAGACACAAGGAAAGAAGGCATGAGGGAAAGAGGAAGGGAGGGAGGGGGAGGCCTGCTACTCATCTCCTGTGCCCCAGAGGTCACCATTGCCTCCATTTGGGGTCAGATTATGACAGCCCTATCACCTTTTAGAGTCAGGGGCAGGGGCATTTCATTTTCTTTTTTCTAATTTTCCACCCTTGCTGGAGACAAGGTTGTCCAATCCCTTTTCATCATGAGAAGATCAAGTACAGGATTTTCTAAATAGTCTTGTCAGTTAGTCTCATTCCTGATAGCATCTTTGTCACCTAATCTGGTCACTGACCTTGGCCAAAGAGGTAGAGTTGCAACCTATCATAAAGCCACACTTCTGGAACACTCCAGGGAGGGGCTCTGTGAGTCCTGCCCATTCACAGAAGTCTCTCACTAGAGATATGTTCATTCATTCCCCAGCTATGTTAGTAAGGTTTCCATTGCTATGAGAAGGCACCTGAGACAAAACAACTTAAAGGAGGAAAGATTTATTTCGGCTCCCAGTTTCAGAGGTTTCAGTGCACCGTCAGCTGGTTCCATTGCTTTGGGCCTGAGATGAGGCAGAACACCATGGTCATGGGACCATGTGGTAGAGGAGGCTGCTCACTTCAAGGCTTCCAGGAAATACAGACAGATGTAGAGGGTGAGGAGTGTCCAGGGATAAGGACCTTTAAAAAAGAGAATGAAATGCCCCTGACTCTAAAAGGTGATAGGGCTGTCATAGTCTGACCCCAAATGGAGGCAATGGTGACCTCTGGGGCACAGGGGATGAGTAGTAGGCCTCCCCCTCCCTCCCTTCCTCTTTCCCTCATGCCTTCTTTTCATGTGTCTGGGGTATGTAAAGCTTCCTGTCTCAGATACTTGCACTTTAGGATTTGATTTGATTTTTTAAGCTGAAGAAAACGACTCCATGCAATGAGATCCCAATGCCTATGATTTCCACCACCTCCCAAGAGTCCATCAGCTATCAATCTATCAGTGAATTAATTCACTGAGGAGTCACAGCCCTCATGGTCCACCTCTGAACACAGCTGCTCCAGGGATCAAGCCTTCAACACATGAAGCTTGGGGAGACGTGCCCAATCCAGACTATAACACCAGCTTCAAATGCTCACTCTCACATGTTTCCCAAAACACAAAGGATTCATGGAGAGTGAAACTTTGTGTTTATACAAGCTCAGGTCTTAGCCTAGAGTCTTTTAGAGGCCTTTAGAAATAAATGCCAGACCTTTGGTCCAGGTATCTGAGAAGAGGTGACCAGGCAAAAGGCCAGGTGGCTTCCCAGTTGTCACCTTCTTGAATCTGGTCAAGGGCAATTAACACACTAACTACTCTATAAGGCTGAAAGGTTTACCAAGAAGCACCAAGTCTCTGGCCTTGCCTGTTTATAGCTTGCTGAAAAGATCTGCAAAATTTTAAACATGTAAACAAGAATTTACATTATTTATGAAAACACACATACAGTAAAAGTACAAAAAATGCGTGGGAAGGGGACACACACCTCAGAAGAAGTGGGTCTGGGATCATGGATCTGTTAAGTCTTCAGTCTTTAAGAAAATAAATGTGGAAAGGAACATAAATAGCTCAAGGGAAGCCTGATCTGCCACATTCATGGATTCCAAGGCAGTGTCAAGGAAAGTGTGGGTTTAGTCAGGGAGAGTTCTCTTCTCATGCACATAAAGCCTTGATCCATTATGACTTCCCAAACTGTGCCCTCCGTCCTGGTTTCTCACCCCATGACATCCTGTGGCTACCGAGAGAAGCCCCTGGTCTTCAGGTCTTACTTTCTTCATGAGATCACAACTTCCGGCAGGAGAACCACGTCATGGGCCTGTTCTGGATTCCTCCCGAGCCATCACAGAGCCAGCTCCCAGAGGTGTGCAGAAGTGAAATAGGATTCTGGGAGGAGAGCAGTTTCCACTGTTCAGGCAGTTGAATAATTACCTAATTTTCAAGGAAGTTCACTGGACTATAGTATATAATATGAAAAAATGGAAACAATCTAAATATTTATCAATATGAATGGCTTTTACAAATTATAGCACATCAGTAATATGGAATATTGTACAAATTATTTGAAAGAATGAGACTGAGTTATGGAATATCCTAGCTATAGTAAATGAAAATCTAAATCCAACTTTAAATTCTTTAACACTAAATATAAGTAACACTTCGAGCACTCAAAACAATACACATGATACATACACATTTTTACATAAATGGAATCATAGCTGGTGCTATACACAATATCAATTATTATTTTGACTCCTGTCTCCCTGCCCCCACCCCTCTGTTACACCACAGTTCCAAGGTCATACAAACCAAAACCTGCCTTCAAACTCTGATCTGCCCTATTATATTATCAAAAAGACTCAAAAATCAATATATCATCTTTGGGCATAGATATCTTAGTAGAAGAACCTGATGACTGAAGTGCCTCTTTGGGTACAAGGGCAAGTTGGTCCCTCCCCTAGGCTTTGTCCCTGCCTAAGTTCTAGACACATGTCCAGCCTGTAAACACTTGCCTGGTCTTGGGGTATCTCTCATCTCCACACCTCAAGACTCTGCCTCTTTTTCCCACCTGACTCTGCCGTCACCCCCAAGTAATAATAATGCATCCCATCAAGTTGCTGGAACTTTCAGAAAGAGAGGTGGGAGGCAGACAATCTTTGCTTCAGCTTTGTAAGACAAAGTTGGTTGTCTTCCTAGAATGGGAGAAGATGACAGATTAAGAATGAACACAAATTAACATCTCAGTACAATCTCCTGAGATAGATGGATAGATAGAGAATGTTAGGGTTCTCCAAACAAACTCAACAGGATTTGTATGTCTAAAATCTGCAAGAGAGGTCAGCATGCTAGAGACCCAGGAAAAAGCTGCATTTGTGGGTGCCACAGCCTTCCTTTTTCTTCTAGGAAGATCAGTCTTTGTTGAATTAAGATTTTTAACTGATCGGCTGAGCCCCACACATATTACGGACGGTAATCTGCTTTATTTGAAGTGTACACATTTAAATGTGAATCTCATCTTTAAAAAAACACTTTTGCCGAGCGCAGTGGTGCACGCCTGTAATCCCAGTGGCTTGGGAGGCGGAGGCAGGAGAATCAAGAGTTCAAAGCCATCTTCAGCAAAAACAGGACACTAAGCAACTCAGTGAGACTCTGTTTCTAAATAAAATACAAAATAGGGCTGCTGCTGTGGCTCAGTGGTTGAGTATCCCTTAGTTCAATGCCCAGTACCTCCCCCAATAAAACACTTTCAAAGAAACACCCAGAATTTAACAAATATCTGTGACTAGTCCTACTGACACATAAAACTAACCATCATAAGTAGGGAGGGAGGGAGATAGACAATAAATACGTAGATAAGTAGGTGAACAGATGGAGAGGTAGGCAGATGGATAGATAGATTCAAAGTAATATGAGAGGAGAAGTTTCTGGAAGGGCACACTCCTACAATGGTTACTTTGGGGAGAAGTAGAGATGTATTTCTTAATTGCTTAAACATTTTACAATGAGAATGTACTAATATATAACCTATGGGTATGTGTCTACTTTTTTTTTTTTTAATGAATATGGATCTGAAGGGAAGAAGGGAAAGGAATTATAGTTGTGACTTCACACAGCTGGCAGAGGAACTCTGCTTCCTCTACAACTCCCTTGCAGGAGGTTAGTGGGTTTGTAACCTACCAGATGCCAGACACATGCCAGGCACTGGACCACCCTTGGAGATGGATAGTAATACCTACTTTGTAGGGGAGAACACTGGGCCACATTAAGAACATGCATGTTCCTGGGTCTCACATGCTCCAGAGTCTTTGTAGTCCCCATGACTCTTGCTGCACTTGGGACAAACACAAGCCTTCCTTTGCAAAGGGCATCTGTGTCTCTTAAAAATTAGCACAACAAGCATGTTGTGCAGCTTTTCCAAAGAGACTTCGATTTCCCTCTAGCAGCCCAGATCAACTTTCCACTGTCTGCGGACCCTGGCTCCAACCCAAGCGTGCCAAACGCAAATGAAGTTTGAAGGACATGCAGAGCCAGGGAACGTCACAGCTTTCTATCCAGCTTCCAGACTTATTATTTCTTATGATTTCTCGAGAGCGTCCACTGCTCTTTTAAAAACAAGGGAGCTATTTTATGAGCTGCTCAATGGCCTATTTTAAACGCAGGGCTGTGTTTGTTTACGTTCAATCCTAGGCCCCGCCCTCTGCAATAAACTGCCACTGGCCTTGTGTGGAAGCCAGAGGACAAGACTTTGCTGGTGCAGTGATTAAAGCCTTCTCACTTCAAGAAAGAGGGGTGGAGATCCAGTATTTGCAATTGTACACATTCTGCGAGGGACCCTAAAAGAAGAGTGTGAAGCCAAAAAGTCTCAAAATTTCTTGGGCAGGAGTGAGTCGTATGCAGGGGCTCATGTGGAAAAGAGTGAGTTCTGACACAGGGAGGGAAAGAATAAATGCGTTCTCTTAGCCAATAAATATTTATTGAGCACCAACTGTGTGCCAGACACGGTGGTAGGCACTTGAACGTAACAAAAACAAAACAAAGAAATTGTCCTTAAGGAACAAATATTCCAGTGAGAAAAAGACAATAAACAATAATTAATAACGTGTTTTATGTTAATTATAATTATTAGCCGGGCACGATGGCACACGCCTGTAATCCCAGAAGCTTAGAAGGCTGAGGTAGGAGGATCTTGAGTTCAAAGCCAGCCTCAGCAAAAAGTGAGGTGCTAAGCAACTCAGTGAGACCCTGTCTCTAAATAAACTACAAAATAGAGCTGGGGAAGTGGCTCAGTGGTCAAGTGCCCCTGAATTCAGTCGCCATTACCCCAAAATTAATAAATAAAATAGTAATAATAATTACTATTAATACATTGGAAAAAATTTAAGTCTTCACCTAGAAACTCAAGACCTTTCCTAAAGAGAAGCCAAGGCCTTACTGAGACGTTAGCCAGTCATTTCAGAATTGTGACATCTGAATGAACTCTGAACACTGTTGGTCTGATTTTATCACCTCTTTCATCCTCCTCAACAACTTGACCCCTGTCTCTGCTCAGCAAGGCTGAGCTCCAGCATAACAGGGCAGGAGGCCAGGCTGATCCCCAAACCCCTCGGCCCTCCTCCCTGAAGCATGCCCTCCCCTTCCTGGAGGCCAGAGGGCTACAGCCTCCACACTGACACCCAGAGACCTTCACTTTCCAACCTCAGACCCCTCAGGTCAAGGAGAAAGCAATTTGATGCAAACTCGCCTTTACAACTGAATGGGCTCTGGTTTGCATCTGGCAAGTATTTGCTTTTTAAATGAGAATTCCCCCTCCACTCCCTCCCAGGGGCAATACTTAACCTAAAGCCTACCCCTAGTTGGGGAATTTCGGACACTGAAACCTGAATAAGCAAGATGTTTTTAGGCCAAGAGGCCTTCTGGGCACTTTCTTGGGGGTCCTTTAAATCTCTGTCCCTGCTCCCCCGGAGGGCTGCCCCTCACTCTCTCTTTACATCCTTCACTTGCCAAATTTCAGAAGCAATTCATTTTTTCTAGGGACAAGCTACTACAAAAAATGAGAGTAGAGAGTGGGGAGAAGACGCGACAGACAGACAGGCAGATACGAGAAAATCTGCAAATTTGGACAAGACATTTGCTAAGAAGGCCTTTGAGTGCCTTGGAAAGAAGGGATCCACCATGAATCTGATCCTGTGGTCTATGTAAAGAGACCCCCACTGCAGTGCTTTCTCTGACAAGACCTGTGATTGATTTGCCAGTTCATTAATGAACAGACCTGGAATTGCACATTGCTTTGGCTCTAGAGAAAGCATGTGATTACAGCATCCGTGGTGGAAAATGCTATAATTAAAGATGCAAAACAGGTTCATTACATACCCTTCTCAGTGCTAGGAACTTTCTGAAGCACCACTCACAGGTGATGAGCCTCAGGAGGTGCTCCTTCCCCGGGGCACACAAAACAAACGGGAAAGAGTAGGGCTGTGGGCTGTGGCAGCAGACAGGAGCTTCCAAATCTTTGTAAGAAAAAAAGACAAAACTAAATGAGGCCTGCCTTGTCCAGTGAAAAAGTGGAAGAAAAATGACCACATCTCTGGGAATCAGAACCCACATGACTGGCCCTCGAGGTTAAGACATTGCATTTAAGAGGGGACTCTCGCAAACTATGGCATAGCTCTGGAAGGTTTCATCTCATTTTTATATAGAGTTTGTTCTCTTTTACTGGGTTCACAGCAGTATCTTCTGAGACATTAAAAAATAAAGTAGCTGTAAATATGAAAAAGGCCAAAACACCATCATAAATGTATTGCATTCCTTCCCCACCAATAGCTCCAAGCAAATTGCCCGGATGCACCTGACACCCCTGAGTTACAGCAGCTAGGGGAAAGGGTCCTTACTCTGCAGGTGGGAAAGGAAGGTAATGAGGCACAGAGAGGTTAGGCAAGCTGCCCAGGGAAAAGGAACGGGTCAGCAGCCGAGTCAGGACAAAACTAGCCTTCCTGATTCCCTATTCAGGACTCATTCTTCACAGACTGCACGGCCTCAGAAATGTCAAACACATTATGCAAGAATATCAGGAGTCTGTGTTGAGGGAGAAAAGACTTGGTTTTTAGTTAATAAAATCATCAGTACACACACGGCACAAAAATGCCCCCTGCCACAACCAAGCACATACCTCTAGGCAGACCCTGAACCCAGGCACCCCACAACCAGCACATCCCCTCACACACTGGTTAATAGTGAAGCCTGGAGATGCTGCTTTTCTTGCGTAGACCTCTTTTAGGACACACATGAGCTATAGGAGCATCCACATGTGCAGAGGCCCGCTGCTGGGTGAAGGAAGAAGGGACAGCCATACTGGAAGGGCCTACCTGACTCTCCGTTTTGCCCTTTCTTGATCCTAAAAATATAAAAGTGTAGAGGATGTAAGATTGCAAGAGAATTCCTAGAAAAAGAGAATTAGTTGCAAATGCACACAGACAATTAGAGGACAAATTCCAACCAAAGTGTGCTGGGGGACACCCTCATTCCCAACATCCAGGCCCTTTGGCTTCCTCAGAAAGGCATTCTAAAGGGAGCTTTGGGCCACACATGAGCAAATTGCATACATGTGTTTACACATATCATACAGATTATTACCTCCTGTAACTTTTTAAGAAGCCCTTGGCTGCACTGAGCTCAGAGAAGCTGGTTTCTTGAAGTCATAGGATCTCTTGGCTCGGGAAGGAAACCTCAGAAGGTCATGGGTCAACACCTCTGGCTTGGACCAATTCTGGAGAAGCACCTATTAAGACCTCCGAAGAGAGGTGTGCTGGAACCTTCTTCAGTCCATTCTAGGAGAGCTTAGCTACTTGGTCACTCAAAAGTTCTTCCCTTAAGAACTCATATCCTGGGGCTGGAGTTGTAGCTCAGTGGTAGAGCCCTTGCCTAGCATGTGTGAGGCACTGGGTTCGATTCTCAGAACCGCGTATAAATAAATAAAATAAAAGTCCATCAACAACTAAAAAAATTTTTTAAAAAATGAACTTATATCTTTTAAGTTGTGACTTAAATCATCTCCTTCTGACATTATCAAAAGCCATTTACTTTTTCGGCAAATTTCAATTTTTCTCTTCAGTACTGGCGGTAACCAAGGACCACTTAGGAATCAGAGTACAACATGCAGACTTCTATGAAACTAAAAGTCACTGAGGAGGATCTTTTCCTATAATCTAGTCTTGTGTTTCTACCTGAAATTGACAAGAATAATGTCATTACCTAACCTATACCTGAATTATCTAAGAAAGCTTTTGTTATTTCTGCCCAAAATGACCTGTCAAGCCAAAACTAAAAGTTTAATTGTAGTCCTGGAGTTTGGGGTATTCTATCCCAGCACACATTGGCATTTCCAGTATATACCTAGGTAAAGCTAAAGATCCTAAAATTGAAGATTCAGTTAACACTTTGTTAAGGCCACTGAAATAAATATTCGGTGTTATCTCCTCCACTCCACCCCCACTGGCCTTGTGTCCTTTTCATAGGACTTGAGAGATCTTGACTTTTGATCCTAGCACAGTCACTAATATACTGTTCAGCCCTATGAAAAACAGCCTCTCTGAACTATTTTCACTTGTGAAGTGAAAATAGAGGGATAAATTTTCTCAGGGAACTAAGCTAAGATTCGGTATAATAACATTGTGGTGATGATAAATTAAGATAAAGCTTGTGAATTGCTCAGCTCCAAGCCTGACATACAATAAGTGTTCAATAAATGTTCATTTTCATTATCAGTTAGTGAAACGTACAGTATGGGCTCACTCACTTGAAACAGAACTTTCAATACTATTCCATTGTCTATGTAAGGATTTCATACTCAAATCCCAAGACCAAGCAATAGGTGAAGTCACACTACTTGTTGAAAACCGTCTGTACCCAGAAGGGCGTCTGTGAAACTTTTGAATCCTGGAGAAAACTTCCTTAGAAAGTACAAAAGGGTACCCCTGGCATCATTAATTCAGTCTGTCCCTTTGTGACTAGATAGTAGTACTCCACATCAGACTAACCTTTAATCTCTATGCTTGATTGCTGAGTCAGTATATTAAAGACTCACATGGTTGATGTCATTCATTCTGATCTTACAGTTTCCTTCTCCCAAGCACAAAGAAAGACTGCCTATCCAGCCTCCCTTGCAAGTGGGGCACAATCAAGTGACTGAGTTCCAGCCAATAGAGCTTAGTGGCAGTGATATACCTTAAGCATTTCAGATCTGATCCTTAAGGCATCCAGGAGATATTCTCTCCCTCAGTTTTCTTTTGGTTGCATCTGTAGAGGTCACTTGTGGAAATGACAAAGTGACAAGTTGGAAGTAACTTGGATCCCCCATAGAGGAGAGCTGCCTCGAGAAGCTGGCAGCCCCAGCTGGACTTTGACAAAAGCAAGAAGTACACTTTCCACACTTTCCTAGTGTTAGGCCACAGCTGGTTAGCTTCAGTTCTGGAGCATAGCTTATTGTATTCTAATTAGCAAGGATTCTGAGACTTCAAAATAGTAAGGAAGTGGACGTTTACTAAGTGCCTACAGTGTTTTTCAGACTTTGCGCTGCAATTCATTACTCAGTCATGAAATCAATTTAGTGGGGTTGTGATAACTACATCCCATAGGAAAACAAAATTGAAAGAAAACATCAGGAGTCTTTTTAGAGTATAGGTAAAAATTGTTTCATGAAAAGTTTGTTATTTAGAAGTCGGAGGGGGAGGACTGGGTTGTGAGGTAAACTGCGTTTCTTACTATGCTTCATTGGTCCAAAAAGTTGAGCATCTCACAGCCATCTGATGTGGGAGGCCATGGTTCTATTGCCTCCATTCCATAGGGAAGGACATCATTCTGAAAGAGCCAAGTGATTTTTCAGTGTCACACAGCTACTAAGTGGTGGCACTAGCTTTGGGGCCCAGGTCAGTGTGACTCCAGGTTTGCATGTTGGTGTTCATCGCAGTGGGGGTAGGTGGCAGCCACTGGCCCACAGCCTTCAACATTATATGACCCTTCACACATTTTGGGGGAGACATGTGTGAGCATTTTGATAGCTTCTATTTGTGGCTATTTTAAACAGATATCCATTTTTTTAAAAAATCACAAATCTCTCAGCGTGTCTATAAAATAGATCAGTTTACATTTTATTTCTCCCTACAGAGCCCTGAATATCATGGAAGGAAAACCGGAGAAGAAGGTGAGCTGAGGCTGGGCAACGGTGGCAAAGGGCAGTCTGATATTTATGAGGATGAAATGGGGCTTAAGGGAAGGAGGAGAAACAGAACCTATACTTAGAAGGAAGATGAGGCAAAACAGAAAAACTTGAACTTGAACAGGAGCTACCTACCCATCCCACTTATTCTCGTCAATTCCTTAAGTGCATCTGTGGACAATTGTAAAGTCAAATATGGATGCTGCATATCTTAAAGACAAGTTTTAAATATTCCCAGGAACTTTTCCCCTATAAGTTTCAATCTATGTGCTTATCAGCTTGCCTTCTAGAAGCTCAGGACTAGAGTATTTGGAGAACATGAACATTTGGATATCCAACTCGGAAGCTAGAAGCAACACTTTTTATCTGACTCTTAGACATACAGGCAGGGTGCCATGGACAGACCACCAGAGAAGTTCAGAGTCCTTCTGAATGGTGGTACACAGAACTGAAGCTCTAGAGAAGACCAAAAACTTCAGTTTTGACTTGGCATGGGCCAGAAAGCAGGGTACAGCCAAGTTCATGTTTGACCCTTAATAAAAGGCCAGAATCCAAAAGATCTCCAGAAGGGCATACAAATCTCAGCTGGCAGCCTCCTGGGGATGGAAGTGGGTGTGGACCTCTAGCCTTTGGGCCATCAGAGGGGCTTCTTGCCTCCAGGTAACAAGGTCTCATAGCTGTAGGGTCAGACAAGTCTCAGCAGGATGCTAAGAGCAGTTCTCACCCACTACATCTGGGCTCTGTACCATTCTAGCACAGGATAGCTCCAGAGACAAACCTTTGTGCTTCTTTTAAGGTCTCCTGAGGAGCCACTGTCATAAAAGGTTAGCGAGACCATCTTTGTAACCCACGCACCCTGCCCAAACCAACCAAATAGGCACACATGGGCTCATCAGGACGCTCAGTCCCTCTCCGGCTGACAGCCTGCTCCTTGAGGCAGGATCTTTCACATTAAATATTTCCAGCTCAAATATTCCATCAGAAACGTGTGGGCCCCATCTGGGCTCACGTGTCCTGGCATGGCCTCACCCCCATCCCTCCTCACTACCCCCTAGACATCACAGACTGATGTTCTCCATCTTCATTCCTGTCTCTTTGGGAAGGGAAGACTTTGCTCACTAACCTAACGAGTGTATTTAAAAATTGCAGCTGACTGCCATGGTAAATTCATGTCATGTTTTTTATGATAGATAATATTTCAGAGACACAGCCCTGAATGAAACAAACAAAAAAATCTTTTTAGAAAAACAATTTCTGTTCAGAAACTCAGCCGCCCAGCTCTCAGCTGTTAATTCTGTAGAGAAAACACATTCTGAATTCCTGTACGGGCTACAAAGCCAGCCAGGGACTGACGCACACACGGACTTTGTGTAACTTATACCTACAGTGGGAAACTCCAGTCACGGTACTACACCTTTAAATCTCATTAAGCCACTTCTAGGTATCAAAGATGGCCAGTCCTGCCGTTTCCTGAGTCCTGTCAAGTGCAGGTTACAGGAAATTGACAAAAGAGCTTCCATTAGCCCAGCCAAAATTCACATGGCCCTATTATTAAGATGCTGCCTAGTTTGATCACCCTGTTAATCTATCAAAACTCCAAAAGGATAATCTTTTAAAAGCTTCCCCCTTCCCCACCCTTCCAACCCCCAAGTCCTTTTCTTTGTTGCTTAAATCAAGGTAAGTTGATTTTGCACAAAGTTTGGAGGAGAGACATGCTGGTAGCTGGTAGCTGACAAAAAACAAACACGGGACTTTTCTACGTGGAAACGGTTCTCTTTGATTCAAGACTGAATGTCACCACTTTGTAAACAAAGAAGATGATTAAAAAATGCTGCCTTTTTTTTTTTAAACTCAGAGTCTTCTCACAGTACCTGGCACTCTTTAAAAAAAAAAAAAAAAAAAAAAAAACCCAGTAGGCACACCAGAAGAATACTCAAAGGGATTACGTGCTCTTTACTGGTTTTGTTTTATAAGCCAGGGGCCATTGAGAGAAAATAGAGCTTCCCGTCCAGGTGTCCCTGCTTGGCAAAATAATGGACGCAGATTGATGTGATCTGGAGGTAAAGGAGATTAACATCCTTGGACCCCTGGCAGGCACACTGCCAGGCAGGCTCCAGAGAGGCCTTGAAGAGCAGAGCAAGACTCACCTGCACCCTGACATCGCTGGGTAAGGGCTTTTATTCCAGGACCAGCCTGTCGGCAGGTGCCCCTCCCCCTCACAGCAGACTGGGCGGACAAGATGGACGGCCTGCATTATTGATTTAAGACAGCCAGCTGACAATACAGTGTGCCTCCTTTTATTTATTTCCACGAGGTACATCTTCCTCTAAACTGAATTGTCTTTGATTTAAAAGCCGGGGTGTCTTTCTCCACCCCACTCTCCCCTCACAAAGAAACTGAATCCCATCTCGACACAGCTGCTCACAGGCAGCCTGGTGGCTGTTACCCACTGAGGCGAGCTTTTGTGCTGCGGAAAGATAGACAAGGACCGCGCTGTGAGCATCATTTTTGATCATCCTTGTTTAAATACGCTGTGTGTCAGAGAAGTTGGGAGAACATTATAATTACAAAATATGTCCCTGCCCCATCATCAGTGTTGTTTGTCATAGTGGACTAGGGTAACAATTTCAGTAATAATCCATGGAAACTTACACACACCTATTTCACAAGTGTGATTAGGGAACCCACTGGGAAGAAGGAAACACAGGAAAGGGAGACGCACCTGGCACTGGCATGCTTTAATGTGGGGTCATCCTCTTCCATGGCAATAGTGATGACACAACAGTGAATAAACTGTCCCCACCTTGGGGACATTTTGCAGAACTCCCCAGCCTGGAACACTGAGCCAGGACTCATGGGGTTCACCAAGAAATTGACTATGGCCTCAGTTTTACCTTCCCTTTGTGTGGGATCTTGCAGGACTCTGTGTGAGCCAGGTGAGCCACAGTCGCCCTCAAGCACTTACACGCTGTGTTCCTAAGAAGCTCAGGGAGGCAACGAGAGAGAAAGCCCACCAAGACACCCAGACGGCACCCCTAAAGATAGACTGGATATGAATTTTAAAAGATGTCCCTGAAACAGCCTCAGTCACTTTGAAAATGACCAGCAAACCTACCCATTCAGCTTGTCCCACCCCTGGACCAGCCTCCTTTTCCCTCCATTTCCCCTATGGTCCCCAGCCGTGGCAACAGGCTCATCTGTCAGCACTCCATGGCTTGGAGAATGAACTGAACAGAGCTGGTCACCTTCCTGGGAGTCTCTCATGAGCCACCACAGTGAGGCAAGCTCCAGGTGAGAGATGATTTGCTTTCACTGGCTTCCTTCCACCTAGAGAGTCAACTCCACAATTTGTAGGCTACTGTCCCAAGCCACCCCCCATCTGGTCCCAGTCTTGCAACTCAGCCTCCCTAGAAAAACCCTCTTATTCACAACCCCCACTTCCCACCCACTTTTGCTTGTGCCTTTCCTCCTGCTCTGAGTGTGTCTCCCTGCTCTTCTGCTCTCTCCTATCCAGATCACAGAGGTGCAGAATGGTAGAGTGGGAGGAGAACTTACACCTCAAGTAGTGCAGCACCCTTCCCTTGTTCTGCAGTTGAGGAATCCAAAATGAAGACTCAGGTTTCCCAGTCCTCAGGCCAGTAGTCTTGCCCTTAGGTCATGCAGCTTCGTGAGCTCCTGGAAGGCAATTTCTGCTCTCTCTCTCTCTCCTCTCTCTCTTTCTCTTTCTCTCTCTCTCTCTCTCTCTCTCTCTCTCTCTCTCTGCCCTTCCCTGGGCAGGGACAGAAAAGAGCTGGCAGATGAAACCTTGCTGCCATGTTAACTGATGTTGGCTGACAACTCTGAGACGATACGTTCTCTTTTTATTACCTACAATGTCGAGCCTTCTCCAAAGTATATGGCCTATTATTTAAAAGCCAAGTTGTCCCTGTCCCACTTATCTCTTATCCCCTTCTCCCCTCCCCCTATAGCCACCAACTTGAGTCCTTGTCAAGGCAATAGATATCTTCCATACTTGCTACAGTTTTCTTCCCTATTGTAGCAACACTAACTGAATTCAAGATCCCGTGTTCTGGATCATGTGCCCAGGCAAGACAAAGTCAAATGCCAAGAGATGAGTTACAAAGGGAAGGAAGCATGAGACCTGCCCCTCTGAGTCCTGGTCCATACTTAGCCGACTGCAGCATGCTCTACACGCTAGCGAGCATGGTGCCCTCCAGGTATGCCAGCGTCTGCACTCATTCCTTGCAAGTCTGATGTTCAATTTGCTTGATTTCGTCTGCTTCATTCTCATAGTTTGGAATCAAATTTTCTTTTGAACAAGGCCACTAAACTGATTAGGAAAGTCAGAGAATGCATAAGCAGGTAGGCAGTATGTGTTAAATTCAGGGGTAACATCAACTTGGGGTAGACATGGAAGGAAGGCTCCATGAAGGAAAGAAAATTAGAAATGGGCCTGAAGAGACAAACTGGATTTGTACAGAGTGTTTTAAGTAGTACATGAGGAGACAAAGTCACAGGTGTAAGATCCAATATGGCAAGAGACAATTACCTAGGATGGGCTATGAACTGTAGAAATTCTTCAACCAACACACCTACAGATGATCACCAGAGATGTTGACAAGAGGTTTTCCACCATTACTTGGGTAAGTGGAAAGAAAGAGGGAGGGCAGGAAAAGAAGGACAGGAGGTTGCAGACCTCTGGGAAGACAAAGTAACCAAATGTCACTCCTGGGGCACCCAGCCAAAGGCACTGGCCTCTCAGAGAGCTGGCAGAAGTGTTGGGAAAGGCCCTGGGGACATTTTCCCTGCCTGTGTTCCTCTCTCCACCAGCACTTGCCACAGAAGGGATAATAAAATATTAATTCTATCTGATCTGGGGCCACCCAGGCAGGATCATGTCACATGATCCTTTAATGACCACAAATACAGGCCCACAGCTTGGCTGTGAAGGGGGAACTTCTCTCCCAGGCCAAATCCAAAAAGTGCTCATGTTACAGGAAGGGCAGGAAGTGGGACTCAGAAATTAAGCAGGGGAACTTGTGGATGCCCAGGGCCCTCTGGGAGCCTGCTCTCTCCATGCAAAGATAGAAATGCATCCACCCCTTTCCACCATGTTCCTCCTCGCTGCTCAAGTGAGCTGTTCCTCTGCGGATGGTGTCACTCCAGAACTAATAAAATGTGAAAGTCTAATTGTATTAGCAATTTCCCATCATATTCTATTAATATGTATCATATTGGTATCCATTTTCACTAATGTGACATGAAAGGCAGTGATGTGATTACTTTTTTAGTGAAAACAAATGCTAATGTAATTAAATGTTGACCACATAGGCTGGGAGATAGGGCAACCAACAAGTACTTGGAACTTATTCATCTAAAAGAGAAGAGGTAAAGGAAGAAGGAGCTGTCAATCAGACCCGAACAAAAATATTTCAACTATGCATTGGAAATCCACGGTCAAAGCCAACTGAACACCTCTTTCCTAGAACAGTGCCTGGCACACAGAAGGTTACTAGGGGAAGCAATGCAAATAGAAGTAAGAGCATGGCTATGGCTGTTGATAGAGAGACACGACTTCATATTCTGGAATTTTCTAACTAAAAAAATTGGACTAGTAAATTTTTGTAAGCTCTAATTTCACTATTTGAATAATAAAGATAACAACAGCACCAAGTTCAGAAGCCTCTTGAAATTAAACAAGATCATGCTTATAGAGCACTTAGCAGCTTCTGTCACATAGTAAATGCACACTAAATCACTGCTGTGATAAATGCAAGAGCAGAACCATCTAAAGCCTTTTGTGTAACAATGTCTGTTCATGTTCAGCACAACTCTTTCAGAAATGCATTTGTTGTCCTGGAATTGAGTCTTTAGAAGACTCAGAAGGAAATGCTGCACCCAAAGGACAAAGAAAACAAGCACAGGAGATGGAAAACAAGCCTACCCACACACTGTTCTGAATTCAGCTCATTGCTGGGCTAGTGAGTAAGAGTTTTTGGCTTAAATTTTCAAACTGAACAAGTACCATTTTGGAGTGTGCAAAAGTGTCCCTGTTCTTGCTGTTTGTCCCTTCTTCCTGTACAGAAGAGAAAATCCAGAAGCCCTTTGCTCCCTACTGCTTCCCAGGAATCAAGGAAATATCTACCTAGAGATTCAGTCAGGGACACAGTAAGTCCTGCCTGCCAAGCTCCTAACCAGCTGAGTAGTACTTTCTGAGACTCTTCCAGCCAGAGCTAATAGAGAGGGAAAGCCAGCAACTAGCAGGGGGCCCAGAGGGCCTTTTATGATTGTTTTCCTGCATGATCAGCACAGAGTATAGGTTCCAGCTACCCAAGGCCACCAGAGCAACTTCTGCTCAAAGTGGCACCAGACCATTTCTAAGTCCCCTTTTGGACTGAAAGAGCCTCTGGCTCTATAATACAGGCCAGAGAGAAACAACCTCCTTGCCCATCAACTCTGATCTCTAAGAAGCCACTAACTCAAAGCTTTTCCATCTTCCAGCATCCCTAAAATATCCAAGGGAATACTCAGAAAGTGCATCTGTAAAATGAGAATGGGCTTGTCCAAAGTGCCTGGTGTTCTTCAATGCCAGGACACATCAGAATTTTCATTTTCTAGTCCAGAGAATTCCATATATTTGGAGACCTACCTAACCCAGAATTATACAATGGACAGTTCTTTTCATAAGTGAAGTTCATGTGTTAAGTTCTTTAATGTGCACATCAACCCTCCAAGGGAGGCACTATTAACCTCGTTTTCATGCAAGGAAGCTGAGACTCAAGGAAATTAAGTGACTTGCTAAAGGCTAACAGCCAGGGAGAGAGAACCAGGAACTAAATCCAGTGGGACCCTAAGTCTAGTTTTCATCTCCAGAGAGCGACCTGCCTTTGTGGGAAATGCTTTTTTACTAGAAACTCACTAAAGAAAAGCATCACATCTCACCAAGTCCAGTGAAACTGGGAGCTCTGGATTTAATCCCCACTTCCACCTCCCATCACCTCTGTGAACCTGAGCTGATACTTGACTCTATGAGCAAGACAGCTGTGTAATTTATAGTCCAGACCAGGACACACCTGAGACTGGATGGGAGAACCAATCAGACAGGATGTTGGACAACACACAAGCCAGGTTTGTCATAAGGAAATGGAGACTTTGTGGTCACCCAGAGCTTCACACACCCAATTGCAAATGAGGAGTTTGGATGAAACCTCAAGGTCACCTCAAGAGCACTTGAATTATATGAGTATCATAAGAGAAGAAATACACGCACCTGGAGAGCTCACCTGGAATACAGAATGGATACTATCAAAGTATGCAGAAAGGAAGTGTCATAGACCACAAAACACGAGTTCTCTGAGTTCTCACTAACTGGCCTTCTTCAGTGTTGAATGCATTTTCTGTCCTGATCTTTACCAATATTTAGACAACACAACTCTATGTAAATACACATCTTCTTAATAAAAAATGGTTATTCATGATCTGCCTGTCAGCCTGCCCTGTACTTTTTCTCATGTAAGCACATAAAGATCTGCCTAATAAGGTGACAGCCATATAAGATCCCACTGCATCAGGGACTCTAACATCTCACCATTTCCCCTATTGCCATTTACGCCTAACCAACTCTTTCACAAACAACTATAAAGATGTCCTGTTAGGTGAAAAAAAGTACCTGTTATTGTTACATTTATATTTTTTTTAATAGCCACAGAGGTTGAGAATCTTTTTCAAGTGTTAGCCATGGTGTATATTCTGTAAAGTACCTATTGGTATTTTTGCCCATTTTCCTATGGATTTTGGGTAATGTATTTTCTGTTTTTTTGAGTCCTCTCTTATATTTAGCATATTAATTCTTTCTATGCCATGCAAAGATCTTCTCCCATTTGTCTTTCAACCTTATTTAGGTTGTTTTTAATCATATAATTTTTGTCTTTATGAAAGCTGATGGTTTTTTTGAAACTTGTTTTTATTTTTTGATGCAGGGGGGAGGGGCGAGTAGGCAGATACTGGAGATTGAACTAAGGAGCCACAACCTCAGCTCTTTTCATTTTTTGAGACAGAGTCTCACTAAGATACTGAGGCTGGCCTTGAACTTGTGATTCTCCTGCCTCAGCATCCCAAGCTGCTGGGATTACAGTTGTGCACCACTTCATCTGGCAGAGGTCTCTGTTTTTATTTGATTCTTTCTTCTCAAAGGCCTTCTGGGGGTCCCCTCTTCCTCTGAAAAGCATCTGGCACTGAAATTCATTGTAATTGTGACCTTGGTGGACGTTCAGACACAGGGAGTCCCCTGAGTCAGACAGAAAGAAGCTTGTGAAGAGGCGGGGCCTCCTGCCCTGCAGGAGATGGTGAGCAGCCAGGCTTCTGCTTTTCTCCCAGAATGCCCCAAGGGCAGGGAAGAAGGGATGCACAAGGTTAGGGGTATGAAGTCCTATCTCTGAAGCCCAGGGAAAAAAAGAAATTTCCTAGTAATCTCATATTTCATTTTAAAATTTGTTAGAATTGTGTTTTCTACTGCATAATTAATTGGTATTTATTTTTCTACAAAAGTTCGTATTTTGATTACGAACAACTAAACCATGTAACTTCTGCTTGAAATCATTCCCCAGGTTGTTGGGGCAGCATTGGGTCCCTCCAGCAGCAACTGAGCCCCTGTTTAAGGTGCACCAATGTAATAGTCTCTGTGAGCTCTACAGTGCCTCCCCAGAGATGACACTATTAGCACAATTATGGTATATATACACAATGAAATATTACTCTGCCATAAAAAAGAATGACTTCATGATTTTTGCTAGCAAATGGCTGGATCTAGAGACTACCATTCCAAGTGAAACAAGCCAATCCCAAGAAACTAAAGCTCAAATGTTCTCTTTGCTATACTGATGCTAACACACAGCAAGGGGTGGTGGGAAGCTAAGAATAGAAGTTCAATGGGTTAGACAAAAGAGAATGAAGGGAAGGGATGGGGGATAGGAAGGGGAAAGATGGTGGAATGAATCGAACACAACTTTCATATATGAATACCTACCAGTGAAACTCCACATTGTATACAACCACAAGAATGAGATCCTAATTAGAATAAGTTATACTCCATGTATGTACAATATGTCAAAATGTACTCTATTATTATATGTATCTCAAAAGAACAAATTTAAAAATTAAAAATTAAAAATTAAATAAAACCAGAAGAATAGCACCCACTTGACAAGGTCCACAGGTCAGGGAACCTAAAGTTCCTTTCGGGCTGTGTCGTCATGGGCCTCTGACCAGAGTTGGGCCAGAGACTGAGTAGGGCCTGAGCTTCCAGAGCCCGTTTCTAATGCCTCTCCTTCCTTCCACTCTCCTGTTCTTCTTCCATAACTGTGTCCTTTTCCTCCTTTCACTCACCCTAAACTCCTCAGGACCCCCAAACTCCCCTGGTTGCCCCAAATTTTCCACCATGTTCTCTGATGGGATACCTTTTTTCCTGCCTTCCTTGGAGCCACAGATCATAGACCTGCAGCCAACCATCTGAAGGGCCTGGTAGGCAAAGCCCTCCTTCACTGAGGCTGGGTGAGCCTGGAACTCAGCTCTTCTGTGGCACAGTGCTGAGGCTGAGTGCAGACACCACCCTGAATGCTCAGGGGTCAGTTGGTTACTCTAGTTTCCTGAAGTGGGAAATGGAGCTAAAAACATACTTCCTGGCACTCTGGGGAGAATTAAATGAGTTAATGCAAAATCTTTAGAACAGTATCTGTCACAAAGTAAGTGCTCAACAAACATAATCTGTTGTCCATATTATTAGGCACCAAAACTCAATTAGGGTTTATCAATTAATGAATGGTTCTCAGGCCACCTCTTCCACCCACAAGAATAATCCTCCCAGCATCCCAGGTGTTGGAAGGGAAGGGGATGAGGAGGTAGGGAACCATGTTAACAAGGAGCTATCTTGGAATGGGCTTTCCTGTCATGGAACACTTGCATTCTACATTATTCCAGAAAAGAGCAGCAAGAGATCTGTGTGTTGGTTTGCATTACTCCCAGCAAAAAAAAAAAAAAAAGTAAATGAGAAGCAGCAGCTGCTTCTGGTGGACCAATTTTTTCGATGGACTCATCTGGTACAAATATGAAGTCTCACGTTGCCTCTCTTCGAGTGATCCTGTACTTGGGCTCACCTGAGCTTTTCACTGTCTCCTTTCAATTCTGAAGCAGCCTTGCAAAGTGCCACAGCCATGTCATTTTCATTCCAATGCCCTTTGAGCTCCTGTTCCCAGCTTGGCCCTACCTCTGGCTTAATGACAAAAGATCAAAGCTTTCCTAAAGCCACAATGAGAGAAAGGGGCAGTCCCTCCCACATATGCAGGCCAGTGTGCACACACTCGTGTAACACACACACACACACACAGAGACACACACACGAACCTCCACCAGATTATAAATTGGAAAGCCAAACAAGTCATAAACTCTTAGGAGGGATGAGGGGAGAAAGCCACGCAAAGAAGATAACAGCAACAATGTCAAATTTCAGACATGAGTAGGATTTTCTTTTTTCTTTTTTTTTTTTTTTGGAGGGGAGGAGCTTCAAGCCAGGGGTTTGGGATGGAAAAGCTGACAGCCCCTTAGAACTAAAGCAGCTCGACTGGGTGCCACTATAATAAATCAGAATCAGTTATGTAAAGTGTAAAATTATCATTTGGAAATCACTCTCTCTGAATAATTCAATCATTGACTTTCACATCAAACAACCATTTCAACCACCCACACACACAGTTCAGTCTCACACTGGTCTTAAACTCTCTTTAATTATCGGCATTAACCTATCACATTACTATTTCATTCCTATTTCATCCTGGGGGAGGGGTCAGTGATTATGATAAATCACAATGAATGAAAAGGACTTTCAGCTGTCCTTCCACACAGCTCCAGAGTTCCCTTGATCAGATGGTGACAGGTCTGCTTTTGTCCCAGGAAGGGACAAGGACAGATAAGCAGCCTCCCTCTTGACAAATGCATTACAGATGCCAGCCGAGGGGGAAAGAAAAAAGACTAAAAATGCCTTAGAACCCAGCTCCACAACTATACATGGACATCCCCATCCCATACCCCAGATTGAATGGACGCATCTACTGGCCCCTCTGGTTGGTGGGTGGGACATGGAGAACCAGGTAAACAAGGGTTGCCTATTTACCACACTGGGCATATACCCCACAGGGCAGACATTACCCTAAAATAAAATTAATAGTAATTTTTACAATACCCACACACAAATCACTAACCCCCTCCAAGAATAGTTTACTAAGCCACTCAAGGTAAGACTTCTATTCCATTTGTCTGGGGAGGCTCCAGCCCTGCTTAGTGATCCCCCCTACCCCACCCAAGAAAGTGGGACTGAGAGCATGGACATGAGGTGAAATATTTCATTTAGAGAGATGGGGTGTCCTCCACCACTGGTTGGAAGTCCAGCTTCCTAGTTCTGCATATTGAGGATCCCACCAGCCTCTCTCCCTACCCCTTTCATCTTCCAGAACCTCCAGTTGCCACATATTTAATAGTGAAGGGATTACCCTATGGAAACTTCAACAGAACAGTAAAGATGTTCCTATAAAGATGTTCCTTGCAACATCCTATCAGACAGAAAGAAGAAAACACCTCAAATGTCAGCTGTAGTACATGGGTTAAATAAATTGGGTCACATCTGCTCCATGGAGAGCATTTCAGTCATTGAAGATCACATGTTATGTGTATGTATAAGCAGTGGAAAACTATTCATAATATGTCATTCAGAGAAAAAAAAAGCAAAGTCCAGTGGATCACAGAAGACTTCACGAACATGTTCGCTTTTAAAAATATATTTATATGAAGAACAAGTTATGTTAGATAAATTGAAATTCTAATAATGGCTGCATCTGAGTAGCATTATTACGGATGACGTTTATTTCTTATTTTCTATTTTATTTTTATCTGTGTTTTTAAATAAGTGTACAAAGCATCAGTTGAATAGAGTGGTTAAGACCATGGACCTGGAGCCAGTCTTCTTAGAGGCAAATCCCCACTTAGGGATGTGACCTCAGCTAAGGTCTTTAACACTCCAGTGCCTCAGTTTTTTTGTCTGTCAAATGGGAAAATAATGGTTCTAAACACTCTGGATTTTGATGACGGTGGATCAAGTTAATTTTGTAGGGCCCTTAGATCCATGGCTGACACAGTGAACACTGTGCAGATGTTAGCTATGATTATTAAAACAATCACATACGTCTTGCATAATTTAAAAAAAAAAAACAAAAAAAAAAACCTGGAGCCTCAGGCCAGCTGTCAGATCTTAGCCACATCCTCATCTCTTGGCATGAGTTTCTGCAATAGTAAAATGAGCGAATTAGATGATGACCTGAAAGGCCCGTCCTCATTCTGTGATGGCATAATTCAACGAGGATGCTTCTAGTGGGCCCTGAATGTAGTACAGAGGTGAAAGGGGACACTTCAAAGCAAGCTGCAGCCAGGGCTGGTGGGAAGAGGAAGCCTGGGGGCCCCCAAGAGATAGATCAGAGTCTGGGGAGTTTGTGCACAGGGCTCTGGGGGAGGGGGAGACTGCGAGAGCCAGCCTAGGCGGGCAAGCTGCCTCTCCAATCCACTATGTGATTAACTGACTCGCTTGTCTTTTTCCCAAAGCTAGACTCCAGCTCAGAGAACCTCAGGGACTATTTTAAAGAAAAGTTATTCCTTTGTTTTTAATTGTAATTAAGTAGGTATTTTATAATTTTTAAATGGTGCAATTTACATGTCACTTCCATGATGTGCTGGGTACCCTTCACCAGAGGGAGAGGACGTAAGTGAGAGAGGACTGCTTGCTGTGTATTATTTTGTGATTAGGAAAGTGCATTTCTGCATTTGTGATAGAATGGAGATGCTGGGATATCTCAAGACTTCATTGAATATGCTAGAACTTTCACAAATTTAGTCGGAGCCAAAGTTTATTCATGTTAAGATTTCATTCATCCTTCTTCCCATACTTTGACAAAATGTTTAAGTTAGTTTCTCATTTTATTTGTCTACTGAGTTCCCTAAGTTAGGGAAATTAGTATTGTGTGTGTGGTTTGATTTAATTAGCAATTGGGGAAATCGGCCTGGCATGTTTCATGGAAGCTTGGGGAAATTGTCAATTAGCATTGTGTTAATTGGTGTCTGCTGTCCTTGCTTTTTAGTTTTTAACCCCTTTTACCTTGTTCCCTCTTTCAGTATGTAAAATCTGGCTGTTTATTATTCTTTAAATAAAGGATTAATTGCCTGAATTCCTGCCTCTGCTCCGTGTCCTTTCTCTCCCCGAGCAGATGGGGAGTTGGGCAGGCCCATGGTGGCGGCCTCGCTTCTTACAGGCCCTTGTCCTGCCTGGCACAGGAGGAGGTGCTCTACTACACTGCCCGGTGTCCAGCCCGAAGCTGCCTCACTGTTATTCTCCGTGCCTGGTGGACCCTCTCTATCCACAATTACTGCAGATCCCACCTGCTCCCAGGAGACCCCACTGCTACTTTTTCCAGAATTTGCGGATGATGCATTGGATTTGAGCTCACGTGTCTGACCCAGTCAGCACCCTCACAGAGGGAAGGACAGGAATCTCCCCAAAGGAAAGAAGGGAGCATGGATTGATGGAGTGCTTCCTGGCAGCCAGGCTCTTTGAGTGCTGCAGCCTCCACAAAAGGAAAAAGCTGGGTTTGGATCCCACTTGTGGGACTCAAGCTGAGACTTTGTCCATCCCATTCAACAGTGAATGTCCAGTGTCCAGACCCTTATGAGAAACACTCTTGGATCATGGGTGTCAACTGGGAGCTTGATGGAAATGCAGAGTCTCAGGCTCCTGTGAGACTTCCTGAGTCAATAGCTACGTTCAAAAACTCTCCAGATGACTTGCATCACATAAAATGTGAACTTAGCTCATTATTTGGCCTATGCTAAGCCAGAAACTTAATTATGTTGCTAGAGCACTTGCTGTACCTCAGTATCTGTTGTCTTCTTTCTCCACAGTCACAGAAGTGTTGACTGGGTACTTACCTGTCCAGATGAAGAACACATTTCCCAGACTCCTTTGCAGCTAGATTTTCATCTTGTGATCAAGTTCTAGCCAATCACATGAAAATAAAAATATCCAATGGCAGCTTCCCAGTTCTCTCTTCTTTAAAAGAGAGAATAAGCATTCTACTCACCTCCATCTATACCCATCCTACTGCTTGAAACATAGCTGTGATGGCTAGAGCTCTGTCTTGGACTGGAAGAATGAGGGCTATATTTTCATGATGGCAGAGCAAAACTGTGGAAGGAGACTTGGTCCCTGGCAACTCAATGGGGCAGAGCCACCTACTTAACCTGTATTGAATCCTCCTTGTTCTAAACTTTGATGAACCATTTTTCTTTTTGAGTGGAGATGGCAGAATCCTGTCATTCATGGACTAACCTACTCCTGGCTAATACTGAAGCCAAAGCCCATGGTATCTACAGGCACAGTGCCTTCTAAAGTCAAGAAGAGGCAGCTCAAGGGACCCACCTATGGTGCACAGAGCAAGGACCAATGAGCAGAGATTTCTTGAAGACAGGTGTCAGCTCAATAAAGTGCTCATCAATGAATAGAGCTGCCCAACAATGAGATGAACCAGCTGTCTCACTGAGTAGTAGCAAACTCCCTGTCACTGGAAATGTTCACACAAAGGCTACAGGGCCACCTTTCCTAAGTGCTGCATAGAATATTCCCATCCTGGGTGGAATATTGATCCCTTCCAACTGTAACTTCTTTTCTGCAAAGAACTATAGAAAAACAAAAGTACATTCTCAGGGCACAATGGATTCCTATCTTGAAGACTCCCTCATCATTGAACCAAGTTAAGAACTTCTTTCCTAATATCTATTTCTGTTCCTTCTGTCACAACAAGCACTCTGTGTCATCTATTTGTCCATTGCCTTTCCGTTCCCATCTACACTCTCCTCTTCACTGCTGGGGCTGGGAATCTGCAAACTGCACTTCACAGACACTCCAGCAGCTTCTGGTTAGATTCTACCAATGGGAGGCACTGGTGAGAGATCAGAGGTGGCAGAAAGAGAAAAGCATCCTGCTTTTTGCTCAGACATCACAGGCAGCTCTGATACTGGCTGACAGTTGTCAGAGAGGCGATGGAATGGAGTAATTCCCAGTTCCAGCCCCCCAACCTCCACCTACGGGAAGCTGCTGCAACTCCTGGGCATTTCTAGCAGCACAGCCAATGGCCAGGTTGCAAGCTTTACTCCAAGAAAATTAGCAGCTTCCTAATCTTGGATTCTGTCCTCTTCTTTCTTCTACTCCTTCACAATTACCCACTTTCTCCCTGTCGCTCCTCCAGCCTTTCCTATACCTTTGTAGCCAGTTCCTGCATTCAGTCCCTGCTATGTGCAATATCTCTGATGGCTCCTGTTTTCCTGGATAGACTCTCAATGATGTAATCACCAGCCCTCGGGAGTCTCTCTTCTCCCCTGAGGCCCACACAGTGCATGCCAGAGGGACCATATATAAAACCAGCACCTGGCAGCTGCAGCCCTGTTGCCAGCCCTCCTGCCTTGCCCTGATCCCTGGGCTGCCGTCTATCAGAAGCAGGCGACACCAGAAGGCTGTAGAGTCTTCAAGTTAACACCCAACGATCACATCTGATGAGGCCGCACTCAGAGACAGATCTATGGCTTCAATTTCTCACCAGTATTTTAGCTCCCCAGGCTAGTTGTCATGTAGCTGGTCTCATTGAGAGGACAATAAGGGACCCATTTTTCAGGAGTTGGCTTATGCCAGCAGAACTCTATTTCCACATGATATTTATCAACAAGAAACCCTCGAACATGCTCCCTCTCCCAGTCCCCTAGCAGATTTAACTACTAGACAACACCCATTTATAAATGACCAAATGAAACCCTTCCCTTTGAAAAAGAGAGCAGGAAAATTTCTTGCTACAGGTTTTCTTCAAGAGCTTGCCTGGGAGAGAGAATTCTAGGAGGTTTTCTCTGCCAGTCCTGCCCTCACAGGCTCAGGTTCCAGGACAGATTCTGGGACCAGTTGGTGGTTGGGGGGAGGGGGATAGAGAGAGGGGTCATAGCATTAAAATAAGGAAACTGTAGATTTTCTGCTCAACTCACTCCATCTCTTGTTCCAGAAAACACACTGCCAAAAGAACTGCAAGGATTGCAAGTTGAACCAGTCAATGGGATTATCAGTCAGTGGCTCAGGTAGCTGTAAACCCCCATGGGGTAATGCATTTTGGTATATTTCTTCTATTTTCCTATATACATAAACACTCTTATGCAAACCAGACCTAGAACAGGATCCAGAATTAAATCCTGACGTGATCCTATGACCTGAAGGACTCCAATCCCCTTGTACAGCCTTTGAGAGACTGAATTGCTCCAGACATTTTTGGTGGGCACTTGGTAGACATGGGGTTCACTGTGGAACATGACTATGAATATTTAAACTTTGCTTACCATTTGTAGATACAGTTTAGGACATAGCCAAACAGTCTGGTGGAGAATTAGCATGTATTTACACAAGTCCCTCTTAGTACTAGAGTCAGCTTCAGGGGTGCTAAGATCTGGCACAGTTCATTGGGAGAGCAGGTAACTGCCCACACCCAGGTCTCCAGAACACCCCACAATTTCAAGGTGAAACAGAGTGGGACCTGGGTGAGAGCCAAGGTCTCTAGAATCTCAGGGGACCTGACCATACTAGGTGGCTGCTCTTGTGTTTCCAGGCAGTAATCCCATCATGAAGCAAACTTAAGTTCCCTGAGGACTGTTTGGCTCTGTTCAAAGCAATTCCTAGGAATTGAACAGAGCTGAATCAAATTTGCCAATTTTATCTTCCTTTTTTCTGTAATCTCTCAGTTCATCTCTCCTTCTCCCTACATCCCAATCCCAAGATCCTCTGCAGAGCTCACAATAGCACCAGCAATGAGAGAGACTTAAATAAAAGGAGCAGGAAACAGCATTTATGCCACTTCTCTGGACCTCCGAACAACTACCATTGGGCTCTCTGGACCAGTCCTACCAGCCTGAGGCAGCCCTTCAGAGTGAGGTCTAATGAGTATATCTCCCAAGCTTCCTGGCAACCAGACAGCCCCTCTGCACAAGAGAATAGGAGGATCAGTGGAGATCTCTCCTGAGCATCTCTCCCTTTGCTTGAGCTGAGAAAATGAGAACAAAACCCACCCTACCACTGTGAGGACAGCCATTCTGACCAGGAGCTAATGGCAATGGCTGTTTTAACTCTGGCAGGGAGAGAAAGTAGGCTTATCTTTTGCAACTGTTTCCAGCTCTACAATCTACTAAACCTAAACACACAGTTTACAACTTACAAAAGCTTGACACCATATTCAGTTAATCCTCTATTTCCAGAGGTTCATCATTCAGTCAGGAAACCTACATCTCCAGATGAAACTTGGACCCTAAACAGCCATTTGGAGACAAAGCCTATTCTTTTTTAATAAATAAGTTACCATTTATAGGCAAGTGACCATGAAAAACCATTGATGGTTTTCTGCAGATTTGGAGATAGATCAGAGTAGACACCTGGGTTATCGTGGTGTGAATAGTGTCTGGTGTGAATAGTGTCCTGGCCTTGGGTAGCAGGGAATTGCAGGCTAGTGATGAGGATGCTTGAAAAATAATAGAGTGATAATAATGGAAATATCCATGACCAATACCATTTATTTGCATACCACACATCATTTGGAAAGCAATTTCTGGCTCATTTTCTTTTTTATTCTCAAAACTTACTTCCACTTGGATGGTACAGCACATTACATGTGCTCAAATGCAAGCTCTTCTCCTCAGCCTGCTCCCCTTCTACTCTGGCTCTGTTAAATACATTGATGTTCTCCCAAATCATGGGGCCCAAGGTCTGGGAACATCTGATTCATGGGAACAATATACCTCCCCTTCAAGTTGTATGGTTTATTTCTTTGTAACATTTCACATCAAGTTTTCTGCCTCCATTCTATCACTGAGACCCTGTCTCAGGCCCTGGGGCTCTCTCTCCTGGACACCTGTAATATTTCCTAACTGTCCTCTTCATCTTATCACCTCAATTATCAATCCACACCCAGGTGAGCGGCCACAGAACTACCCTGCCAGCGACTGCCAGTAGCCTCAGTGTTCTCATCCCTACAAGCCTCTTTCATCTCAAATCCATGGACAAAATGTTGGTGCCTCTTGGCATCACCTATTAATACCTTAATATCAGTACATAATTCTTCATCGACATTCCAAAATAGAAAATCTCTGAAAGTGAAAAAGAAATCTGTACCTATTGATAAAATGTATCATGAAGCTATTTTAAATGTTTATCTACCCCACTAAAAATACTCATATATCTTTGCAAAAATATTAATATCTTTGACCATGAAACACTTCTCCAGACCCCGCTGGGGATGTTATGAACCATATGATATAGGTACCATAATATCTTGCTGAAATCTGAAATATTCCATGTTCTGAAACACATATGGCCCAAAGGGTTCTAAGTAATGGATTTGGGGTCTTATAAATGTACAGTAGAATCATTACTCTCTATATACTATATGTAGTTATCAAATTGAGCACATGGTAATAGCAGCAATGGCAAGGAACATTTGTTGAATACTTGACAAATGTTATCTATATAAGGCAACTTTTCCCAGTGGTGAAGACATATAACAGGCTAAAATACCTAATCTCAACCACCAATTCTTACACTCCTACACCTAAAGAACCACATACTATGGTCCCAGTGAGGGGACTGGATGAGAAAGGCATCAAAGACTGTCTACTCAGGAAGAATTTTTCAGAGAAGGTTTACTTACCCTGAATGGTAAAGGAGAGACAGAGAAAAAAGTGAGTAGGTAGAGGAGAAATTCAAATAGCAGCCTGGTGGTCTACACTGAACACTAGACTTATGTACAATTATAGAAGAGTTGACTACTGTTTGTACAACTTTTATGACTTGGAAAATATTCCTTCTGCTGCTACTGATGTCCCCATCACCACCGCAGCCAAAATGTCATCTGGACATTGGGTGAGAGAAATCCTGCTTCTGTTACAAATACTGTTTATAGAAAGCATAATGAATGTTAGGACTTGTGACAAAATATGGCTGGAGAAGAAGCCAAAGTCACACCATTAAGGGCCTGTTTAGCAAATGGTAGAGTCTAGTGGCCAAGAGTATGAGCCTTAGGTTTTACCAAAATATTCAACAAATGTTTACCAAAGTATTCAACAAATGTTCCTTGCCATTGCTGCTATTACCATTCAAAAGAGCTTCCGTTGCAAAGGAGAGCGACTGAAGGGTTGTGACTGTCAGACTGGCATTACACAACCTTTTTACTTTCTTTTTTTTTTTTTTGTGGTGGGGGGTGTGTTACCAGGAATTGAACCCAGGGGTGCTTAACCACTGAGCAACATCCTCAGCCCTTTTCATTTTTCATTTTTTGAGACAGAATCTCACCAAGTTGCTGAGGGCCTCGCTAAGATGCCGAGACTGGCTTTGAACTTGTGATCCTCCTGCCTCAGCCTCCCCAGTCACTGGGATTACAGGCATGTGCCATCATGCCCAGCTGAAACATCTACTTCTTAAAGTAGAATTTCATTTAGTAAATGTGAAAGAAAGGATAGAAGTAACAAATGATGAGGTGAATACACCACAGCAACTGTGACGACAAGAACCATTGATGTATGCTCAATTGAGTGGGCCAAAGTATGATAGGAAACAGGACACTCAAAACATCTCCCCCCAAGGTATTTATTAATTACAAAGACTAAAGAGTAACTCTATAGTGGACTAACTCAGCAGCCACTGTCTTAACCAAGCGATAGAAGAGAGCATCCCCAGTAATAAGATATATTGACATGATGCACCATCTGAAGGATACCCTGAGAACGTTGGCTTCTGTAGGATCCTTGCCAAGAATGCAGAACAATAATCTAATAATGAGAAAACATCACACAAACCCAAATCAGGGGACGTTCTACAAAATAATTAGCCTGTACTCTTTAAAGTATCAAAGTCAAGAAAAACAAATAGAGGAACTATCACCTGTTCCTCGAGACGAAGGAAGCATGACGATGGCCTGCAATGAGGGATCCCAGAATGGATCCTAAACCAGGAAACTGAGATAACTTAATATTCAAATAAAATCTATAGATTAGTTAATAACACTGGGTCAATGTTAATTTCCTAGTTTTTGTAATTGTCCTATGGTTATATAAAATATTAACAGTAGAGGAAGCTGATGAAGGGGATTAGGGAAACCTGTGTTACTTTTACAATTTCTTTTGTAACTCTAAAATTATTCCCAAAAAAAAGCTAAGAATAAACAGTTCCTTCATCTGAACTGCATTCCTGGATATCAATGCAGGGGGGGGGGGGGGGGGGGTGCTGAAAGTGACAGTGTATGAGACTGGCTTGAGTTGATACCCGGACATATACTTTTTAAGCCTTCCCCAGCCTCATCTCCATCATGATCACCCTCTGTATTAATCATGTACATGTCTTTCTTCATCACTAGAAAGAGGACTCTTTCAAGATTAGCAGCAATATCTTATTCATCCTGGTACACCTCCCTACTCAGTTCCAGGTGCACGCATTGTTGATGATTGATAAGCTTGCAAATTCATCAAAAGGAGATTTCCCACAAGGCCAAGTTCTTATGGTTAAGTTTAATATTACTTGAGAATGTGAGGGGTAAAATTTACATTCACAGGACATGTTCACTTCAGGGACTCAGGTAAAAACATAGTATATTAGCCAGGCGCAGTGGCTCACGCTTGTAATCCCAGCACTTTGGGAGGCTGAGATAGGAGAATCGCGAGTTCAAAGCCAGCCTCAGCAATAGCGAGGCGCTAAGCAACTCAGTGAGACCCTGTCTCTACATAAAACACAAAATAGGGCTGGAGATGTGGCTCAAGTGGTCGAGTGCCCCTGAGTTCAATCCCTGGTGCCAAAAAACAAAACAAAACAAAACAAAAAAATCCATAGTATATAGCCAAGTTCTCAGGAAGTAAAAATTCAAGAGAGAATATTCTTTGAGAGACCATGGGGTTAAATAGAGATAGTTCCTAGATCTTAGTTCTCTTTTTTTTCTATACAGCAAATAAAATTAACAATCATGATGCCATACCAGTAGTTCTCAACCAGGGGCAAATTTTTCGGCAGGGTGGATATTTGGCAATGTCTGGAGACATTATTGATTGTCACCACAGGTTCTACAGACATCTGGTAGGTTCAAGCCAAAGATGCTGCTAAATGTCCTACAGTGCATAGGACAACTCCCACAACAAAGCTATCCTGCAAAAATGTCAATAGTACCAAGATTGAGAAACCTAATTTATGTCCTTCCTTATTGCAAAAGTAATGGGAGAGATTCCCAGTCTTCCTAAAAGAACAAAAATGAAATGAAAGCTCAAGTGTTAGTTAGCTTTCCTGACTTTCAGAGGAGATTCCAAAGGTTTGAAACAGAGCTGGCAAAGGTTCATTCATTTCTAATTTTCTGAGTAGCAGAGATGGTAGAGACCAGCTGGAATTGCAGGTTCCACTGGTCAAAGCTGAGGAAATGAGAATTCCATGTCCATACTTGAAGACCAACCTCAAAGAGCTGGCATGAAACAGGGCTCACGCCCACACCTCTAGCTGGGCACAACATCTACATCTTTCACTATTTCCTAACCAGAACAGTAAGGCCACCTGGTCACACAGTGTCTGTCATCTCTGAGGACTAGAGACAACAAAAAAACTTAGTGCTTTCTGGAATCTGGGGCCAGAGAGAAAGTAGTTGTCAGAGTAGATAATAGGCAGAGGGGGTGGTAGGGCAGAAGGCGAGGGGTTTATGGACATGACTGCGGGATGAGTAGGATTGAACCATGGGTGACATGTTCATCAAAAAGCAGGGAGGGAGGCAGAAGTTACAACCCCATGTGTTAGGAATCTCCAGAGGAGGAGAACCAATAGAATATGTACAATAACAAGCGGGGATTTATTAGATGGACTCACACATCAGAGGCTGAATAGTCCCACAGTGGCCATCTGTAGGCTGGAGAGCCAGGGAAATTGGTAGCTTCTCAGTCCAAGAAGCCAGAAACCTCAGAGCAAAAGGGAGGCCAGTGATACAGCCCCAGCCCCAGGCTAAGAGAGCTGCTTATGCAAGTCTACTTTCAAAGGCTGAAGAATCTGGAGTCTGCTGTCCACTGCCAGCAGCAGCAGCAGCAGCAGCAAAGAACACACCCACTTAGGGAGATTTGCAAACAAGAGCTTCTCCCTTCTTTCACTTTTTTTATTTCATCTCCATCTCCTCCCAGCCCCATTGGATGGTGCCACCCACATCTAGGGTGGGTCTTCCCCACATAGTTCACTGAGCCATAGGCCAATCTTCTCTGGAAACACCTTCACAGACACACTCAGAGGGTGTTCTACCAATTTTCTAGCAACCCTTAAGGAAGTCAAGTTAACAACCAAAAATAACCATCATATCCATAAACTCTCACACGCCCCCCTCTCACAGGCTACACCTAGATGGGCCTTGGGCAGGCCTGCTGGACCAGAGCTGAGCCTGCCCACATTGGACAGGCAGAGAACCACATAGGAAACAACTGCATGCATTTGGGCTCTCCTGGAGTAAAAAGGTAGGAACATGGAGAACCCTGACCTACATAAATATGCCCAGCCAAATTTATCCAAATTCACCACCCTTTGAAGAAAAGGTGGTTGGAACCCTTCCCCTCATAAGAAAGAAGACACCTCTTTCTCTACTCTGTTTGACATGATGAGTAACAAAAAGATGGTTCTCTATCAAAGCTTGGCACAGCAGGTCTGCCAACAATGGCCACACTTGACCCTGATCCCTGACCTAAAGGGTTCAGAGAGGCATTTCCACTGTCACCCCTGAACATGATATAAACTTGGAAAGTGCTGATAAATCTATTTTTATTTATTTCCAATTTATACCCTGCCAGATTCCAGAAAGGATATAAAGCAGCACAGATAAATCTACGTAACCTCCCTTGACAGGAGCCAGGGCATACTCTTCTTCCACATTTGCCACCAAGATCAGCTCACCCCCATTCCTTCTGAGCAGATCAGGGATATCCAGGAAGCCAACATGGGAATGAGGGGTGTGGGAAGGAGGAGTGGAGGCAGCACCCAGCAATAGAAGGATCTGCTTCCCAGACCCTCCCCATGCCCAGACATTTCCCTCCTGTCCTGCCAGCTGGCCTGCTGCTCCCATGTTCCTTGTAGCCACACCACTTCTATGCTGGCCTTGACTGGCCTTGAAGAACTGTAAAGAAAAGGAATATTGAGGGCCAAACTATCCTCCCATAGGGACCCCCAAATTAAAAGTATACAGATCAAATCAACAGTAGCATTGGAGGGCAGGTGTGTATGGGTTTATTTCATCATTAAAAGAGAAGACTTGCCAGGTACTGTGGTGCATGCCTGTAATCCCAGCAGCTCAGGAGGCTGAGGCAGGAGGATTGCAAGTTCAAAGCCAGCTTTAGCAAAAAGCTAGGCGCTAAGCAACTCATTGAGACCCTGTCTCTAAATAAAATACAAAATAGGGCTGGGGATGTGGCTGGTCAGTCACCTTGTCTGCCAACTTTATACTACAACTACCCCCAGTGACACCCACTTCCAAGGGTTGCACTCCTCAGGGGTGGCTCCAGCTGAGCTGCTCTTTCTTCTCTCTTTTGTTTCTTATAGCTCACTGCCCTGCAAGGGCCTCACTGTCCTAAAGCCAAGCCGACCTCTCCCTCATAGGCTTCTGCCCTCCATGAATGTCCAGTGTAACCAACCATCTTGGCTTTCCTTGGCCATTTAATCCCCTGCTGGCCTTCCCCACTTCTCACCAGCCCCCACCCCAGATGCTGACCAACAGAGTCTTATGCCAGCATTCAGGGAACACTGGAGGCAGGACAAACTCAGGGTGATTGAAAAGCTTGGACATCCCCTGCCTTATTTTGACCAAATTGCCCAAATGCTAAGCAGGCCTCTCTCAAGCTTTATTGTAAAAAGCAGAGGTGGACAGCAGGCAAGGGAGGAGCATGCTCTTGGCTAAAACACAGATTTTTAGGAAAACCCAGAAATGTTCGTTTAGTGGATCCAGGTTGGAGCCCATGAAACTGTACTTTTTATAAGCTTACCATTTGGACACAGGGGATTTGTGTCATGCCTTGAGAAACTGACCTGACCCCAACACCTTGGCTAGGTGGAAAGAGTTCTGGCATTGGCGTTCAGGGTGGTTAGAACAAAACCCCAGTTCTGATACCAGGTAGGTGATCTCAGGCAGGTGAACAACCTATGTGGGCCTCAGACTCCTCAGTGAAATAAGCTGGTAGAACAGGATTCCTAGAATTCTAATGATACCAAACAATGGCTAACATTTATTTAGGATCTATTGTGTGCCAGATGCTATTCTGAGAATTTGCCATTTATTTTTCCATTCCTTCCTCACAACAGTCATATGAAAGAGGTACAGTGATTATCTGTATTTCACAAATGAGAAAGATTAAGAATGGCATGTTGAATAATCTGTCCAGGGCCACACTGATGAGATGAGAGACCTGGGGTTTAAATCCAGGCTGTCAGCACTCAGAGGCATAGAAGGTCATCGCCACCATGTTCTGGTCTTTGGAAGGATGCCTATCCAACCACACAGCAGTGAACAGGACACAGGTCCTGGGTGGCTGCAATACTGGTCTGCCCATTCTAGGGCTCCAGTCACACCCCTGGAGCTGCCCCTGGGTCACCCTCTAGACCAGTTCAAAAGCAAGTCTCACCCTGTAAGGTAGAAATTAGCCTTCAGCCCACACGTGGGAGGGGTGCCCATTACTCATGCAAAACTAAAGAGGATTTCAAAAGCCAGAAGCCGGCCAGAGGAATACCAAGGACTCCCCAACTCTAGAAGCTCTTCACGGGGGTAGATAGGACTTTAGAGTGGTAGGGGGTGGGCTGGGAATTTGCCCAGGATAATTTCCTTTGGCCTCATTGGCCAGACCACTGAGCAAGGCTTGTCAGGGAAATGGGCCACTGCAGGCCTCTGCTTTGCTTTTCAACATTCAGAAAGCACTGATTATACCTCAGGCCGTGAGATAGATAGCCAAGTTCCCTGGGGATCCTGAGGGCACCTGCCACCCCCACAGGAGCAGAAGCACAAGACAGCGACTTAGGGTCAAGGTCATTCTGGAGTGGGCAGGGAGGGCTAAGAAGGGCTGGTCCTACCCCATCCTGAGGCCATATGCAAGCTGGACCCAAACAAAATCCCAAAAGCAAAGGGATGTGCAAGAGGATCAAAGGGACTGATGGCACCAATCAATCCAAGCCTCCTGGCTGCGGTTGCTGAAGCATGTGTGGAATTTTCATCTTTGCTCACAGAATTTATGAGGCCTACAGATGCCTCTCTCCTATCCCACCATTCACTGCTTCCCTATCTCCATGTACCTGTCATAGCCAGCTCAAGGGACCCACGTCCCCCTTGTCCAGACAGCCCTTCTGATTCACTCCTCTTCACTCCAGGGCCACAGTCCCCTTTGCCACTTGGCTCTTCACACCCTGCCTTTAGAATCCCACCCTGTGATGAGACTAGTTTGCTGCTTAGAGTCTGGGTTTCTGGGGCTTCCTGACTGAGAATGCTATTTCTTCCATTTACAAGCCATGAACGGTTAGACAAGTCCCTGGATATCCCTTGGGCACAACTTCCTCCACCTTAGGTCAGGAATGACAATTATATCAACCTCACTGAGTGACTGAGAATTGAATGACATATGTATAGTGACCTTGGCCTCAGTCACTGTGAAGGATTACTATTACTTTTTTGAATGTACATATATTTTAGCTTTTGCCCAGCCAGTCCATATTTCCATGATAGTAAGTATCTTCATAGCTCCCATATGTAATAGCATCATATACTTTCTCTTTTGGCAGGGGTGAGAGTTTACTAGGGATTGAACTCAGGGTCACTTGACCACTGAGCCACATCCCCAGCCCTATTTTGTATTTTATTTAGAGACAGGGTCCCACTGAGTTGCTTAGCACCTCACTTTTGCTGAGGCTGGCTTTTGAACCCATGATCCTCCTGCCTCAGCCTCCCGAGCTGCTGGGATTATAGGAGTTTGCTACCGCACTACCACACCTGGCGCATCGTATACTTTCCAAGGAAGGGCTGCTATGTGCCAAAGCTTGTACTAAGTTCAAGGCTTCCTGAGCTTCCCTGTACTCCAGACTGAAGGTATCACTACCTGATACCCTACACACACACAAAGAACATTTTTGTGGCATTAGCCTCCCTGCAGTGAGCAATGGGCAGTTTCAGCATCCACCTCAGTAACAGGTCTGGCAGATGTCCTGGAAAGCAAGAGGAAAAGGTTCCAGATCTTCTGCAGGGGACTTCAAGGACAGCAAAGGAAAACTGAGTGTGGGTGAGAGTGCCCATGTGCATGCACAGGTGGGGTGGCCCATGGAAAAGCCTGTTGCACACCAGCTCAGTTCTAAGGTCCACCACACTACCAATGGGAACTGGCTGAAATTTGTAACTCTCTACTTCTTGGTTTCCTCATCTAATCAATGGAAATTAGGATTTCTTCGTAGTGCTGTAATGAAAATTACTTCCAGTACACAGCTATGGATTAATCTTCCCAAAGTAGTATGCTACAAATTCTCCCCTGCCCCATGAATCAAATTTGAGCTAGGGGAAGGTTCAAGGGATCACAGCAGAAAAAATAAGCCACACACCTTATATCAACACTGTGAATGGTCAGCATGAAGACTCCTATGAGAACGAAAACGAAGTAATGGTGAGAAGTGCCATCACATCAATAGTATGTACAAATTCAGTGTTTCTTCACATACTTTGCCCCCATGAACCATATCATAACGTGAATGAAAGTCAAGTCAAGGCAAAGTCAAGGGTGTGTTCAGAAGTGAAATTTAAAATGGTGGGCAAAACGGTGCTCATGACAGAAGCCATGCTATCCCTCTAGTCAGAAGCCAAACTCAGCCTAAGAAAGTCCTGCTCCTCCCACACCGGCTCTCCACCACTTTAACCAAAGAGAGTGAAAAGCAAAGAGAATTTACATTGAACTATTTAGAAATGTAGGACATGAATAAAAAGAAAAGGGTCTTTGTTTTATAATAGATTTAACAGCCAAAAGCAGGTCCTGACTCTTATCCCATAAAATGAGTATTCTAAGAGCACCTACTTCATGGAGTGCCGAAAGATAATCCAGGTAAAGAATTTAGCACAATACCTAGTCCATAATAAGCCAGTGACAAACGTCAGCTCCCATTGCTGTTGATTTTATTGCTCCCGTTCTTGAACTGTGAAAATTAAAGAACCATGAATTAGGGAACTCAGCTCCCTAATCAAATGGTTCTATCTTTGGGTTGGAAATCTTATTCAAATATCTAATAGCATAGCATCTGGGACTTCACTGGACACAACATGCACAACATGCATACAACATGCATGCTTTTGGCACACCCAACAGAAAACCTTGCCCTGGCATTCTGTCATCCCCAGGTTCCAGGTGGAAGAAAAGTAGAAAGCTCAAGACGGGGCGGGGGTGGGGGATGAGGTGAAGCCTGAGGATTAGAAAAAGAGTGACTGACAAGAAAATGGAATGGCTGCAGAAGACACAATAAAAAACAAAAACAAAAATAAGAGGAGAATGTGGACACTTTCTTTAAAAGGCTCACACACCCTGAGAAACCTTCAAAGGCAAGAAGAATGAGCTAACCTTCAGACCCTTTGAAGTACTTACAGGAGCAGTGGAACCCCTCGTCCTACTCCTCCAAATCCTGCCATGTTAAGGACCCCACCATACACTTTCTCCAGTGTGTAACTGAAAAGCCAAGGGCCCAGGCTTTGCAGGGAATTTCTCTCACCATTTTAATAAGGAATGCCTGGAATATTCAGGCCGAGAAGTATTTCTTAATTTCCTGTGCAATCTGAAGGCATTATCCAAGGGTTATTTTTGTTTTGTTTTATTCAGAAGTGGGGTTGCTGGAGCATTCCTCTTGGACATGTTCAGATTTGAATTAATTAGAATTCCTGTACAGTTTTCTTCGGTTATAATTATAGCTTAATTTGATTGCTTAATAGCTCTGGTTTTCGTAATGTTTAGCACCTGTTGTAAATTGCACAAGATAAATCACCTTCTACCTTCCACCGTGTTTATTCGTAACTTTTGCCTTTTCCTTTTCAGCTGGTGGGCTTGCGACAACAGCCCCGCGCTCTGCTCATCCCTGCCCTTTCCACCAAAGAACTCTCTTTTGCAAGGCTATTTAACCAGAGAAGAAGTGACTTTTACTTAAATGCCTCCTTAAGACTGTTAGATTTTTTTAAGAGGAAAAAAATTGAGAAGGAAAAAAAAGAGTATTTCAGATGCTATAAACTCTGAGGACTGACCTCTGGTATTATGTAGACTTCCACTTAAGGGTCACCTTTTTGATGCACTGGGTGTTTCAAGAGTTTTTTTCCCCCTCCTTTCCTTTCTAGGATTATTAGACAGCAGAGGAAGCCCTGCATCATTAATTGATTTCTCCCATGCATTGTGCTATGATACAATTTTTCAAGGCTGTGCATAATTGTGTTCTCTGTGCCAGTGTTCTGAGTTCTGTCCTTGTCATGTTGTCATTGAAGGCTGTTTCTACCCTCTGTAATTGGAGATGTTCTACTTTTGGACAAAGGTGTGGGGGCAGCTCAGGGGAACAGCGCTGACATTTACTTCATCAATTTATTTTTATTGTTCCTACATTTATTGCAGCTATAACAGCCCTTTAATAGTTATATCTCCTCCCTGTAGGGTATTCTGGTATTTGAAATTTTTTTAACTCATTTGTTCTCATAGATAACAGTAAAGTGCATTTCAGGATAACCTTTAGGTTTCAATCTCCTCTCTTCTTTTGGCTCTGAGGCAGTCTTAGCTTTAAACTTTTACTGCATTGCCAGTCTAAAGGCCAGAGCGCCAAGTTCATTCTAGCACTGGAGTAACCTCAAATTAGTGGTCCTGAAAATTTCAGGGAGGTTAGTCCTAAACCAAGAGTGCAGCTATTACCATAATTCAAAACTGGTCATCCTTTTAATGGGGGGGTTCACTAAAGGAAGGTGGGCAGGAAGGGGAGAAAGTGAGGGGCAAGGGGAGAATCCCCATAAATACTAACTGGGTCTCCTGTTACAATCCTGATCAAATAAGGATTGCAATTAAATCTTTATGACTGATGAGCATCACGCTCGACTAATTCTGAGACTCTGCCCTTCAAGGCCAAAGACGCAGGATACAATGAAGAGGCAATTGCACTTGGACTTACTATTCTTCTAGTCTGTATCAGATACTGTGATGCACTCCCAACCCCCAGGCCCACTATAACCTCCCTTTAAAAAGGTTATGGTAACGTAGCCTTGCAAGTAAGTCCTACCTGAAAGCCTAATTTATTTGTTGACTCTAAAATATTTTATCAGCCTTGTACAAAAATTAAATACTAATTTTATCTACCTTCTGACCACCATATCTGCAGTACAGAAAATGTGAGCATGGGCAAATAACATTGCAACATTTCTAGACTTTTCTGTGGTGCTAAGGATGTAACCCAGGTCCTCATACATGCTAGGCATAGTTAGCACCCTACCTCTAAGCTACACACCCCCCACCAGTCTTTTTTATTTTGAGACCACCTCGTTAGGTTGCCCAATCTTGGCCCTGAACTTGCAAGCCTCCTGCCTCAGCCTCCTGAGTAGCTAAGATTACATTACTTTGAAGGCCGTGATGCTAAGCCATTGTGTAACAGTTTGTGCTCCAGTTTCCAGCTTCAGAACAAGACTTTCCTCTGAATGGTTTCCAGGCACATTCCGAATGGAGGTTCACTCTTGTTTCTAGGGCTCTGTTTCTTCTACAAAAGAAACACCTTCACACCTTCACACCTTCTCTTCTTAGCAGCAGCATCAGAATCTGCCAGAAATGATTGGCCACATTTACCCTAAGGGCCAACCACCTTGTCCACTATTACAATGCCAAATAATCACTTTTCTTGAAAAATAGCTCCAAATTCCATATTGAGTCTAAGACTAGGCACCTTTCTCATATTAACCTCAACCTGTAAAAAACATTATTATTGTTGTTGTTATTATTTACAATGCTGGGGATTGAATCTAGGGCTTCATGCATGCTAGGCAAGTGCTTTACTACTGAGCTATATGCCCAGCCCCCCAAAAAAGCATTTCTTATGCACCTCATTGCCACTACTTATAAAAAGTGAGGCTGTTTCAAGCCAAATAAACCCTCAAGACCTCCATTATAGCAGGGTAGGTGGAGTAAGTCACCCACAGAAGCAGAAAGAAATCAATGGTCAAGTTCAGTGTTCCTGGTCTTGCTCCCAATGCCCCCACTGTCTTACAATAGTAGGAAAGGGGACCCCAGGACTAGGACCACCTTTAGAAGCTTCTAGAGCCATAGAACATTCCACTTTCTGCAGAAGTTCTGCTGAATGGTAGCCTTATCCCCACTCTTCCCATTTAGCCCACCCTGTATCTTTCTCACTTTTACACCCCCTCTTACCACTTCAAGTGTAAAAGGTTGCTCTTCAGATAACTGTCTTTTACTGTCGTGTTGGTAAAGCAACTAAATCTTCTGCCAGGGAAAAAGTGAGGAGACAAAAGAAATCAAGTGCACAAAGCAAGAGGGGAGACTGTTACAGACATCTCCATTCTGGAATCCCACCTGGGCGGGGAAGTCATACAAGTGAACTGTTCCATACCTCTGTCCCCTGGCAGGGTTGCACAGGAAGCACCCCAAAATGATGCTGCCAAGTTTCTGATGAGGGTAGGATGTTTGGAAGCTCAGTTGGGATTTTTTAAAATTATTGTCATTCCGGTTGGACTTTATCCCTAATGAGTTACAGAAAAATACCCCCAGCAAGGCATTAATCCAGATGAAAATATTTTAATATTTCTCCATTATAGATCTGGCTCAGAACTCCAGGTTTTGCTTATTCAGCTTCCTGATTTCCTTCCCTCACCTTTGAAGACTTCTGATAGAAAGTCATGAGATAAGCATACCACAGCCTGAGCCCAAGTGACCTTGGAGAATATTCCCATTGCCCTGGCAGGGCCAGAGGAGGCTGACTCTGATTACACGACCCAAGGGCAAGAGTCATTCTGCACCAATCACCACCTGCATTGTAGATGTTATTTAGAGACACTAACCAGCTGCACGTTTCCATCTGCACAGGCAACTATTTTCGAGGATTAAGATTAGAGTTGCTGGGATCCAAATGACCAAAATTGCTGAAAGTTAACTTTGGACAACTTTGCTTTTAAATATGCATTTGCATCTCCTGCAAATCAAGATGCAGGCAGGCCCCAATTAATGGGAGATAAGTTTGACAACTGTGGTATTCTAACAAAGAGAAAGAACTTCCAGAAGGAGAGGGGTGTCTTTGGACTCAAGAGATGCTCCCTGAAGTTCTAGTGAGTATTAGGTAGCCTCCTGGGCAGCCAACTAAAGATGGCATGGAAGAGAATCAGGGTGCAGGGGGAGCTCTGCACCAGGCCTCCACATCTGAAACTGTGATGCTGCCATGGGACAGAGTAAGGGCAGGCAGAGGTGGAAGTCACTTGAAATCGGGACAAAAGGAGAACGAGGGTTGCAGTGGGAGTCCCGATGGCATTGCTCTCGAGCCAGTTGTTGGGCAGTCCTAAGCGAGAGCATGCAAAAGCAAAGAAAAACATGGGTGGTGTCAACTGGTGAGGGAGCATCCATGGCAACCCCACGCTTCCTCTCAAGATGTGCCAGGGAGAGCTGGAGTCTAGAACAGGCAATAAGTAAAGTGACAGGTGCGCAGGGCGGAGTCACCTTTATGCGCACTCGTCATTGGTCCATGTGAGGCCTTTTCGCTTTTCTCCTTTTTCTTTTCTTTCTCTTTCTTTCTTTCTTTTTGCAGTACTAAAAATCAAACCAAAGACCTCACACATGCTAGGCAAATGCTCTTCCACTGAGGTACATCCCCAGGCCCCCTTCATTTTAACTCTTCATTCCCTCCTACCCACTGCAAGAGACACCTACCAATTACATTTCTACCATCTGTGGATGTGCTGCAGTCAGTTCAGGAGTGAGGCCATCTTTATTTGTCCATTGGTCCTTCAGATTGATTTTAAAGTTTTTTTAAATTTTGTTTAGATCTGCCTTAACATGGTCAGGCCAAGATCAAGGACTCTATATATTTTGACCTGATGAGGAAAATATAGTGGTAGATTTTAAGTTCTGTTTTCAAGTACTTACATAGCTAGGCACATAAATTCTATGAATAGTGCCCTGTGGATTTGTAGAATGAACAACCTGTGCATCTGGACATGATAGTGCTGTTAAAATATTTTCTGAAATTCATCATTACCGATGCTACTGTTGTATTGACATCAATGTGTTTTTTGGACTTTAGGAATTTTTAATTTTAAAGATAATACATGCTTGTTACAAACACGACTATGTTCACAAGAGTATAAAGCAAAACTACCTATCTTTTTTCATAAGTATCCACTCCAGTCTCACTCTCACAAGTAAACTGTTAACTTATACATCCTTCCAAAACTGTACTATATACTTATAAGAAATATATTGCATATAAATATTATCATGCAAAAGAGATAGCATATATGCTATTTTAATACTTATTTCTCAACATATTTTGAAGAGATTTCTACAAAATATGGAAAGACCCATTTCATTCTTCTTAGCAGCTATACAGAATTCCATTCTATCAACTTCTAATTATTTAATTATTCCACACCTAATGGACATCTAGGTTGTTTCCAATTTTGGGTATTATAAGCAGTGTTGAAGCCAGGCGCAAGCCTGTAATCTCAGCACTTAGGGAGGCTGAGACAAGAGAATCGTGAGTTCAAAGCCAGCCTCAGCAATGGCGAGGTGCTAAGCAACTCAGTGAGACCCTGTCTCTAAATAAAACACAAAATAGGGCTGGGGATGCGGTTCAGTGGTCAAGTGCCCCTGAGTTCAATCTCCAGTACCAAAAAAATAATAATAATAATAATAAGCAGTGTTGAAATAAACTTTGATTTATATGTGTATGGAGACATGTGCACACACATATATACAAAGTATAGGATAAATTGTTAGAAATGGCATTTCTAGGTCAACAGAAAGGTCCATTTTGAATTTGGATAGATATTATCAAACTGACTTTTTAAAAAACAGTAGCAGTTTACCCATCCATCAACACTAAGAGTATTTTACCTAACACTGGTAACAAATGTTATGAGTCATGAGACCCTTCAAACTTTGGCACTTAGATAAAGGAAAATGATCCATGTTTAATCTACTTTTTTAAAACTACAAGATAATTTCTTATATATTTGTTGTCAACTTACAGTTTTTTCTTTGAAATATCTTTTCATCAGCTTGCCTCTTTTCTTATTGCTGTATTTGTTATTTTGTTGATTTGATTGATCTTTATATTAAGAAAGCAATGTGTTGCAAAGATTTTTTTTCCAAGTTAATCTTTTTTTCCTCCCTTCACTTTTTTTTTGTTATTTTTGCTATATAGAACCAATTAGCCATGGTGTATTTTCTGTATTTATGATATTCTATCATATGAAAGTTTTAGATTTTATGTTATTGAATGAATCAGTTTTCTCTTATTGTCTCTATGATTTCATGTCATGCTTTAAATTATTTTAATATCATTTAAAATTTCTTTTTTTTTGCAATTATACTTTATGCTTTACTTATTTTTCTTTTTATGTTTGGGGATCCAGAATTATTCATTTTTCCAAATAACTTGCTAGTTGAGCAAGCACTGTTTATTGAATAAAATATTAATTATTCATGGATCTGCAATACTACCTTTATAAATTCCATCGACATCTGGCTATATTTCTTGACTCTATATTTTGTTCCATTGATTTTTCTTTTTTCTAAGTCAGTGCCATACTGTTTTATTTGCTGTAGCTTTACAATATAGTTTTGATCTGGTAGAGTGCTTTCAAAAACATAACTAGATTGTTAAAAGGCACAAAATGGTCAGGAGAAGAAAAATCTCATCCTATAATAGAGATTTTTCATGAGGGATATTTTTACAAAGAGTTTGGGTTTATTTTTCAAAAATGTGAAGTTATCCACTAAAAAAATATTTAATAAGATTTACCATGTTAGTTAGTAGCTGGGAGAATGAACAGAAAGAGATAGAGCAGAAACTATAACCTAAAGGAAATATTAAGATAGGAAGATAGGTACCAGAACCCAAATGCCAAGACAGTTGGAAGAAAAATCACTAGCAGGTTTGAGTGACCAGCGAAGTCTCCTCAGAGGTGGCTATGGTGATGGATGACTAAGTGAGTGTACAGAGCCCTGGAACTGCTGTGAGTGGGAAGGTCCCTTTCCCCTGGAGATCTGCTTATAGGCTATATATTTATTGTTAATAATATGAATTAACATTTATTGAGTGCTTATTGTCTACTACGTATGGCTCTACATATATTGCACACAGAATCTCAAACTTACACCACCCTACCTCGTAAGTACTACTTCCTCTCATTAGCCCTATTTGTATGGATGAATAAACTGAGTTTTTTGCCTACTCCTGCATGGCTAAGCAGAATTTGAACAGAGGCCCTCTGGCTCCAGAATGTTCGTGTTTAATCATTAAACTTTGCTGTCTCCAAAACCAGAGAGAAGACTTGACCCGGTGTGCCTTCTCTGCCTGAAGCATGGTCTCAGATGGTAAAACTATTAACAGTGACCGGCTGCCCCGCCAGCCCAGCCCGGACAGCCCTGTGTTCGGGTTGCAGACACATAAGCTTAATGGAGAACCCGGACTTCCTGAAGGGACAGAGGCACTGGGAAACTGGCCACCTGGCCAGACTTTGCTGCAGATTCCCATCAGCACTTGTAGTTCTTTTCCCGCAGGGGAGGCCAACAGTTCATGCTCCTGCACACTCTTTGGGCCTCCGGTGCTGTCTGGTCACCTGAGTGACCCCTGCCCACCTGGGAGCAGAGTGGCCTCTGTCTGACCTCCTCCAGGCTGACAGCTGGTGTCATGCTCACCCAGACAGCCGGCCCTCCAGGCCCTGAAGAGTATTGTCTCCCACCCTGCCTTACAAATAGGAGAGGGGAGAGGAGGCCGCTCCTGCTCAGCCACAGTCTAGACAGAGGGGGTTGGGGTAGACCCTAGAATTAAGGAGATAGGATGAAACGATGTGCCAGCTGCAAGTATTTCTGACTTTAAGAGAAAAGCAGGGCCCATGGCCTCCTGAAGTCCAGCACCAGGAATTGTTGGAAACAAAAGGCCCTCTGGTAGGCAGGGTCAGGCCGAGCACAAAGCCCCATTGTCAGGCTACACCAGCGGTTTTCCAACTTTTCTTTTAAAGCCTCAGAACCGTTTGTAACCCCTCAGCCATGCCCTGGAGGTCTGGAAGGGCTTTCAGGTGGAGCCCGTCCCCAGGAAGGGAACAATGGCTCTGGGAGTCCATCAGCGACAGGCATGGCTTGAGACAGTGGCACAAAATGTCAGTTTTTCCATAGAAAATGAAATGAAAACGCCTTTCATTTCTTACAGAGGCTGTCCTGAATGGGCCTATGAAGTCCTTCCCTGTGATCCCCTCCCTCATCTCCCTGTTCCCAAGGGTATATGAGAACTGATGAGGTCTAGATGAGCCTGGTTCCTGGCTCCATTCCAAAAGGGTGAGACTAGGCCCTTTCCCTTCCCTTCATAGTCTTCCAGATCCTTCAGGGCTCAGGGCTGTATAAACCGTCCTTTTCCCCAAGTTGACAGTCTCCATATGGCGCCACCCTGGGGTGTGGTGCCAGTAGAGCTCTCTCTCTACCATTGTCTCCTGGCCAGAGAGAAGGAAGAGAAGGAGCAAGAGAAGGGAATAGAGATCCCTCCCTGACCTGTCATTTTCCCAAGGAATAGCAGATGTGGGAAGCGGGTACTGTAACCCTGCTCTGGTCTTCTGACCTCAGCTGGTCCCAGCAGGGTGAGCCCAGCATTGCCACCTCACAAAATCCAGCCTGGAATCCACAAAGCTACATAAAGCTGAAGTTAGTTTCATGCTGGGAATTCATCCAAACTTGCAGCCCCAAAGTCTGCCCACTGGACCAGAAAGCAAGATAAAATGAAGATTCTTTACGTTTTAGGAGTTACACATCCTTTGAAAATAGGATAAAAGTGAAAAAGCCCTTCACAGAATGAAGGAAGGAAGGAAGGAAGGAAGGAAGGAAGGAAGGAAGGAAGGAAGAAAGGAAGGAAGAGAAAGAGGGAAATAGAATAGAGGGAGGAGAGAGGAAGATGTAAGGAAGGAAAGGAAAGATTCTGATTTCATTTAGAGCAGCAGAGCCTGGGCAATATGGTTTGGGTTCATCTAGAATCTTCCTGGGTCATCCCAGTGGACAGCAAATGAAGAGCCACTGCTGCAGACACAGGGAAAGGCAAGGGGGAGCAGAGGCAGAGAGATGAATCCCATGGAAATCCCCAGGTGCTCCCTTGACTTGTGCAGCTGAGGACAGAAGAGTTGACCTCGGAGCGGACTTCTAGCCACAGTCCTTAGACCCACAGTACCCATTCTGGCAGCCAGCCCTGACTCCCCAATGACAGTAGCACTGCTTTCCTTTCAAAGTGTCTGAAGCCTGGCTCGCATAAGTGGTTCATCCCCCAAAAGCCATTTCATGTGGCAGCTACAAGCGGCCAGTGGGAGGCAGGGCAGGTATGCTCCATTCCTAACAGGTTGGAAGCCTTGGCCCCCAGGGCTGTGGTCCACAGTGCTACACTGGTCAAACCCTCCCAGGTCACAGGGTGGCTAATTCTCCAGGGGGCTGAGCTCATGCCAGGGTGAGTCTGGTGACAAGGAGAGGGGGCTTTCACCGTTGCTTAGAGGCTCTGTTAAGGACTCGCTCAGGACTGAGTTCTTCCTCCACTCAGGAGGTCAGGAAGACAGCAGGCAGCTAAGCTCTTCATGTTCACTTGGCCTCAGAGGCCATGCTCAGGGTGGCCTTAGTATCATAGCCATGGCTGACATGATTAGGCACCCCTTCAAGTTGGACTGTGTGCTAAGTTCTTTACATCCAGGACCCCATATGAGCCCCTGATCACAACTCAGAATGTCTCATCTCCATTGTAACTTGGGCCAGAATGTTGAGGAACAGTTTCCAGATCACACAACTAGAAATGGTACCCAGTCTCAATACTATTAACTTCTCAGGATGTTCTGATATTCTCAAATCATGTTGCAGAAACAGTAAATTCTGTGTAGGGTCAGATCTGTAGGCTTTGCTAGTTTTCGCCTTTCTACACCCTGAGAACAAGAAGAGGCCTCAAGCCAGGCGCAGTGGCACACCCCTGTAATCCCAGCACTTAGGGAGGCTGAGACAGGAGAATCGCGAGTTCAAAGCCAGCCTCAGCAAAGGCGAGGTGCTAAGCAACTCAGTGAGACTCTGTCTCTACATAAAACACAATAGGGCTGGGGATGTGGCTCAGTGGTTGAGTGCCCCTGAGTTCAATCTCCAGTACCAAAAAAAAAAAAGAAGAAGAAAAAGAGGCCTCAAGGCAGCCACCTGAGCACTGAGGAGAGGAAAAGGCTGCGGGCTGTGGGGAAGGGAGGCCAGAAGGCAGACCTTGCTGGGAGACTTTTGACTGACAGCTGGCCTGGTGCCAAGTTCAGAATCATCTCACAGCCCACCTGGCCTGAGCCTCCTTTCCTACAAGCCAAAATTCCACATTACCAGAATGGCGACAACAGAGCGGGCACACTGTGACAGGCCTAGGGTAATAAAGAAGAACTTTGGATGGGAAGTCCTCACATCAACCCCAAAGCACCTAGTAGTCCCACTGACTATGGGACAGGGAGCCTATCCCCGAAGTCTAGCAGCTTCTCCCAATCTTCCTACACCTTGGCTGAAGCGTAGAATCTCCAGTCTGCAAAATTGCGGGGTGCTGTGCAATGAGGAGGTAGTTCTGGCAGCTGTCCCCTCATTAAGGTCTTTGTTGTGTCAGGCAACCAAGTGCAGACAGCAATCAGACAAAGGACTTCCCAATGTTAGCTCCAGGTCCACCGGCCCGGGGGCGGGGCTTTCAGGAGGCGGAGCTTGTGATGGGGCAGGGCTTGGTGCTGAGGCGGGGCTTGAGTGGGGAGCTGGTTTCCCTTGAAGGATCATAGCCTCTGTCCTATGGGTCCTGTTCTGGGCTTTACTCGGATGCTTTGGGCACTTTTCATCTTTAAATACACTGCGCGCGTTATTACATGTTCTTTTGTGCAATTTTAAAAAATCTATAATTTATGAAAGCTGTCATTCGGTGGAGTCTTTACTCTCCCTGGCTGGAACTTCTTCTAAAGTACTTCTCAGTAGGCAGCGAATTACTCCCCTTTGATTACCATGTGATTAGTTTGTTCAACTGATGGCCTTTCTTCTCTAAGATACTCATTGTGTCCTCTGCCTCCTATGCAGTTCTTAAGAATTTAAATGAGCCATTTTATTTCTTCCTCCAAGCCCGGGATCCACACACCCGGCCCCACCCTTCGGCCTCCCCTTTTAGTGCGCCCAATAAACAGAGGCACAGTTTCCGAGGGCCCCCTCTAATGGGGAATTTTATGTTGTTTCTGACATTGTTTGTTGTGCTTCCCACAAGACCGAATGCTGCTAAAGATTGAGAGACAGTGACATAAATGTCAGGGAAACGCCTCGGTAGTGTCAAGCCTAATTAGACGCTTGCACTTGGGAGACAACTAGAGATCCCATAAAACTCAGAGCTCACCCTCTCAGCACACGCCTGGAGTCTGGCAGATGGGGCAGGGCAGAAGAGAAGGCCCCCCGCATGCGATGAAAGGGGAGTGGGAACAGTTTCACTGGGATGCTGAACTCGATTTTTATGCATCCTCTTGTTCCTTTTAGGTCACTCTGGTCCTGGAAGTACCCACAGGCAAAGCCATTTTATGCATGGGGATCTGTAGGCACCGTGCCTAGGGGCTGTGCACTTGTCAAGGACCAACGAAATGTTTGTGATGAAAAACAATTTTTTTTTTTTGGCTCCAGATTGCAAAACAGAAGCTGTGAAAGAAAAATGATAATTGAAGTAATAATTAACAAATTATAAAAATTTTTATATTTTACAGCAAAAATGTGTGTGCATGCTCACACACACACACACACACACACACACAGGTAGAGTTCCCTTATCTGAAATGCTTGGGACCAGAAGTGGAAGTATTTCATATCTCAGATATTTTCGGATTTTGGAATATTTGCTTGTACATAATGAGCTATCTAGGGATAGGACTCAGGTCTAAACATGAAACTCACTTATGTTTCGTATGCCCCTTATACACATAACCTGAATGTAGTTTTACACATTATTTTGTTGTATGCCAACATTTTGACTATGATCTGTCTCATGAGACCAGACATGAAATTTTCCACTCAAAGAGTTTCAGCTTTTGGAGCCTTTTCAATTTCAGATTTTTGATTAGCAATGCTTAACCTGTAGTGAAATGTACATGCATTTTAAAGATTGTAGCAACATAAGGATTCCAAACTTAAAAGTACCTTCTACCCTAAAGTGTCCATGTGTACCAATGCAAAACACATATCCATGTGTCTGGGTGGGTCGATTACACACACAAAAATGGCATAGCTAATATTCGAGTTCTTCAGCACTGTGCCTGTAATCGGAGGAGGAAGAAGAGAAATGACCCTTACAGTTGTTAGAATCTATTTGAGAAGATATGACCAAGTTGTGAAGAACAATTCACTTATGGACTTATTCAATAGTAACTATTTCTTGAGCACTTATTATGTGCAATATTCTTAACACTAAAGATGAAAGAATGAACAAAGGATACAAAAATCCCTGCCCTTCATGCAGCGTTCAAGTCCTGTGAACAGTGGTAAAATACATAAGTAACAATGATAAAAATGCCAAGTAAGCACTTTTAATAGAGCCTAATGAGAATTGAGGAAATGGAGTTTCCCAGATGGTCTAGGATGACCCTGTGCAGGAGAGAGGGTGTGAGCTAGGTCTGGTGACTCCATGTCCCACTCTGCAGCTTGTGTACAGAGAAGCAAAATACCTTTTTTTTTCCCCCAGAAGAAGATAATATATATGTGAATGAGATCATGTGTGTGAAAAGGCACGCTGTAAACTCTCAGGTGTAATGTGTATTATATGTCTTATTATGTGGTTGACACATTCTGTTTATGCACCTGAGTGGAGATACTGGAGTGATTGTGGAGAAATCCATGTTCAATCATTTTCTCCTCTCCATTTTTACCCAGGTATTTGTCTGCTAAGTTGAGCCAGCATGTACATAAATACCCCAAATTCTCTTTGGTCACACTTTAGAATCCCACTGAGAGGCTGAGAATAGTAGCCACCTCAAAAGAACATTCAGAGAAAGACAAAACCATCTGAGGCTTTATCTAAAAGGTAAATCCTTTTGTTGCTTAAAGGAAGAGAGAGTGCTGGATGGGAGGTGAGTTAATCTCCTATTTGGAGTGTCCAAGGTGGAATTCAAGGCCCAGATTTCCAAAACCTTACAGTACTGCTCTGGTGTATTTGGGTAAGACCTAGAGTCCATTTGCTTTAGTGATGTAGCAAATTTACACTGTTTCAAAGAGACTGAGCATTGTGTTAACTCGTGGTTCAAAATAAACCCATGAAGTAAATAAAATAATTATTGTTAATCCCCATTTGATGGATATGGAATTGAGACAAAGCCAACCTAAGTGAGTTGCCCAAGGTCACAGTGACTGGCCATAATAAAGGAAACTCAGATTTCCTGGCACACTCCAGAATTCCTTTCTGCAGGCCTCTCAGCAAGGCCCTGATGCCAAGAACTGCTAGAAAGTCTCTGCCTAGGGGAATGTCAGGCCTAGGGTTGATCTCCTCTGAGAAGACTAGAATTATTTTGTGGGTAAATCCTCACCATTAATTTCTTTCATGACTTTTTCTGTAACGTGCACTTGTTTGATTGCCCAAAAAATTCTTCCCTACACCCTCCCTTTCCCACAAATGCACACCTAAAACATTAACACCCCCAGGCATGTACAATGTAGATCTTTTTAAAACCCCTCCTTGAGTGCCTGTCTTCTAAGCGTGACTTACTAAATAAAAATACAAGATACCCAGTTAAATTTGAATTTCATGTAAATGAATAAATCATTGTTTAGAATAAATATGTCTAAGGCAATATGTTGGATATATTTATACTAAAATAAGATTTCGTTGTTTATTACATCACAGGAAACAACTTGCACAACAGAATCAGAGTCTAAAAAACTCATAGTCCAAAAATCAAATACTTTCTTCTAGGCCTAAACACATCTTGGTTCTCTTTGCAATTGATTACAAAGGCTAGAAATCTGAACTTACTTTTTTAATTGTCAAAGAATCTGAGAGTGACGGAAAAGTTAAAGGTGATTTTGTCTTTGATTCCCATGACATCACACCTAAAGTAATCAAGAGGAAATTTAATCTACACATGTCTAGAAAATTCTGAACCCTCACTGGGAATGCTACAGATGACACACACAGGAGAGCATTTGCACCCAGTGACATTGACTTCCCTGCATCCTTCCTCAGCGCTATCCAAACCCACTGCTTCCCTGTCATGGTGAACTCTCCCACAACAAGCTTGGTGTCCTTGTGGGCACACAGGACAGAAAGAAGAAAATGCAAAAGGCAAATTGGAAAACGTATTTTCAATAGTTGAGTTCAAGTTAGCTAAAACTGCAAAGAGTAAGAAAAAGAAAGATCTGGGTAAGGCATCATTGCTTCCTTTGAGGAGACAGAATCAGGAGCCAAAGAGAAATGGAATCCCAAAAATGAGAAATGGCACCCTAAAAGCAACAAGCCAGCAAAATATTGACAAGGCAAAGGTTACCTCTGACGGTACCGAGTAAATAAATGCTTACTAACACATCTCAACAGCAAGGAGGAAAACAGCTAGTCCCAAGGAGGGTAGAGCATCCCTAAGAACTGAGGAGCTCATTGACTCATTTCTGTTTTCAGCATCAGGGTTAGAAGTGGCTGCAGGGCCCAAGAGCCTTCAGGAGGGATGTCCCTGAAACCTCTGCTCAACCTCTACCTTGTTGGGAAGGCAGCTCTCTGGGTGCGCTTTTAATCCTATTGTGTTTGCTTTAGAATGAAAAGTTCTGGAAACAAGAAGAGCAAGGGAGAAGCTTTATTCCTTTATTATTTGTACTTAGTGTAAAGCAATATATTTACAGCACACAGCTCCTACCTATTGCACCTGAAGATAGTTTTTAAGAGTGTTTGGAGAACTGTGGAGAAAGGCAGGAAACTTCTAGGCAATCAGTTGCAGGAGCACAGGATGACTGAGGGAAGGTTCTAGCAATAAAGCCATCCTCTCCCCAGCTCTCCCCAGCTCATCCATCCTCTGTGCTGGCCACTGGCAAGGTAAGCGGAACCTGGATAGGAAGAGAGCAAACAGGAAACCAGCATAAGTTGAGCGTCAGGAAATGGCCATCTAGCCATGCCATGAAGGCCCACACTGGCTCTGCAAGCTTGGGCCAGACTCTCCCAGCAGGTCACACAAACACAGACATGGGACCTTTCCTCAGGGATGGTGCCCAGCAGAGAAGACAAACATGTCAAAGGCAATTATGACATTGGATGGCAGGCAGCATGGGTTGACCTGTGGGCATGAAGCACATGCTCAGGATTTTGGCAAAGCAGTGGCGAAAATGAAAGAGAGTTTTGAAATAATTTTATTTTGGATACTTTCCTCAAAAACAAAGAATAGGGGAAAAATCCAAATTCTGTTGAACTTCCTTATAGTATATGATTGAGAATATAGATCTGAAGCAATTCTTTCAATATTGGAAGCCCAACTCTGCCATTTACTAGCTCTGTGACCTTGAACAAGTTACTTTACTATCTGGGAACTCGACGTCCTCATCTATAAAATGGAGATAGCATTTTGTGCCATTATTGCAAGAAGTAAATGAGTTTTAACAAATTACCAGAGGTTAGTTATTATCACTGTAACACATGGAGGTTAATATTGTCTTTATTTTAGATTGCATGTGCAGATGAAGATACCTTAATTCCAAGTCCAGAGTCTCTAAACATCTCAATATGGCCTTATAAATGCCTGGGACAGTGTAGCTAAGATGCCCCTAGAAGGAACTTATCGCTGAGACTGCAGGCAGGTAGTCAAAGAGGGCTTCCCACAGGGACTCTTTCAGTTAAGCCTGAAAGCATTGACCAGGAGAGAGCAAGGGAAGCAGTTAATGTAAAGGCCACAGTTAAGCGAGGGGAAGAACACAACATTAGTCTGAATGTAAACACCAAGACTAGGGGAGTAGGCCATTGAGAAACAGCTGCCTGAGCCCAAGATAGAACTAGGGTTTAAAACTAAGCAACAGTAGCGCAGAGGGAGAGGTCTATCCAGCCTCAGAAAGGGGCCCCCTACCTGGGGGAATTGACAGCACTTGGTAATTGACTGATTATGAAGCTGAGGTGGTTACCTCTTCCTTCCATTGGCTTGGGCAGTTATAGAGATGGTGACTCCATTTGCTGAGACAGGAAACACAGGGAGAGGAGATGAGGTGGGGGCAAGAAAAGCGAGGGAGGTGGGGAGACCACTGGGAAGAGCCAACGTCATGGCTGTCGTTTGGGACCATTTTCCTTCAAGATTTTTGTAAAACAGAGCTCAGTGTAAATACAAGTAGGTGATTGGGTACACAGAGGAAATAATTAAAAATTCAGTAGCCATCCCTTATATTATGCAGAATTCTTCTATAGAATGAATAATTCCATGTAGGTTTTATAATTGCCCTCCAATGAGAATAGTATGACAGCAACATATCGAACACTTACTTTGCTAAGCATTTTGGATACATTAGCTCATGTAATCCTCACATGAACCCTGGAACGTTCTGTTAATAACCCATTTTATGGTTAAGGACACTGAGACTTAGAGCTTAAGATTAAGATGCTTGACTGAGATCACACAGCTGGTATGCACAGCAAATCCACATAATCTGTTTCTGGATGCAGAAACTAAAGGTCCAAGGACAAGGGACATGCACACCATTAACAAAACCAAAAAATTCTGCAGCGAACTCTAGCCCCCAAATCTGCTACTTCATGTGTCCTGTACTTTCACACCGCCTGTGGATTCAAGCAGTAGAAATGTGTTATTTGCAAAGGGCAAGAATGAGAAGATTATAGGGATAGGCACAACTGCCAGCCATGTTCAAACTCTTCCAACAAGGCAAGAACTGCTTATTCCCTTGTGCAATCTAACATACCTACCTGCTGCTGCGGCTGCTGCTACAGAAGCTGGTGCTATGGGAGTGGGGCTCCATCAGTGCCAATACTTCAGTGAAGCCTCGAAGACCTTCATGGCCCTAGAGTTCTTGAGGACAAACTTAGGACTGAGCATTATCTTACTTACTAAATTAGTCAAGATGGGAGAGCTTGAGCTGAATTTGTACTTGTGTTTGAATATGACCATAACAGAACAGCCTTGTACTAGACATATGGCACACGGTGATGAGCCAAGGAGAGACAACCACTGCTCCTGTGGAGCTCCTGGCCTCAAAGGTCCCTCTCCTCACTGGTTGGATGGTGAGTGGGTCTTGCTATCCAAAAGCTGACCCTGAGAATCAGGCACAAATTTGTGGGTTTAGTTGGGTCCTATTGATGCAGGAGGATCTAGTCTGGCTGCTGATTAGGTCTGGGTATTGGCTAGGCCTAGTGACCAACTCAAGGAACCTGGGGAAACTCCCTCAGCTTCTCTGGTCTTGATAGAAAACAGATGGTAGGAGAGGGTGAAAGGACAAGATGTGTGATTCTCAAACTCCTTTTAAGCTACATTATTTATTCTTTATTCACTTAACAAATATTTACCCAGGCTGACTTGGTGCAAGTAACATGAATAACACAAATGTGTCCCAAGCCTCGTGGAACTTGAGGCCTAGTGGAAATCTTCTGCCAAACTCCACCGAATGAAACAGCTGAAAACGGAGCTAATCCTGAGGTCCCTTACAAAATTTCAAAAACAAACTAGGTAATGTTTAGGTTCCTTCCTGCTCTAAGATTCTTGGTTCTTTTTTCCAGGGAAGGGGCAACAATCATAGCAGAAACGCAAGCCCTTTCTGCCTACCTTCAGTATCATGAGGACTGAGGACTTGTGAAATTTCATCCAGCCAGCCCCAAGCGCTTAAGCCTGTCAGGGTACTGCTAGTTGGCTCCACTGGTCTCCTCTGGGGAAAGCCAGCCCTGTGCATGAGATTCTCCAGGTGCCTCACTCTAAACTGGTAGGGAAGGAAAAGCCATAGTTTCTCATGGAGGCAGAAGGATTTTCATGCATTACCTGCCCACGGAGTATAGCACCCTGGAGAAGCTACAGTGAATTTAGCAAAAGCAAGACAAAGGGACACAGTTGTGAGTTGCTCATTCCCAAAGAATGCTGTTATTTGTCTGTCTATCTATCTATCTGTCTATCTATCTATCTATCTATCTATCTATCTATCTATCTATCTCTAGAAAAGGAATGAAAGCCCCACTCTCCTACTCCTGGGCTAGTTTTACAAAACAAACGAGAGCAAATAATTTTCATTCATTGACTTGGTCTTTCCCTTCCGAAGAAATCCCTCCATCTTCTAAAGAAGATCCATTTGAGGTTGACGGCACACTGTCTCTCCACTTGGGGAGAAGGGATTTGAGCTGGATTTGTCTTTTTTCTTTCTCACACCATTCTGCGCCAACGCGCGTCTGACCGCTTCCAGATGAAATGCTGCCTGCCCCAGAATGAAATGTTTGCAAAAAAGGTCTTTAATGAACTGAAAACGTTAATTTGAAAAGTCTCCTTTGTGGAAAGAGTGAGGCTTGGAGAGGGAAGGAAATGACATACAGCCTGTGGACTAAACTGGCAGACGGCTGGTTTCGCTCAAGTTTTCAAAGGAGAAAGATGGAGAATGGGCTGTAGCAGGTTGAGATCCAAAGTAGATCCTCCCTCAGAGGGCAGGACCCAAATGACAAGTTTGAGCTTCACTCACATACCCAGCTTTGTTTGGAATTTTAAATGTCTCCATGCACAGGATTCCTTTATTAAAATGGAGACCCCAGTCCCCAAGATCCCTTAAGAACCATATCCCCACCCCCAGAAATTCCAGCAAATGCACCACTGGCATTATTTCAAAGGCAAGTGCAGGAAGAGTGGCATTCATATAACATCAACAACCCCCACTAGCACCCTTGCTTTTTAAAATCAAGGTGTCATTCTGCCCTCTGCCCCCACCATCAGTGCCACCCATATCGACACAAGAGACAACACAAAAGTTACTGGCTCCACTAAGTATGCTGATTATAAGTCATTGGGCAGATATAATTACAGGAATCGCTCTTCCCAGCCGAGCTGATATTTATTTCAGCAGTTCTGACCCTTCACAGTATCTTGCTGCTACCCACCCCCACCTTCCTCTCCACTGGCCCCAAAGGGCTTTTCTAACTGAAAGCAAACCCAAGCCAAGTCCTGCTCATACTCTCGGCCAGGTGCCAGGAAAAGTGTAAATTTTCGTGAGCTCTCCCTGCTTTGCCAGAAGTCTGCAATGTGTCTGGACAAGAACAGTTGTTCCCTTTTGTGAGGCCAGGCCTTAGCACCAGGACGTTCTAGAAGCAGCACATGAAGAGAGATGGAAAAGGGGCGAAAACAGCCTGTCGACCTCCTTATTGCCCTTAGAAAAAAAGAAGTTAATCTTTTTAAGACTCCATATTCCAGTTGTACGCTGTTAACTTTGTTCCCCAGGGTACTTGCCTAGCAGGACTTCACCTTTCATAATGGAAATTAAACCACTTTAAGCTGGAGTGTGTGTGAGAGAGACAGACAGAGACAGAGACACACAGAGAGAGGTGGGCGGCTGTCTTTAAGCAGGGACACAGCTAACTAGATTTAACCCTCGTTGGCCCTGTGGCCTTGGCAGAGATGAAAGCAAAAAGATGTTTCGAGACAATCTGAAAATAAAAATGATTTTAAAAATGTAGATCAGCAAAGATCACCAAACAAGGATCAGACATCATTAACCAATCTCCCAAGCATGGATCATTCTTGCTACGTCAGGTATATTTTATATGCCGGTGCTGAGCATCCTTGAGTGAGTCCTCTCCTACATGTTGATGTTCTGGGTCCCCACGATACTAACTCTTGGTAAATTCCACTGCCTGAGAAAAGCCTGTGGTCTGTCTCCAAATTCTCCAGCTTTCATCTCATCTCTGTTGCAGGGGGCAATAAACTTTAATGTGGAGGATGCAATTATTTGGGGGCCAGGTGTGACTTAACAAGCTTAAGGCGCCTGCACAAAAGCAAAGTCAAAGAGAAAGGTCTATTTTCCAAGTCATTAGAAAGTGGCATTACCCCTTCACACCCACCCTGGCCCCATCTCACCCTAACAAAGTAAGAAAAAAGTTCCTCACTTCACTGACCACATGAATGTAGGAACATGCATTTGCTGCTAAGTTTCTACCAAACTGGCAATGTCTTGGATGGGGCAATGAAGAGCTGGAGCCAAAAAAAAAAAAAAAAAGGATGAGATGAAAAGTCTACAAAGGAGCCTCAAATTGTGTGATAGACATGTTTCGTAAAAGTGAAATGTCAATTGTAATAAATGAGCTCACTGTTAAGTGTACCAGCTATTGTTCCTACAGTGAAACATTTTATACTTCGAAAAACAGCTGCTATTTCTTTCTCAGGCTAATTGGGTTGTAAATATGAAGTTTTGATCAAAGAAAGGACATCATAATAAAAGTTTTCTGAATATTTTTTTAAAATATGGAATTTTAGCTAGAAATGTAGCTGCAAGGTACATAAAAAGAAATGAACTATAAGGGAACAAGAAAGAAGAGGAAAAGGAGAGGAAGAAGGAGACAAAACACCCTGGGTTCAACAAATCCAATTCAGTGAGGTAAGGTGCCCATGTCCCATCTTAAAAGGATGCAGTCAGGCAGCTAATGTACAGGAAGATGAACTGCCATGATGGAAAACCAGAAAGGGTGAGAAAGAAGAGAGAGGAAGTAAGGTCAAGAAGAAGACAGGCTAGGGATGCTGGGGGAAGTCAGAGCCCGTAGCCACATGTTTTTAAAATTGCTCTTAGTTAAACAGGAAGCAGTATGTGAGAAAATGAAGATAGAAAAGGTGGGTTAGAAATTTACAGATCCTCCTTGTTCTCTAGCAAAGAAGATTCCAGAATAAACTTTGCCACTGCTACCTTACAATTTCATGGACCAGACAAACATAAAGAATTCTTAAAGAATTCTTAATAATTCATAAATAATTCTTAATAATTCATAAATAATTCTTAAGAATCCTTCCTTAATGAGAGAGAGTCAAATACATTTTCAGCCCCAAAACATACCCATGTCCTCTCAGTCTAAGGGAGAACACTTCCAAAGAGGGAAGGCAGAAAGGACAGGAAAGGAAAATTGATTAGCAGAAGAGGAAAACCTGGAAGTCCTTAATTCCCAATGAAATAAAGTCAATTTCAAAATTGTGGACTTATAAAACTTTGTTTGTTTTTAAATGTGTTTAGCTTAATTTGTTTGTTTAAGAGGTTTAAGGGGAAAGTTCAGAGAGACAGGTACTGTACCCATTTATTTTAAGAATTTTGCCTTAGCATTTCTGTCATTCTTGGTACTCATTGAGCCCCTAAATATTAGAAGGGCCCCCTTGGTATGCTGCACCCAGGAAGCCCCTGAGCCTTGCAAAGCTCCACCAGCTGACGGGAAAGTATGATCAGGTTGCACATAGAGGCTGAGTTCAGGGATTAAGTCACAAGAATAACCAGCACCATTTAAGGGCCAGACATTGTGCCAAGAACTTCCCTCAATCCCATGGAGGTAGGTGAAATTCCCACCAGTCTACAAAGGAGGAAACTGAGGCCCAGGGAGGTTAAATCCCTGGTCCAGTGATGCATAGCTACTCTGTGGCTGAGATTGGATTATGCATAGAGAACCAGAACAGTGGAGAAAGGTAGACTGGCCTCCTTCTACCTGCTGGCTCAGGTCTCAGGGATCAGAGGCACTGGTCAGTCACAAATGCAATGTTCAAAAGAAAAGCCACACTTTACAAAGCACATAAAGGAAACCCGTTTTTCTATCTTTAGGTCTTTCTGCGCCTCCACAGCCATCTGCAGGGATGGAACTTGGTTTCATTAAACATGATATTTTTGTCAGCTCTCTTATGCTTTTTTGTTTTGTTTTCTCTTGCTTTCAATTAAAGGATTTTTTTCCCCTCCCAGAAATTCTTTGGGGATTTGAAACCCACTTCAAGGGAGGGAAAAAAAAAAAAAGGGAAATCCATCTTACAGTATTAGTCACTAAGATGGGTGTAAAGACAACGGGCTATAAACTGGAATCAGCTCCATCTCCAAGAGCAAAGAACAATCTCAAACTGCTTTGAATTTTAAGCACTAGAAATATTGCTGGTGATCTGATTTCTTTTTCTTAAAATGCAATAATAGTAATAATATTTTTTAAAAAGCCTCCAAATTGAGTCCCAGTGGTTACAACCAAATGAAGAAATGGGCTGGAACTTTAAGTAAAAGCCAGGATACTCCACCGGAGAAAAACATTTAGTTGTGAAAAATTAAAATATGCACTGGAAATAAAATTAAAATCACAGGAGAGCAAATGCAGTATGTACTAGAAGTCTTGCATTACACCAGCAAATAAAACCAGTGCAGAAGCAGACAACAGGTGGGGGAATCGGGGATAGGGGCCAGCTGTGAGGGGTCTGCTTGAGTGTTTCACACTTTGAAATCAAAGAAATGGGCATTTTTAGGATGTCTGCTCTTTGGATTTGACTGTCCCTCTGCTTGGCAGAGCCATGATGAAACCATCAATCTCTTACTGCAGCATTAGATCTCACAAGTCCCTTTTCCCACGCTATGAAGATACCTATGTCTCAGCAGTTCAACTTTGCATGCTCAAAACTTTTTCTTTATCTTTTTCTCCCCACACCTGCCCATACACCAGTGGCTCTGCTTTGCTTTATGTCATGTCCATCTTGCAATGTTTTCATTAGGAGCTGTCGCAGAGGCCACCTGCTTCCCCACTCAGGAAGCTTTGAGCCAACATCCCTTTTCCATGGAGCTGGAGAGGGGTCACAGAAGCAAGAGGTTCCCAAGTGCTCCAGGACTCCCTGAAAGGGGAGGCATTGACCCAGGGGAGGGGAAGGTTCCCACTTGCTGAGCTATTCTCAGAAATTCTGTGTAGAGGCGGTGGGGGGGAGGGAATTCCTGAATAAATACTACTGACTACAGTACCTTGGGGAGCTTGGCTCAAGAAGAGATGGCCTACCTGTCCCTCTGGTCTCTAACAACCATTTGCAATGGATTTCACCACTGCACCTCTTGGCCCCACCTCTGGGGACCCTTCTAAGATAGTGAATGGAGGGTCTACTATGCAGAGCCCTGTCCTGGAAATCACCTGGCAATTCCCCACAAGCTGCCTTTCATCTGCCCCCACAGGATTCTGGAGTCAGACACACCTAGGTTCAAATCGGTCTCACTGGGGTCCTTTAGACTCCTGGAGGCTCTGTTTCCTCATCTTTAAAATATCTTCCTCACATGTCTTTGCGAAGGTACCACTTAATTGAGTAAAGTGCCCACATAGCCCAGTGTCAGACACACAGTAGACATTGTGCCACGATGGCTCCAGCTCCTCCTGCTTCCATCCAGTTTATACTTCCTTACACTAATAATTACAACTACTTATTGAACCTTTGCTATTTGCCAAGTACTGTGCTATGTATTTTATATTAGAAAGTCCATCTTATCCTCAAAAAAAAACAAAAAACAAAAAAACAAAACAAACTTGTGATGTAAGTTTTATCCTTGTTCCCCTTTTACAGACCCAGAAACAGAGACTCAGTGCCCAAGGTCATGGCCCTCAGCAAGCTCAGAGGCAAAATTCGCACCCACACCTGCTGAACTCTTAAGACCCTGTATCTCTGGACGCCTGCTCGCTCCTGTGCCTTCTCAATTCTTCATGAACAATTCCATTTGACTTGCTAGCTGTGGTCTTTTGTCAAATTCTCTCTTAACATTTCCCATTTATCCATTCATAAACAGGTCCTAGTGTCCTCGGGATAAGAAGTGTAATTGTTTTTCACTTTTCTGTGTCCATTTACATGATCCATAGCGGAGACCTTGGGGAGTATTAGCAAAGCAGAGATTCCATAGAAAGCCAATTGTCCTTCACCAAAACCCAAGTTTCAGCCAAGAACCAAATATATTTCCTATTCCTGGAAAAAGAAACTTGAGTCTTTACCCTGAGGCAGCATCTGCCCAGGCTACATCCTTCTCAAAACTGATTTTCATTTAGCTATTCAAAGATGTAATAAAATTTTTAAAACCATTATTATTTGTGAGTTCAGCCTCTTGCATTCACCCTACACTTTGTTCTCCAAGTCCAGATCAAATCTCTCCAGGCAACTTTCCCTTACTTTCCAGCCCAAGGCCCCTCTCTGCCCTGGATGTGCCACAGAGCTCCAATCCTTATCTACAGACACTTTGGACACGTCCTGGAAGGCGTGCGTCTCTGTTTCAACTGTGGACATCTTGTCACTCTAAGAAGATTATAAGTCCCTGTAAAACTGACACCTTGTCTTCTTTGTTTTTGAAACTTCTAAACTGCTTAGTACTTTACTAGGCATTGAGCAAATACTTCATAGAATGTCTGCGGAGACAATTACTCCCAAATTGCTAAAAGCATGTTAATCCCTAAGTCACAAGCACATCCCTGCTTTTCCTTTGAAAGGTACTGCCAGCCCCATCCTAGTGCCCAAGCCAAACCAAAAGGATATATAGTTAGGCAGAGACCAATTAGAGATCATTCTCCTACCTCCATAGGGCAGGTGACCATGGAAGATCACCCCAGTCAGTCCCACCCAGCACAGCACAGCCTTTCCTTGTCCTGAATGCTCCATTGACAAGAAGACAAGAGCATCACCCTCCCTTCTGGTAACAGAACTTCCCCATTCTGTTTGGAAAGTGCTGTCCTCCAACACAGCCAGTGGTTCTGAGAAGGGTCGAGAATCTCATCCCTCCGCTACAATGATGGGTCCAGGGATAACCATGAGGATGAGCATACTACTGCTGTGGTCAGTGATGAGTCCAGAGATGAGCATGTGACCAGGAGGGTCCAATAGGAGGCCTCCCTGAGGTTTCCTAACTGGAACTGGCAGAGGACAGCCTCCTGTCGTACGGGCTGGGAGGTTATAAGTATGAAAGTCAGAAGCTGACTGTTCCCCTTTGCAAAGAGAAACCATCTGTGGCTGGAGCAAACGAAGCAAAGGGAAGACAGAACCTGAGAGAATGTTAACAATGCTCCAGTCTAGGCAACAGGGATCCTGCCTGCTGCTCTGCCTCGGGTTGGATTATGGGGCCACTGTATCCCCTTTTTGTTTAAATTAGCTTTCAATCACCTGCTCCCAGAATGTCCTTCAAACATGCACATTTCCCGAGGGGCCATCCTGCAGATGTGGGCAAGTGAGTGGCAAGAATGGCACAGTAGATTCCTCATAGATAGGACCTCTGCAGGTCCACAGATGGGCACAGAGGCAGGGTAGTGGCAGGAATGCTTCTCATGTGGCCAGGGTCACAACCTACAGCATCAAAGAGCTCACGGCGAAAACTTGCTGGCCACAGATGCTGGTAGCCAAAGGGTCTCCCCAGCTTCCTGGCTGAAAGTTTGGGGAAAGGCTTTTTTCTCCTGCTCCAGGAAGGCAGGAGCATGGGGTGGTCCCTCAGCAGAAGCTACTTTCCCATGTCAAAGTGACCACAAAACAACACCTAGAGTTACCAACCTAGTATGATAAGCACTAGACCAGGAGCCAAAGCTTTCCAAGCTTTCTGAGTCTTAGTTTCCTCACCTGTTACATAGCTGGTCATACCAGGCTGCCTCTCTCCAGACCTGCATATGGCTCAAGTAAAAGAACAAGTGTCTCGTGAGGCACCGTTGGCCGAGCCTATGCACGCTTCATTGCATCAGGTTAAGCCCTTGCTGCTCCACCTAGCTAGCGCTGCTCAAGAGGCACACAAGAAAATGTTGGTTGAATTGCAAAAACCAAAATCTTACCAAACACAAAACTTGGAGTACAAACCATGTCTATGATTGCAATGTTTGTGCTCTGACTACTATAGTAATCTTCAGCCTAGAAAGAGAATTGACCAATTTTTGAAAAAAATTAAAAACAATAGGATACCCAACTACATTTCAATCTCAAATAAACAATAAGTTTTGTTTTAGTCTAAGTATGTCTCATGCAATATTTGGGACATATTGTACATATAAAAATTACTTGTTGTTTTTCTGAAACACAAATGTAGTCAGGTGTCTTATACTTTGTCTTGTAATCCTACCTGAAGCTCAATTTTATGAATGTACTTTGAAGATGGCTCACTTATATGAGGAGTCTAAAGTAGTCCACCTCAAAGAAGCACAGAGTAGAATGGTAGTTACCAGCAATAGGGAGGAAGTGGAAGTCCAGGAGGTACATAGTTTCAGTTATACAAAATGAGTAAGTCCTAGAGATCTACTATACAACATATTGCAAAGAGTTAACCATATTATATTGCATATTTAAAAATGTAAGAGGGAGATTTTACGTTAAATGTTCTTATCACAAAAAGGCGTGGGAGCTTACAGAGGTGGTGATTAAGATCACAGCAATGTTTATGGTGATGGCTTCATAGGTGTGACTTCTCTTCAAACCCATTGACAAGCCTACATTGAACACATACAGCTTCCTTGTATGTCTATCATACCCAATTAAAATGTATTTTTTAAAAGAAAGAAAATGATTTAGTGTTGCACATATGAAGTTATGAGTCCTTGCTCCAGGTCTAACTGGTAATGGGCAGTTCCTGGACTTTTGTGCTCACAGCTGTAGGATCAGAACAGAGCCCTAAGCAGCTTTCTATGGCCCTTGTGGAAATGAGATAATCTCTAAGCATACAAGACACGTGGATAAAGTTAATTAGGGTTCACAAAAAAAAAAACAGATTAACCACCCTTGTGTTTTCTCCTCACCACCCCAAGAATCCTCTTTCTCAGTGCCAGAGGAATCTTTCCTGGGACCTCATCTCTTCCTTGTGCCACCACATAAACACCTCGATGGTAAAGTCATCCCGCTGGCTGAGTTTCTGACCATTGACTGCCAGCTTAAAACTAGATCCTGAGGAACTTTAATTTGGAGATGCAGAGCCTGCCCTAGAGGCTTCACTTGATCATCGATGAGATAGGTTACCATGAAATGCAGGCACACAATGAGACAGTTCCCTCTTGTTGAGCCTTGTCCTCATCCTCACATGCTCTGCTAGGTGCATGCCCAGGGTGATCATGTAGAGTGCTCTGGGCCTCTGCTCTAGGGATTTTTTGGCATCTGCCACCTAGTGGAGATACCCAGAAGCTCCCACTCTGCTGTGCCAACCAGGCACTGGCTTCTTATCTGATGGGTCATTAAAGTTACCAAGCTGAGTATATTAGGATAAGAGGCCCTGCCCTTTGTCACCTTTCACTTTCCTCAGACATATCACCCTAGGACTGATCAAGATGTTCGTTCCTCAGGCCACACTGGGCCAGTTTCCAGAACATGATGCCTTTTATAGAACACCATATGACCAGGACAAGAGCAGAAAATGGCACCATTTTCCCTCCTTTGCGTACAGAAGGGGAAAGATAGTGTCTGAGTTTCCTTGCTCTGCTGAAGGGCTGTGCTCCTACCAGCACACTGACCACCTTCCAGATCACTTGTATCCAGACTTTCTCTGGCTAATGGCTGCCCTGCCCTAGGAACCCATGCTCTGCTTTTGTCTCTTTATGGATTCCCATTTTTGCTTCACAATTCCAGCTGATAATAGGAAGCAACTTTCTTTAACTATAGAAGACACCTTCTGAGATCATGCAGTTTCACGTATTCACAAGCAGTGGAAAGAAAGGATTCAAGGAGGGTTTTCCAAAACCTAAAAAAAAAAAAAAAAAAAAAAGCAGAATAGAATAAGGACAAAGGAGCCATATCTATTTTCAATTTCCCCCATGGCTTTTTCCAACTCAGTCTTTGTCATGCCTAAACACTTCTAATCGTTATCAATACAGCCAGCCTTCCTAAAAGTAGAGTCTCTTCAATTTCAAGGGAAAGAAATTTCTCTCCCTTGTCCTGTATCTAAACCTGACTTTTTCCATGTTCTGGCTAAAATGACCTTGACTCACCTCTCACTTGGGGAGTGCAATGGAGCTCTTTGTAAGTAGAGTGGAAGCCAAGGGGGCAGAGGATGCCCAGCTGAGATGCTGCTGGTGCTGGATCAACCTTGGCAACCATGTAATTTTATGGTCCAGGAAATGTGAGTTGATGCCTTGGATATCTAAATCCCACAGGTGAGTAAACAAGGTCCCACAGGACTTGCATGTCCTGCTTCTCCCACTTTTTCTTCATTTAGGGGAATGTATCATTAATCCCTCATACTCAACATTAGATCTGCTTTGGATCCCAAAGTCGTCAGTGTTTCATAAGGAACAGCCAATAGAACTCTTTTCTTTTTTTCAGTTCTTTAAAACCTTTCTTTTTCAAAGGCTTCATTTTACACTGCTAAACGTATAGTTAAAGGGATTGCTTTTTGTTGTGGTTTCTGTATTATCTGTTTGGCTTTTTTGTTTGTTGTTGCTGCTGTAGGTATTACCCTTAAGAGATTCTAGGATCCTAACTTTGGTTCCAATATCTGATGTTTGGCCTAACTCTTAGCTTACTGCCTCTAATACTTCCATTTCTTCGCCTATAATATTCTATGCTACTTTAGATCTCTCTGAAATTCCTGTGTTCATATCACTTTCCAAATCCCCATCACTATTCCCTCACTGTTAAGGATCCAGTAAAACAGTTTCTTTCAAATAAGTTACATTCAACTAATCCCAATTCACCATTTCCATGATTAACTCCACTTAAAAATTAAATTGTTTTTAGCATTCTTCTTTCAGACTTGAGCCCATGCCAATCACCTCTGTGCTCTTTGCAAATGATGGCTAGTCTTGCCTCACGGTCACTTCCCCTTTCAAATCCTACTCCCCAAACCACTTTCTCCCTGTCAGCTCAACACTGACTCTCTGCAAATCATCCTGTGATCCTATGGAAAAAGGACATGATACACAAATAAATTTTACTATCCTCTGCTTGGGGGTTATAAATGAAAATAGATTGGTAGTCAGGAAAAAAGATATATGTATAGCACAGATATAGCATATATTTATATGTGAGTGTGTGTGTGTATGTATATATATATAATGCTACATGCATAATGCAAATCAATAGCCTTAAATCCAATCTACTAATTTGCAAAATAAAACACCAATTCTGCCCAAACCTCCAAAGGTCTTTCAAATGAAACAACTGTCTCACAGATGATAAAGTGATTCAGAATTCAAATTATACTTCATCCATCTGTATACAACTACATCCTGTTTATTATTCCACCTCAGTTATCCTCACATCTAATGTTAGTACCAAGGCTTATACTTACTGAGGGCTAGCTACTAGCACTCTGCTAAACCGTCTACCTACCTTAAATTTTCATTCTCACTAAAACTCCATGAGGCAGATTTTCTTTCTCATGCCTGTTACATAGATGAGGAAACCAAGGCTTAAAGACCTTTGGTAACTTGCTGAAGTTCCCATCATTGGACCAGTGATACAGAACAAGAATTAGGATTCAAGTTCATCCAACTAGAGAGTCCATCCCGGTGACCCCTGCAATTTCAAAAGGTTCTGTGGAGGGTTCATGTCTCAAACCTGCCTGTGGGTCAGAAATTTGGAATCTTCTCACTAGACTTCTCTCCAAGAGGCAAATCAGCCAGCATTGCCACACCAGGTCAATTCTGCTCTCCGTCTTATGAGGAGCAAAAGATAATTCATTGCTTGCATAGAAATGGATTTAACCACCATTTATGAAAAATGCAGGATTTCCTTCTTTAGAAGGACTTCTTGAAGAAATTTGAATTAGGAAACAAAGTAATTGAAATTTTCTGTCTTTCCTGACATTTTTAGCTACTGATTAATGTGGAGTCCTGGGTGTTGGAAAGTCTGAAGGGAATCAATAGTAATATTAGCCCTTATGAAAGAAACGGTTTGTTGTAAGATAGGATCATAGCTCAGGATTTTTGATGGAAAGAGTCAAAGGTTAGAGTTTAGAGATGCCAACTCTTTGGCCAGGGACTAATTCTCTTGCTCCTTTGACATTTGACCTTTGACATTTCCTGAGAACCCTCACTCTCTCCAGGTCCATAAGAGATAGTGGTTTCCTCCTATATCAATGCCTGACCCAGAGGAAGAGAGAACAGTGGGATTGGCTAGGTAATAATACCTATCCATGGGGTCTAAACGACACCCTCCCCCCACACCTTCCCAGGCAGGCCAATCGCTCATCCTCAGCTTTGTCCTCCTTGTCTCTCAGGCCACAGTTGGTCACAAGGATTAACCCCTCCTACCCCCTCATCCCTCACCCCAGCACTCCACCCACCCCCAATAGTCCTTTGGGCGACTTGACTGACAAGAGTTCCACAGGCGATGATGTCACAAAGAGAGGGGGCCGTGAGCCCTGTTAGACCATCTTTCACTCCAGTGGACTCGCCTTCACAGACAAATTGATTTGCAAAGGTTCAGGCTGCCAGCCCAGCCTGCTTTGCATACAGAACGCTCCCTGGTGACACAATAAAAAGTGGCCAGGCTCACAGAGGAGCACAGCAGGGTCTGGCCGGTTCAAAGTCCAAACTCCACACCCCCTCACCTCAGTCTGGTTTGAAAGGTCACTGTGTGTCTGGGAAAATAGTTGCAGGATACAATCCTTTATTAAAGGTCACTATTTTTCAACGGCACTTAACACACACTTACACACACATTGAGACCCCAGAAGGGAGAAAAAACTGGGGGCCGCATCACATTGTATATTGTGCTTGCAAGATTTATGTCTTGTGGTCACCAGCAATAAACACACACTGCTTCAGTACTAAAGTTCACATCAATGCACTGAGTCCTCCTCTTCTTGAAATCAGTCTCTTCTTTGCCAGGCAAACAGGGGCAAATGGAGACTTTTGTTCCTCTCTTTTGTTCCTCCCCAATCTTTTCCTTCCCTGGTTGTGAGTTGTTTTGTAATTATTGTTGGTGTTGGTGGAGATATGCCACACAAAACTTTACCCTTGCTCACACATGATGTGTGCCTAGCATTTGGAACCAAAACCACGTGAACTCAGCATGCCTGAGATGCAGAGCCCGACTATGGGGCTGCATAGGTCTTAGACCTCAAGAAGCAAAAGTCAAGTTCTTTTATAGTCTGCTGGTGAAAATTCAGGGGAGCACCCTGGCTAAGACAGTAGCCATAAAGCCATCGATGAGAGTGGTAGTCCTGCCTACCCATTGTGTGGTGTATTTTATCTGAGTAAATACTTCCAATACAAGCAAAAATAGTGTTTGTATTTTCCTGCTAGTAACAGACAGTTCACATTGGTTTTCCCAAGAACATTAACAATAGGAATCCTTGCATCCATAACAAAAGAGATTATCAGAGAAGACAGCCCTAGCTGTTAGATTAATATAGACAAGAATTGAAAAAGAAAATATTTAGGAAAAATTCTATGAATTTCAAATAGCCAGCAAAATATATAATGTTGAGGATTCCACCCTACTCCATAGCACGTTTTTGCAAAGCTTTTGCCAGTGATAGATTTCTGAGCTATCAAAAGCACATTAATTTTTTCTGATTAAAACAGCTGTGAAAATATACAAGTGTAACTGTGAAAAATCCGGGGCTTATTGTAATACTTTAAGCAAAACAAGGATAAAAGATTTTTAAATACGGACTTGCCAAAAGTGAAATATCTAACACGAGGAGAGCTAATTCTGCGTGTGCTTCTAATATTTTGGCATAAATACTTTAATCCTCTTGTCCATCCTGTTGGCACCTCGTCTACAGTTGACTTGTTAAGGGCGAGTTCCTTTGTAAGGTCGTCAGCGCCTCTCCATAGTTATTGACTGGCTCTCATTAAAACAGCAAGATCACAAAACAGCAGAAGTGAGAAGAGGTGGGGAAGCAGCCGGCTCCTCACTACAAAGGTAATCAGAAAACACAAGCACCTAAAGGAGGAACGAAAACCACTGCAGAAGTGAAACTGTCTGCAGAGAAGGAGGAGGAGGAGAAGGCGGAGGGGGAGGGGGAGGAAGGGAGGGCTCTTCTAGAGGTGGGGCTGGGGTTTGGGGACTCTGCTTCCACGTTTTGTTTATTATAAAAATACACTGAATCCGAAACAATTTTCCTGTGTACATATAGTAATACACCATAGTGAATCCCACCATCATGTACATCCATAAGAATGGGGTCTTCAGGGCTGGGGTTATGGCGCAGTGGTAGCGTGCTCGCCTAGCACGCGTGAGACATTGGGTTCGATCCTCAGCACCACACATAAAAATAAAATAAAGATATTCTGTCCACCTACAACTAAAAAAAATAAATAAATATTATTTTAAAAAATGGAGTCCTAACTAGGATAAGATATATTCCGTGTTTGTACAATTATATCAAAATGAATTCACTGCCATGTTATAACTAAAAAGAAGCAAATCCAAAAAAAAAAAAAACAAAGAAGGAAAGAAATTCCTTTAAAAAAAAAAAAAACACAAATACACAGGGCATCACAAAGGCTAAGTTCAAGTTGTATATGGTGTCCTTCCCAAGTTATTCAGTGACACACACATGGATGAAGCACACACACACTCAAAGCCACGCATAGCTTCCCGTTGCTTAAAACTCTTTTTGGGGGCAGATGTCCACTTCTCTTGCTTGTGCTCCCAATGTGTGCTTGGCTGGTAAGGATTTCACTTGGACCCAGACTCTTCATTCCTAATCTATGGCCTTGAAAGGGGCAACCTTATGAATACAGTCATTGTGCAATTCAAAAATGGGAATTGATGGGAAGGGAGCAGGCTTATCCAAGAGAGGGTGCTTTTTGAGGCCAACCACCCCAAATCTATCCCCCAAACTCTGAAGACAGAGTTAAAGACTGAGAAAAGAGAGGAAGGAAGAGAAAGAGGGAAAAAGGAACCTGTTTCTCCCTTCCTCTGCATGGCAGGCAGGCTGGGCGCCCAGGATCAGGGTGTGTGCTGCACAGGGCCCTCTGCTGGCTCCCATCCAGATAGGCATCTGGGATTGGAGGCTCAGGTTAGATGCAGAGGTTGCCAAGTGCTACTGGTTTCCAGTATAGAACCCAGATCTGATACTGTCCTCTGAGGCAATAACTTTCCCCTTCTACACACAAATGCTACTGCCACTCAAAGCTGTCAGGACAAGCATCTGCAGTCCCACTGTGACCCTAAGAGCCTGGGATTCCAACCCAGAGCCCCCAAACTTTCAAAAGCAGCATGCCAAAGCAAAAACTTTGGCAGCTCAGCTGAGGGACATATCAGTCTCCAAAAATGAGGCTTCCAGGACAGGAAAGGATGAAGAGCAGAATTAGGAAGAGGTTTGGGAACTACACAGTGGACACCTTCCTCTGTGGAGTTTTGGGCTTTTACCTCTCTCTCCCTCCCAGCTTTCACCTCTCCCCTCTCTCCAACCAGGTGATTCATGCCAGCCTCTAGAGGGCTTCTAAAGGGACATGCCTCACTACATGGAGGACCTACATGGATAAGGGCAGAGGAACAACCAGAGGCTTCTCTATTGCCAGCTGAGACCAAAGCCAGCAGGTATCCTCTGGCCAGACTGAGTAAGCCCTGGTTCTTGGGCAACTGTTCCACCCCAAACAGGATGCTGAGGGCCACATGGTATTCCCCAGAAGGTCCACACCCTCATCATATTCTTGGGGTTTGACAATACCCTGGATCCTGGAAGGGCTCTTGGTGCCTTTTTCAAAGAATAGCGGTGACCTGAAGCCCTGTCTCTCCCTCTGCATCCTGCCCTCGAGCCTCTTGCCCAGCACCACACATCTTTGCTCTAAATCATCCTCCCTGCACCATTCTAGGTACCCACAGACACTGCCCATCAGGTACCTGGCAGGGAACTCTTGCTTCTCACTAACTGTAAGAAATACTTGGACTTTTCCATGCATAGCAGCCCTCCTGTGATTGCCCTTCTGGGTACATGGAGACTTCTCACAGCACAGGGCCCCTTCAGGCTGAAAAACCAATGTCAGTTTTCTTCAAGGCTCACGAGCTAAGGGCATTTATTTTCACAGACCCCAAATAAAATGTTTCACTTATTTTCTTCACCTTTGCATTATTAAAGCCTATAATGATTTTGTGTGAATATATATATTGTGTTCATGCAAATTACACCAGGAGAAAATACTGATTCAGTCATCACTGGTGAGGGGGAGATCTTGGTGGCTCTGGGCTGTGAGACAGGCAATTCTGCCAGTGTGTTTGGAAGTTCCATAAGGGCCAGGATTCCTGTCTGTGTTATACGTATTCAGCCCCAGCAGTAGGATAGTGCTGGTTCCACAGTCCATATGCACCAAGTACTTATCGAATGATTTTACATGTCAGAATTCAAGTGTGTGACTCAGTGGTTTCTAGACTTTCTTTCCCACTTCCACTGGTTAATAGAAAAATCACCTGGAAAGGAACACAACAAGATCTTTATTGTTTATTGAGCCTTTCATCTGTGGTTCTCCAAGGGAAAGACAAGGCAAGCGTGTGCTTGTGTCTGTGCGCAGGCACAAGTGTGTAAGAGTGTTGGAGTGTGTGCATATGGGTTGGAGGTTAGCATCTAGACATGGGTTTTTCCCCTTGCTATGTTTCCTCCGGTCCCTCCCCTTCTTAGCTGCCTGGGTCAGGCACCTGAGCTCTGTTATAATAGTAATTACAATGGATTTGACAGCCTTATGAGTATAGTTCAGAAAGCAGCTGTCACAGAAATTAGCAAGTTTTGCCAACAGCTCAGCTGCAAGGTAATGGGAGCCCAGGCCGGGACAGGAGGAGTTAACTGAGAAGAGTGGGGTGTTATGCAAAGCACCAAATCCCTAAACTCCCGCAAAGATCTTTGATGGCCGTGATCAATAGATTCTCAGACCACGCTGACATAACCTTGTCACGCCTCAGCAAGGGTACAGTGGCTAAAAAGGCGTGGGGAGGTGGAGAGGTGGGGGGAGAAGGGACGAGTGAGAGGACAAGGGAGGGGATAGAGATATCATGCCCTCCCCCTGCGGCTCCCCCAGGGCCCCTCCTTCCCCCACCACCCCCTCTCTTCAACAGGCATCACACAGCAAGTGACTGGTAATGGTTCTTTGGCCTTGTATAGCTTTTAAAATCCTTCAGCTGAAGCATCTCAGCTCCAATCGCCAGCAAAGCTTGAGCACCCTTGAGACCCTGGTGCAGATAATCATCATCCACTCAGTGACAAGAAGCTGAGCGCCGCTTCGGTACCAAGGAGACCGAATGTGGCAGGGCACCAAGGTGCCATCTTAGACGCATCCAAGCAGCAGCCACCGCAGCAGCACACAGAGATGTGGATGTGTTTGCAAGTTGTTGGGGGTTTCTTCCCCTTCTTCTCCTCCTCCTCTTCCTTCTTCTTTTTTATCTCCTCTCCCCTTCCTCTCGCCCTCCTCAGAGAACCTCCTTCCTTAAGAGGGATGCTGCTCTCTAGGCTGTTCCTAGCATGCTTCCGGTTACTCAGCGCCGGCTGGACCAAATGGAACCCTGCAGTCAATGCTGGTGGAAAGGAAAATGACATTAATTTGTGTAAAAGTGTAATCAAAAGGTGGGTGGGTGGTTTTTCTTGCTTTCAGAGAAATGCAGGTTTGAGTTTATGATTTTATAAAAGTGAACCCGCCGGTCAGCAGATTCCTGCCTTTCTCCAGGCACATCCCAAGTGCTCTTTCTGCCATGTGACAGCATTACAGTTAATGGTGTGGCATTATGTATACAATACACTGTGGATGGTACAGCTGGATGGGATGGTCCTGCAGACCCGGGTGCTGATGGGCGTTGACCCGCCTGCTGAAAGGTGGAAGAGAGACTGTCTAGGAATAAAAGAACTGTCCCTAATACACACAGAACTCAAACCCCAGCAGCTTGGAACAGCTGCATGGGTCCAAATCATGTATATTTCCTTTCCACCTCAGGCCTTTGGCTCACATTTTCCATCCACAGAGCTCCCTGGCAAATCGAAGATGATCTAAACAAGAAATACCACATCCCTTGCACATATTAAAAATAGCTCTCTCAACAGCCCAAAATATTTAATTCCATTGTTGACTTTCCATATCACACCTTAACAAGGGGCAATCCTCAGAGAGGGACAGCTCTGGGCAATTGTCCTTTGCAGGCGTGGCTTTGATTAAGGCCAAGTCACCAGGCCCCATACCCCTGCCCAGAAGCAGATCGATTTTACTATTAAGCAGTAAAGCCGTGCAAAGGAGATGCCTGCGCTGGAGGTTTGTGAAAGGGAAGACGCTGTTCTATTCCTGACGCCACGAGGACAGAGGTGGACATTGCATATACAGCTTTGTTATACCCCTGGGGCGAATGAACGCGAGGCACTGACCACCATGCTACGAGAGGTCACGGTAATGAAGCCGAGGGCCTGGGAGAGCGGGAGAGGAAACCATCTTTGCCCTAAAAGTATGGAAAGTTTGCCAGGAACTGAAGCAGGGGATTTTAGTGTCCCAGAGAGTCTGACGAAAGAAAGCTGCATCTTTAAAAGTTATTGAAGGGATTACCTCCTGCAGGGACAGAGGAGGTGGAAGCCCATATGTGAGACCTTGGAGACCATGGGTGATTCTCAGTGCCTTCCCATCTCTAGCCACTCCCCCCACGAGGAAAAGCTTGCTTGAATTCACTCCATGGATTCATTCATTCAGTAAAATCTATTGATCACCTATCATCCGTCAGGCACTGTTGTAGCTCCTGGGGATGTGACGACAATCGAAACTAATAAAAACATTGGTCCCCGTGGAACTCACAATCTATCTCTCCTTGAAGAACAAAGCCTTTCAGAACATAAAGAGATGCCCACATTCTTGGGGAAGATAACTAAGTTGTGAGTGACTGAGAGCTGTGTTCTTCAGAGAATCCTTATGGGGCAGAGGGCAAGGAGCCCTAGGCATCAGGTTGAGAAGGAAGGAGAGGAGCCAAGGGGTGAGCAGAGGCAGGGACCAAGCCACAGAAGGAGGGGAGAGTCCAGAAGCCGAAGGCACGGAGGCACCATTCACCTACTTGTAATTTTGCTGAGGATTAACACAGTAATGAAGAGGTCATTGTGCAAATATCCACGGGGTTAAATGCCAAGATTCTGGGTTACTGTTGTATATGAGGCAAGAAGCTGGTAAACATCTTTCCCTGCTCAGCTGCAAGCCTATGTCCCAGGGCCAGGTCAAGATGCTACACGGCAGGGTTCTCCATTGTTCAGACCAGCAAGGACACCATCTCTGATCTCCAGACAGCCAGTCTCATCCTTCTTCCCCTGGGTTTCCCATAGATCACTGTCCACCCAGAGCCCACGAGTGTCACTAGCTCCCACCCCCTCCATCGCTGAAAAAGACTCAGCAATTTGCGAATCACGATTCTTTCTCCACAACTTCAGTGTGCTGATCACACTCACTGAAAAACTGACCGTCAGCTGGCCCACACATCCTCAGAGCACTCAAGATTTCACTTGAACGTGGCGCACATTTCCCCCATGTCCAGAGTCCTTGAGACATACAAAAAGCCTGCCTTGTGCCTGAATCACCCCGCGGCTGGGGCCTGTTCCAAGAGAAGAATCCACCAGCCTCATGCCATCATGTACCTCCAGCCCTCACGCAGTCACCCGCCCTCTACTGAATCCCCTGCCTACATATGCCATCTGACTGCTTTGGCTCTGCCCACTTTAGACAGGCCTTTTCTAGTTGCTGGAAAATCACCAGTTTCCTTCTCTCACAAACCAGAAAACAAGAAAAGTTTTTGTTGTTTTTTTTTTCCCCCAAAACTTTCATATTTCTCCATCGGAATGAAATAGCATCCCCCAAATAAGTCCCAGTACAATGCTGTATGTGTACACATACACACACACCACACACATACATACTCCCATGCAACCATCCCAAAACTATTGGCCTGAAAACTAGGCTGTTCTACAGATGCCCCTTCGACATAAATACATTAAAAGAGGTCAGTTCTCAGTCTGCAGCCTGAGCCCAGTTAGTGGTCTGCCCAGGGTCTCTAAAATAAAAGATTATCCAGAGAGCTAAGAGAAGCAAAGTTACTCAGCGTGCACAAGGCCTACGGGTGCTGAAAATACAACTGGTGAGTGACTGCTGAATGGACTATTAGATCGTGGCTGGCCCAGGATGCTGAACACCTCGCTGATGTATCAGGTGCAGTTGTTCATGTAGAGATTCTAGTCGAAGAAAAAGACCCAAATCCATAGGTATAAAAAGAGACAGGTGTCCGGCGCGGTGGTGCATGCCTGTAATCCCAGCAGTTATGGAGACTGAGATAGGAGGATCACAAGTTCAAAGCCAGCCTCAGCATTGGTGAGGCACTAAGCAACTTAGTGAGACCCTATCTCTACATAAAACACAAAATAGGGTTGGGATGTGGCCCGGTGGTTGAGTGCCCCTGAGTTCAATCCCTAGTACCCATCCACACCACCCCCAAAAAACAAAACCAAACAAAAAAAGAGACAAGGAGAGATGGAGAATGAGATGGAATGAATGAGAGAGACTAAATGAGACAGTGAGACAAAGGGGTAGAGGGACAAAGCCATATCCGCTCCTCCTTGATATTCCCAGAGGTTGGAAATGAAACCAAAGTGAATAACTTACCGTCCCAACTGATGCTTTCGCAAATTTCTTTTCCCTTTGAAGAGAGGAAAAGTGGATGATGTCTTCTCTTTAACCAGTTTTTAAATTCTACCAGGATGCTGGGGGTGGGGGTTGGGGCAGTGACCCAGCCCAGAAAAATACAACCATGGTAACAGGAGAGAGAGAAAGAACAGAATGGATCATGAACCCACTGGGAAAGTCCACACAGCAGATGGAATTGTGCTCCTGGCCATTATTTTTTTTCCCCTCTTCTCCCCACAGACTTCTTTCCTTAGATCCCACTTTGTTGAACCCTAGACAATTGTGACCTCAGCATAGACACATATATCCAGGCAGCCTCAGCCTGCGGCGGGAGACCAGGATGCAAAGGGCAAAGGTTTGACCCTAAGAAAAATTTCTCATGGGGTCGATCACACTGCCTGGTCCAAAAGAATCCCCCCAACCCCCATAATGTTTTCTCTCTTAAAGCGACCATTTTTTCCCAGCTAAATGTTTTACTCCTGTGCAAGGAATGCTGTTCCCCTCTTCTGGGATTGCATGTGGATAGATCTCTGCCTCCTGCCACTTCTCATCAACACTGTCACTTGTTCTTAAGCTACCACTTGCCCAGCCTTGGCCCTAGTGAGGATGGCAGTACATCCAGGGCTGGATATTGCCAGCTCCTGCCTCCCTGCCACTCCCCACCCGCTTCCTGCCCCACCCCATGCCTTTCTCAAGCATCCAGCATCTCTCAAAACTGCTGAGTTGCTTGGGAGGCCAATGGGAAGACATTTGTTAGTTGCAAATGTTCAAATTAACACTTACTCCTGTCCTTGAGTCTGCAGGGAAAACCAAGCCTGTCTACTAATTACAGTTTGGGGGGATGAAAACAAACAGGCGTGTGCAAGTCAGGCCTTGGTGCAGAAGGAAAATGCCTTCACTAGGCTGCATTTTGACATTTGAGACCCAAGAGCTAAAGAGAGGAGTCTGGGGCAGAAGGGGACTTATCCACATGGGGACAAATATGGTGTCTTCAAGCCTTGCTTGGGTTTCAGAGTACCAGGGCTGCCTTCCTCACTTTGTTGGGATTTTGCTGGTAGCAAACATAGGTGAGGAGGGAGCTGCCCCAAGGTCGGCAGAAGGTCAGTAGAAAGTGAAGGCACTGTCGTGGCTGCCTAATGTAGTTGGTCCCATTCTACTGTACACAGCCTGCCCTCTGAACATGAAATTCCCCCAGTGCACCAGACCCTGCCTTCCCACTCTCACCCAGGGACTTTTCTGACCACTCCAGCCCTAACAGTCTCTGGCTCTTCACTTCTTTGAAGCACTTTTTTCTACCACTCTTTTATCCATGTGACTTCTTTGTACAGATGGCTAACTTTTATTTACTGCTCAACCCTTATGAAATTTTTAATCTGGGAAATACTATCTTTAATCTTGGGGAATTCTTAGCCATGACACCCTCAAATATGGCTCCTACATCTCTTCTCTATTTCCTCCTCTGGGACTCCTGTTAAAAATATGTTGGGGTTTTTTTGATGTGTCCCCCAGATCTCTGCACTTTGTTTTCAAGGTTTCTTTGTGATGCATTTTAGGACATTTCCTTGGCTGAGTCTTCTTGTTTCCTAACTCATTTTCTGCTGTGTACAATATACTAATGGGCCCATGGTTTAAAGTATACAGGCAAATTCTCTGATAATCCTTCCTCCAAGAAATGAAGTCTAATTCCTCTCCTCATGAGTTAGGACTTGCTTTAATGACTATCATCTAATGAATAGAATGTGCTGGAATTGAGAGAGACTTGGTTCTAAAAACATTGTGGCTTCCTTATTCCTTACTGTCTCTAGGATCACTTGCTCTAGAGGAAAACTAGTTGCCATGTCAAGAGTACATATCAAGTGGTACTATGGAGAGGCCTCTAAGGGAAGGAACTGAGGTCCTTTGCCAATAACCACATGAGTGTGACATCTTAGAAGCTGACTCTCCAGCCCTACTCAAGCCTTCAGGTAGATGATTGCTATTCTGGCTGATGTCTTTATAACCTTGTGAGAGACCCTGAACTAAAATCAGCCAGTTAAGTCATGCATGAATTTCTGGAACAAAGAAATTGTGAGATAATGTTTTATCATTTAAGCTACTCATTTTTGCATGGTTTGTTAACTATATAACCAACAGCCTAAGTTCTTTTTAAATTCCATTAATTATTCTCTTATTCCCAAAGTTTCTAATCTTCTTATAACTACCTGTTCTTGTTTCATTGTTTTATATTCTGATTTTATCATTTATATGCCCTCCTCATCATTGAAAATATTTAGATTGAATTTGAAGGCTTTTTTTATCAGATTGCTCTATTATCTCTTTTTCTTGGGTATTGGTTCATATTTGCTGAGTTTGTTATTTGTCTTTCATAGTGTTGGACTTTCTACACACTTCCTAAAAAAGTGATCTTTTATGGATATATATACACACCGTGTTTGCATTTGCACTTATGCTCTGGCCCTGGGACATAGCATCACACCAAAATCCTATCACTCTGGCTAGCACTCCTCAAACCCTTAGCCACAACCCTGGGAATAAAAACAAGGCATTTCAGCTATCCACTCCCACCTTTAATGATAAGAATGTGTTTCCAGGCCTTTCCTTTATACAGGCTATATAATTCCAGACCCAGGCTGGAATTTTGGGGGTAATGGAATTCCAATCTGAGCCCATGAGTTAGTCCAATTCTATTTCTTTTTCCCACCAACCAACCAGCTAAAGCCTTCAGATTCCAGTATGGCCAACATATTAAATTGTCTTACAGAAATTCTTCATTTCTGACTGAGGAAAATCTACTCTCTTGTTTTAAGCATGTATATAGGTACTTGTTAAATTTTTTGTCTCATCATTTGTCAATATTCAAGATAAAAAGGGAGACTTCAGCCTGCAAGCAATGTATTTGCTTTATACCAGAAGTTTTATTTGCTAAATCCTCACACTTACATATTTCTCTCTCCCCAATGACAAACTAAGCTTCTAAAGTCAGGGACAGTATCATTCCCTTTTCTGCACCTCCTCATTGGAAGAGCAGATGCATTCAATGAAGTTGATCTAGAATTGTTAGTTTGACTGACAGTTGAGAGGATGATATGATATAATGGGGGAGATTGATGGGAAAAGGATTTAAAACTTCTCCCATATTTCAACAAGACTTGTGACCTCAGGTTTAGAATCCTTATAAGAAGATACTTCTTAAGCTTTTCTGGAACATAGACATTTTAAAAATCTAATTTAACCCTTTCTGCCAAAAAAAAAAAAAAAGTGCAGTACACAAAATATTGCATTCTATTTCAGGAATCTAAATAGTTTAAAAATTAATCCTAAAATATAAAAATGTGACTTCTTTTGATGTTGTGAGTTATTTTTTTTTCTTGCCAGTTACCAAAGATGCCTATTTTAGCCATTAAAAGCCCAATGTCCTCTCCTAACAGATATGGAAGCTGAGTTCCTGTGTGACAGCGTGCCAGAGAAAATCATGATCTTGCTAGCTGCAGCTCAGGACCTGCTGTTCCCCCATCTCCTCGTAACTTTAGGACAAGTCCACTTCCATGTAAGAGGACCACCAAAAAGAATTAGCTTTAATCCTGTCAATAAATGACAATAATTCATTACCAATACATAACACATACTTCATTTGTTTTAAAAAATACTCCTTTGCACCTGATCTTTTGCTGTGGATCAGTAGTGTCAACTGGTTTATCTAAAAATGGGACCTACAGTCCCAGCCCCCTTAGCCAGTGAGGTTCATATCATGTTTTCATCTGTCATTCAAGGTCAATTCAGTAAATATGTACTGACACCAGGTATATACTAGGCACTGATCTCAACACTGAAAATGCAAAGTGACCAGGACCCCTACAGAGTTCACTAACAGAATGATAGATATGTAGACACATCATTGCAATAAATAGAAATGTTAAACTAGAAGGATACACAAAGAGTATGCCCAAAGCAGGGGCTTCCAACTCTATGGGTTTATATCTAAGAGGGAGGATGGTAGCAGGTGTCTATCACTATGGAGAAGGGGCTAATGGCAACTGACAAGGCTATAAAAATGGAGAGAAAGATAGCCAGGTATGGTGGCGCACACCTGTAATCCCAGTAGCTCCGGAGGCTGAGACAGGAGGATCACAAGTTCAAAGCCAGCCTCAGCAACAGTGAGGTGCTAAGCAACTCAGTAAGACCCTGTCTCTAAATCAAATACAAAATAGGGCTGGGGATATAGCTCAGTGATCGAGTGCTCCTGAATTCAATCTGGGTACAAAAAAAAAAAGAAGAAAGAAAGAAAAATAGAGAGAGGCTAAATTCTGAAAGACTTGCTTTCAGTGATAAGGATCTAAGATTGTGTCCTGAGGGTAGTGAGGGAGATCTGAGAAATTTTATACAGAAAAAAACCATACTAAGATTTACATTTGCATTTTAAAGAGACCTTGGTAATAAAAAAGTGACAATTAATTCCAAAAAGTGGAAATTGTTTAAATCACATCTTCAACTTTCTAGAGGTTACTAACAAAAATTATCCTGCCCTCCTAAAATAGTCCTACCTCCTTAAAAATTAAAAAATTCTCTCATAATTTACTTTTCATTAAAGAGGAAAAAAGTGCAATTCTAGGCTATGTAGAAAATTGTATACATGAATTTATGAAATACTCTCAAATCTGGAATTGGAGGGATAATGTGTAGCCTTTACTGTTTACATCAGTAATTTTTAAAAAGATAAAAATAAACTAAAATTTTAAATCAAATAATTTTGAAGAAATGAAATAATTAGACAAAGTAAAGCAAAGTATTAAAAAAGAAAAAGAGTGAATCTCATTAGTAAATTCAAGACAAAAATGAAAATATTCAAAATTAAGGGTAAAAATGTATATAACCCACAGACATTAAAATATTTTTACTACTGCTGGAGGGAAAGGGGGTTGATGGCAAAAGTCGAGGCTAGAAAAATGGAGAGAAGCTTAATTCTGAAAAATTTGTTTTCAATGTTAAGGATCTAAAATTGTGTCCTGAGGGTAGTGAGGGAGATCTGAGGAATTTTACATAGAAAAAGAACATATAAGATTTGCATAGTAAGAATCTCTTGTGCCAAACCACAGCTATTTTTTAAAATCTCTGTAAAATAGATGATTTTCCAAAAAAAATGTAGATTACCAAAAAAAGAAAACAAAATTGTTTTATTTTGAAGTAGAGTCTCACTGTGTTGTCCAAGCCAATCTTGAATTCAGTGAGCTCAAGAGATCCTCCTACCTCAACCGACTGAGTAGCTGGGTCTATATGCACATGCCACTGGGCTTGTCTAGATTACCAAAATTATATCCAAAAGAAGCAAACAAATAAATGCCAAGGAAGAAATTGGAAAAGGCTGTCAAAGGATAGATTTAGAAGATTTTATAAAAAGAAAAAAAAGATTTTATAAACAAATTATTTGAAAATTTCAAGAAATGGACAATTCTTTTACTATGTAAAATATTCCAGACAATATAATGTTTTGAAAGCCCCTTGTTTATTTTGTAAAATTAGCATAATTCCATTACAGAAGTCTAACAGTGACAAAGACAGCATAATAAATATTCTTGCCAACCTTTGGCCAACCATTTGTTAGTATAGGTAAAAAGATCAAAATACATCAAGGACAAGGTGAGCATGTTCATTATGCCCACTATAGCCACGATAGGGGATTTTTTTCCCTAGATATTTAGCCAGTAAGACAAGAAGAAATAAGAAATGCAATTATTGAAAAAGAGACCAAATTAACATTTGCACAACTTATAGTCACACAGAAAAGTTAAGATAATCATCCATTGAAACTAATTATGTAGTAAACTAGACAACTACAGACCATATCTAAAACAACTTTTTAAATAGCAACAATAAACACCTAGTAAAAATAATGGGTAAAGGATTCCATTTCTACTAACAACAAAAACAAAAGCGTCTTGGAACAGGTTTAACAAGAAATGTGCCAGGATCTTCTATAGAGAAAATGACACTTTATGAAGGTTCACAGAGAAAATTCAGACTAGAAGGCAATGTGCTCTATCATGTATCTGAAGGGCAAGATTTAATGGTGGAAAGCTGTAAATTCTTCAGGTTAATGAACATTTACTCAAAATCATGATGAAAATTTTTGGGATCTGAAAAAATAAAAGAAAGAGGTTCTGGATTTCAAAAATTCTTCTGAAAAATTAAGAACTAGGCAAACTTGAATTTCGGCTACCAAGACAAATTACAAATCTAATAAATAAAAAACAGAAGACACCAAAACAAGCCCAATTGGGTCAGAATATAGTCTAGAAAAGTGATATTTCAATCCACAAGAAAAGATTAAATTGTGAGGTGGGTCTAGGCAAACTGTGTAACTATTTGGAATAAAATGTAAATTCAATTCTTATCTCATATAGCATGCCATTCCAAATGGATTTTAAAAATCAAATGTTCAAAATAATAATAAAAGAACAAAAAGTGTAGATGAATATTGATCTGACCACAGATATAGAAATTTTTTCCATGAATATAATTAAGGAGGAAGGAAGGAAAGGTGAGAGGAAAAGAAGGGCAGACATCTCAATAGACTGAACTATGTAAAAGTTATTTCTAAAAATAAAATGACATAAACACTAAAGACAAATAATAACTGGACAAACTATTCAATTCTTATCCCATATAGCATGCCATTCCATGTAAAAGATAATTAATAGTCTGAACCAGGTATGGCAAATCTATAAATTAAAAAATGTTGTTAAAAAAACAAATATCACAAGCAATTCATAAAAGGAAAAATGCAGATCATGTAGCATTTGAGGGAAAAAGTTTTAATAATAACCAAATAAATTCAAATTAAAACATGATACCACATTTTGTTATTTCAAGAACTGAAATACCCAAGGCTGGTGAAGACATAGGGTAATAATATTTTTATAAACTCTGTTGGCATAACTGTACATCCATCCATATAACACTTCTGGAGAGTAGTTCAGTAATATGTATCGAAAAACACACAAATGTTCACCCCTTTGGCCCAGCTTTTCTAACTTGCAAATTTTACCCTAAGAAAATAATTGACACTTCTTACAAAGATATGCATTCAAGGATATTCTTTGCTGTATTATTTCAATAGAGTTGGCACTCTCTAGAGTGTACAGGACCTTGAGTGCATAAACAGTATATTCAGCTGTATACCCATAGAAGTTTTTATTGTAGATTATCTAATGGCACAGTTTTTATTGTAGATTATTCATACACATTTTTGTTTTGTTTTGTTTTTTTGTTTGTTGTGGTACTGGGGATGGAACCCAGGGTCTTGTGCATGCTAGCCAAGGGCTACTGAGCTACATTCCCAGCCCTGCACTTAAAATGTTACCAAACAGTATGCACAGTACAATCTTAATGGTATTTTTTAGTTCAAATCATGAAATTTATTATTTAATGTCTCTCTTGTTCACTCCGCCAATCCTGAAGGCCTCTTTGGAAATACTTTTATTCTTTGGAAATACTTTTACAAAATATTCCATCCTGGGCCCCACCCCAAAGCAAATTAAATCAGAAACCCTGTGGGTGTTCTGGAGTTTTGTTTTAATTTCTCCAAGTTATTATATGTGTTCAAGACCTCTGCTATAGAAAGCTGTGTTTCTCAACCTGGTCCATTTTGCTCTCAGGGGACATTTGGCAATACCCAGAGACATTTTTGGTTGTCATACCAACTCAGGATGAAGGAAGCTACTGGCATCCTGGTGTGTGGACCAGGTTGAATGGACTGAACTGTGCCCCCCAACAAAATAAAATTCATGTGTTAACATCTCAACCTCCAGAAAAGTTAAAATGGGGCCTGTAGGGTATATCCCAAGTCCAATTTGACGGATGTCCCTCCCACCCCCCCCCCCCCCCCCCCCCGCTGTACTGTGAAATTTTTTTTAAATTTCCTGATGATCATTTGAACCAGATATCAATAATGCTTGGTGCTAGAAGTCAGCTTTAAATCTCTAAATGGCCAGCATCTGAATATTACCTGCTTCATTTGGGAACAAAGAATACAGAGCCAGAGATGGAAAGCTGGGAGACTCTTTTTGTGGTTTGGACAGGTAGGAGGCTTGATTCTGTTGGCCTGTTATCTCCCTAAATGCTTTCTTACTTCTCTTCTCTTTGGGCTGGAGAGTTCTGGGGGCTATGAAGGGATTTCATGAAGACATAGAGATTAGACCATAGCAAGGCATAGCAAGAACCCTGATAGATACAGAAGCCAAGGATACTCTCTCTCAGTAGCATGGTAAGCTGATGGTTCATTCCGTACCCTTTGCGGGGGAAAAAATAGTGATTCCACACCCATAATAAGAATGCAGGAGAGAAGAAATCAAGAAGAGAGAGAAGGGAGAGCACATGAGAATGCTTTGAGGATGTATGCCACCTATAGAAATGAGTAGGAGCTGGACAGAGGAACATGAATAGCCACATCAGGAACCTGGTACCCAGCTATGCACCCTATACCTGCCACCAGCTGCTAAAGTGCTCACCACCCTTGAGAGCTGCCTCGGGCAGTTGCCCTCATTAACTCTCACTAGTCTTCAGCGAGGGGCAGGGAAGGATGCTTTTCATATTTATTTCACAAATAGGGCAACTGGACCTGAGAAATAGTAATTACTCCAGATCTTCCACTGGTAAGTAGAAGAGGCCAAATCCAAACTCAGCTTCTCCGTCTTCACGCTGTGGCACTGTTACTGTGCAAACAGCTTGGTTAGGCAGAGAGAACATGAGGGTTTCATGCTAACTTATCCAGACTGGCTATAAGCGGACAGGAGAGACAGGAGTTTTCTGCTGCCATGGATCCACCCAGATTTGGAGATCAGACACCTGAGCCTGAATCTCAAGTTTACCATTTACTACTTTGGGCATATTTCTTATCCTCCCACAATTCAACCTCCTCATCTCTAAAACAGGGAAAAGTGGTACCAATCTTTAAAAGATTATATTTTCTGAGATCACATCTAAAAGAGCCCAAAGCACAGAGTTAGTGCTCAAAAGAATGAGAGTTCCAGTTCATTCTCAACCATTCTCTGGTCCTCTATTTTCTCACCCATCCCACCCCTTGTGGGGTTATTGGGCTGGTCCAACAATATCATAACTGCAAACATATTTGACAAGTTCAAGGTATTGTCACTATGGAAGAATGGGACATAAATGCTATATACTTCAAGCAAAAATTAGCCATCAGTTATATAAACCTGACCAAGTCATATACACTCCCTGTTCCTCCATTTTTCCTGTGAAAGGCAGCAGTAGTGACTGCTGCTCCACCCTCCCCAACACAGGCTTGCAAAGATACATGAGTGCAATTCCTAATTATTTTAAGTTTAATTCCAGACCATGTGGCTATAGTAATATTGGATTTCTAAACAGCCAGTTGATAATCCCAACCCCTCCCCAAATCCTGTCATGGAACATCACTTCCTTCACATCAGTTCATTTGTCTCCTAAAGGATACACCAGCTGTAACTTTATAGAATTCCCTTTTGTTGTCTCAACCCCAGAGTCAATGCACATCTCCCGCCTTGCTCTTGCTGTCATTTTCTCTCCCAACTTGACATATACTGAACCGATATCTTTCCTCTGTTTCCTTTCTTGTTACTACATGTCCAGTAGTGTTGCTCAAAAGTGCTCAAAGGGAAGGGTCAAGCCGAGTTTCAAGTCTGAGGTCTGGGATTACATCAAATCCGTAACGTTTATCTGTCCCACCATCAGCCATATACTTCCCAATTTAGGTCTCAGTCACATCAAGAGAAGACTGAATTGTCTGGGCTACAGCATGCCTGGCTCCTGCCTTCATTTTTCTTACTTAATTCTGAAAGTACAGCTCCCAAACCCACTTAGGCCCTGTGTAATGGTCACAGGCAGCATGGCCATTGGTCACCAGGCAGCATTTCTACCTGAGGCAGCTCTGGGTCTGCAGGGGACTCTGTCAGAGTGAACATACTACCTCTGAAAGGCCACACAAAGGGCTTTTGTCTCAATTAAAAACAAAGTCCTTTTGAGTCCCATTTCCAAAGTCTCTCTTGTTCCATGTGCTTTGAGCACACAAGTGAACATTATCATTATTATTACATGACAGAACTTCCCCATCCTACCATGCACAACCCTAACTTGGGGGCAGCTCTTGACTTGGCCCCCAGCACCAGCATCGTCTTAAGATTCTACCTTAAGAGGCACCCCAACCAGCACACATAGAGTGCCTTGGTTCTCTTGTTCCTTGTGCAAACATTAATCTCATTAGCCAGGCATGGTGGCACATGCCAGTTATCCCAGCAGCTCAGGAGGCTGAGGCAGGAGGATAGTGAGTTCAAAGCCAGCCTCAGCAATGGCGAGGCACTAAGCAACTCAGTGAGATCCTGTCTGTAAATAAAATACAAAATATGGCTCAGTGGTCAAGTGCCCCTGAGTTCAATCCCCAGCACCCCCCCCAAAATTAATCTCATGGCCACTAAGTTTACAATGAATCATGGGGCACATCCCCAGTGACCAGGACAGTGCCCAAAACCAGGAGGCACTTGATAACCATATGTATAGCAATTAAACATATGAATGATGCACAAATACAAAGTTCAAGTGGGAGTTAGAAGGCAAATAGTTTGGAGTTTGGTTTGGTTTTGTATTTAAATGAAAGAGGAGAAGAAAGAACTGTAATTTGGATTCCAAATTAGAAGGCAACTAAGCCCAAGAAAAAGCAAGTCATTTGTTTGACCATTTAGGGGCACAGCGTCAGCCAGCAGGTTCAGGCTGGAGACGGTGCAACACGTGACTCTGGAAATACTGGCAAGTCCAAGTCTCAGTGACATGGGCCCCTGCAGCCTCTGCCCCTTACTTCTGCCTTGTTTTGCTCTTCCTGCTCTGTGTACACAACCTGAACGAGGTTACTGCAGCCTGACAGTTTTCTCCAGGGAGCAATTAGAGCCTTGAAGATTTTACCTATGCTTCACCAGAAGTCTTCTCATTAAATAGGTACTTCAAATGTTCCCGGGGCCTAAAACATTAAGATTTAAAGGTAACAATTGACTGCTTTTTTCCATGCCAAATCAGACCGTTGTTTAACACGGTGAGAGTTACCACTGAGGTTAGCGAAGTAGAAAAAGGGGGTTATATGTTGCTGGAGAACAGAAACTTAACAGGGAAATTAAAAACAAGACAGCTTCAAGGTCCAGAGAAGTCGAAGAGATGTCTTTAAGGAATGAGTCTTTGCAAGGCTCATGCATCCTGAAAGTCAGACCCTAAAAGTCCTCCAGGACTTTCAAAGCACCTCAGTTCTGCATCCTGCCTCACAGAATGGACTGGTACTGCCAGCAGTATGCATGGCACCAGGAGAAGCGTGCACGGAGGACAACAGAGGCCTGCCTTGGAGGACAGCAAGCCAGTCAGTGCACCAGCAGAAGATGTGCTTTGGTGGTGAGAACAATGGAGGGGCAGGGAGTCAGCAGGGGCCACTGGAGACCAGAAGCTCATTCTGAAGCAGGTGTTGAGGGTCTCCTTTCTGACCACACTCCAAACTACTGAGAAACTTTGCCTTTTGTGTAAAAAGGATTTGGGAAACACCAAAGCCATCCACGTCTGTGTTGTGGGGTTCCTTGTCAATGTATCTCAACGTATCTTGCAGTTCCCACTTGTGCGTAGTGGCTTACGATAGGGTTTCAATGTGTTATACATTTAGTCCTAATTTTCAGATAGTACCAGGTCAGATCCGAAAGTAGAAAAGGACACTATTTCCTTAAGATCTGAAGTTGGTTAACCCAAGACAGGAAGAGGCTTTCGAAGAGAGTAGAGAGCAAGAAACACATCTGCTTGGGATCCAGTTTAGGATCAATGGAAATCTTCCCTTGGTTCTTCTCAGTACATACAGGCTTCTGTTGAAAGCACTTGCTCAGAAAGAATTCTGTACCTTTCTAAGCAGTGGGTTTAGGCAAGCCTCAGGTTAGCTCAGTACTGAAGTCCCCACCTAAACCCAGGTGATTTTTTTTTTTTTTTTTTTTGCATTCCCATCATTTCCCATGAAGTCCTTAATCTCTTTGCAGGATGGGCTGAAAGACCAAGAGACAGCAGCTTGCCAGGGACTCCTCCCAACTCCCACGCCCAGCACACCCCTCTGCCATGCTCCAGTTGATGTCTCATTGCTGGTGATCCTCTCATGACAGGCCACCATCCTGGGCATCTTTCTTTCCAGGGACCCCCTAAGGTAGTCTGGGTCTTTTGTTCTTTGAGTTTTCATAAAGCTTTCTGTACATACTTCCATAAGGAACATAGGTTGTGTCTCTGCCCGTCCTTTCTTCATTGGGGGAAATTCCCGTTGTCAGTCCTGCCTCCCCCATGCAGTCACGCTCAGCCTCTTTTGAAGCTAGAATACAGGCCTTTAACCTTGTTCTGTCTTTATACACATCCACTAAGATTTTGTTTCAGAAATGAAGATGTGAGCAAAGTAAGGAACAGGCTTTGCCAAGAGAACCCCTTTCACTGACACAGGTCACAGCAGGGATATGGGGGTGGGGAGCAGCTGTGGGGGTGGGGGGTAGAGATGACAAGTTCCTGCCAGTTACTTCTCAGGAACTGCAAATGTGGTTTCATCGTCAAGTCAATTCTACAGTGTGGTTGGGGCACTTTTCCTGGAAACTTAAATTTGCTTTCCCCTCCCCACTATTCCCAATGATTCTGAGGATGACTATATATTATTTAATAAATCCGTCTCTTCTCGAAACAGGCAGAGCTGTTTCTGTTGCCTGAAACTAAAAACACTGAGGGAACCAGAGCCTAGAGGCACATAGACCTCTGGCACTTGTGGATGCTCTGTGAGGGCTCCCTCCTCTGCTGGTGTTTAGTGACAGGGTGGGGGACAGGGTCAACCTTCCTTGTGTTTATGGAACCCATTCTCTCAACATAAGGCAACCTTGTGAATGATGAGGAGCTTTTCTTAGAACAGTGGTATCTGCAGATGAAGTTCCTTTAAGAGACCTAAAGCTCAACACAGGGGAACTTCAAAACATGATCCCAGGGAGCTTCAGCTTCCACAAACCCCTTTGACCTCCTTCCTGCCCCTGGCTTCATCTTTACTTCACCCTTTCCAAACACCCAGATCTCTCAGCACCACCTCCCTTTTTCTCTGCCTAATCTTAGTCAAACTTGCCATTCACCTTTTTAAATTATAATAATTCAAAGAGCTTATGCCAGTATCCTTTCCCAGAGACATCTGTGTATCCAAACCAGAACCTCGGATAAAAGGCAGTGCCTCCTGAAGGAAGTTCAGGCGTTTGATAGTCAATAAAGGAACTTTGTGTTTGATTTGCTTCCATTTATTTATTTATACATTCATTTGTTCATTTATTCATCTTTAGCAAAAAGGAGTTCCCCTGGGGAAATCAGTGGCCATCAAGGAGGAAGAAAGGAAGGACTCTAACGTGTATGAAAAGCCTGCATCCATGCAGGTGGTGCAGAGGATTTTTCCAACATGATCCCATTCCTTGTCACCTCCCCATTCCAGCCACACCAGCTGCCTGGCTGCTCCTCCCCCTGGCCAAGTGCTCTTTTGCACTCTTCAGTTTCTCAGCCTGGGCACCTTTACCAGATTGCTGCAGGGTTGCTTCCTTACAATCTTCAGGTCTCTGCTTGAATGTTGTTAATAAGAGGCCACCTGCCCTCTGCCCTAAACACACCCCTAGTATTCTTGTTCCCCTTACTTTACTTCTCGTTCCCCTTACTTAGTTCTCCACGTCACTGGTCACTTTTTGGCATACTTACTAATTTGCTGCCACACCTCCAAAACTTCACCACACCAGTATTAAGTCCTAAAAAGGCAGAGATTTTGTCATTATTCACCACTTTCTTCCCCAGCACCAAGAAGAATCACTAACATTAAGTATTGAATAAAATTTGCTGATGAATTAATTTTATAGAGAATGATGTAAATATCATTCGAACATTTAGAAAAAATCTAATGTTTAGAAAAATTAAATTATTCTAGATCTCCCATAATCCCTGATGAAGCCTGTGCCCACACCTGAACTTGTGCAGTAACAAAGACCAAGGTTGCTCACCCCTAGCACCCTAGGCAGGTTAATCACAGAGAACATTAGGCCCACTTCCTCTGTTCCTCAGCGATCTTTCAACCCCTTTTTGGTGGGTCATACTTACATTGCTTAAGGTAACACTAGTTGTGTGTCTAAGTAGGTTAGATCAGTAAAAGAGTAGGATATGGATCCTATTCATAAGAATATCCTCCTCCAAATGGTAAATCAGAAATCCAGACTCCTCACTTTAGGCCAGCTTTCTTCAATACATGGCTCTCAAGATTATCCTAGGAATCACTGCCACTCCAGCCAGCCTAGGGAAAGATAAGCTCACTCACAGTTCATTGGCCAGCACTCTGTCACATGGCCACCCCTGACTACAAGGGATTCTGGGAAATGTAGTGTGGCAGTGAGGCCAGGAAGAAGAGGAAGGAGGTATGGTGATTGATTGCCTGCCTTTAGAAAATCCAAGTGTCATCTTCCTTTAGTAACTCAGGTTATATGGTACCCCAACTGCTGAGTGGAAAGGCACCAGGCAAAGTGCTTAGCTGCCCAGACCTGAAGGTCAGGCAGTCTTGGGTTCAAATCCCAAGTTCACCACTGACTAGTTGCTGATCTCTCTAAATCTCAGTTTCCTCAACTATAAAATGGGGACAGTAATAATATCTATGAGGTAATGAGGGAAAAGTGAGATAATCCAATTAGGTATTGTCTGATACATAGCTGTAATTATGAGGAAGAGTATAAGAAGAGGAGTCCCCAGCTTCTTTCCCCTGTACCCTTACATCCCAGCTAGGCAGGGCTATGGATAACCACTCTGGGTCTCAGAGCTAAAATGAGACAAGCTTTGTCCCCATTTGACAAGTGACCTGTGAGTCCTCTCTGTTGTACCCTATTGATGGTTTCTGACAAATCCCACAGTATCGGTTTGCATAAGTAAGTTTGAAATGCCCTTTCCATTAACAGAGGAGATCTGCTATTAACTAATTACACTTTGGCTTTTTCTGCGTGTGCTGCTGTACCAGGGAAAAGAGGCCAAGTGTGAGGTGCCCTTGGTGTGGAGAGAAGGCTTATGCAGACTGGGATAGGCAAGCTGGAATGCATGTGGGGGCCTTTCTTTAAACCCAGTTATTAGGAGATAGGCCTACAGAAGCCCAGCTCCCAATTTGCCCCAGGAGTGTTTCCAAAGGATTAGAGAAACTCCATTTTCAGGAAATTACTGATGCCCAAAAAAAGTTAAATGAACTGCTCAAGGTCACCTGCAAATACATGGTTTGATTGTGAGGTGGGTCCTGATGGTCTCAGAAACAAGAGCATCCAGTGATT
>PVHX01001746.1:162795-192679 GCA_004024805.1 Geosciurus inauris
TTTTTTTTTTTTTTTTTTTTTTTTTTTTGTACCAGTGATTGAACTCAGGGGCACTCAACCACTGAGCCACATCCCCAGCGCTTTTTTTTATATTTTATTTAGAGAGAGGTTCTCACTGAGTTGCTTAGAGCCTTGTCATTGCTGAGGCTGGCTTTGAACTTACTATCCTCCTGCCTCAGCCTCCTGACTAAATGAGAATATTTATCTCAGGGGATTAACACAAGGGTTAACTGGGAAAGGAGGTGGCTCAAAGCAGATATCCAGTAAATGTTAGTAGGTGGATGTCTCCTGCCCCGCAACTCCCACCCTGCAACTTCTCCTGTTTCTAGAGGCCTCAATTCCTCCAACCTAAAAGCATTCTTAAGCTGTCACCCCTCTCCAAGGTCCCCTCACCGTAATGAGAGATGCAGTATATTAATGAGGGGAAGAAAGGGTGCCAGGCCTTAAGCAGTGAGATTTAGGCATCTCTGGGATAGGGATGGGGAGGGCCCAGCAGAAACAGCCAGTGGGTTCTGAAGAGCCACTTAAGGGACACTCCTCCTAAGAAAAAGAACCAGAAATCATGATCTTTATCCAACAGAAGGCTTTAGCATGGCAGAGAAAAGGGATTTTGAGTTGGACTCACTCAAGTTTGTCCCTCTCCTAGCTGCGTGGACAGACGTCTAGGACTGGAGAGAGAAAACAAATACAAGTAAGAACAGAGCTCCACTTCCAGTTAGGACGCAGATCTCAAGGGACAGTTGCTCTCACTGTTGCCATGAGAAGAAGCCAGTGAAGCCATAAAGTCACAATAGTGTTGCTGAGAATACAAGGAAGCAAAATGAGCTCAATTTCAGAAAGCGATGGTCCCTTCCTGGCAAGAAGAATCGTGGTGTTTTCATCCCTGGTTCATCACTGGAAAAGGAGCAGAGAAAGACCAGCTTGACATTGTGGGGAGGAGTAAGGTGAAACCCAACTCTTTTTTTTTTTTTTTTTTTAATTTTTTTCTTAGTTGTAGATGGACACAACGTCTCTACTCTATTGCTTTGTATGTGGTGCTGAGGATCGAACCCAGGGCCTCACACATGCGAGGCAAGCGCTCTACCGCTGAGCCACAATCCCAGCCCCGAAACCCAACTCGGAAACAGGATTATAGCAGCAAGTGCCTTTGCCTGATAGATTAGGACCCAGAGGAGCCTCAGACAGAGTCCTGCCACTGTCTGTCACTCTTCTCATCTAGTGCTCAGGGATACTATACTAAGGATAGGGACAAGGTAAGAGGCTGAGACAGATCACCTTGGGGGACCCAGGGCCTTTCCCAAGTGCAAGGCTGAAGCTGAGGGTGGAGCAGGAGATGGAGAGAAATCCTTCCAAGACATGCTCAGCCTCTGTCAAGTGCAGAGCACCAGCCTTCCGTCCTGTATGTATCCTCCGAAAGATGCAGGCAAGGCCTCTGGATGGAGAGAGGACTCTCTAGACTTAGAAATCTGGAGGCCAAATTGTAGAGCAAAAAGAATACCGCAGTGCAGGGAGAGAAGCAGAAAGGCTGTCAGGCTCTGGAGCACAAAGATTTTCTGAAATCTCATTAAGTATCCATATCCCAAACTCTGCCAGAAGGAAAGCCCTCAAATTGTAAGAAGCCAGTGGCAAAATGAATCTGAGAAAGATGATAATCAACAGAGCAAATATATTTTTTGTTTTTCTTTTTTTAAAAGAATAATAGCCACATACCTTTTAAAATCAATCCATAGACCCAAGAAACTCAGTGAACCTAAGTAGATGAATACAAGGAAAACCACACCTAAGTATCTCCCTGTCCCCCCCTCCTACACACACACACACACACACACACACACACACACACACGTGTACTTTTAACTTCCAAAGGAAATGCTGACTGTTAAAAGTAAAAATAATATATTTAGGGGGTATAGCATAACCAAAAATAAAATGTATGAAAACTACAGCACTAAGGGTCAGTGTCAGGTAAATGGAATTACCCTGAGATAAATTTCTTAAATCGTCACAAAATAGAATTTGAAGGTAGACTGTGATCACTTAAAATGTAGTTTAATTTCTAAAGAGCACTCACTATAAAAATAACACAAAAAGTGATACTACAAAGTGAATAGAGAAGTCAAAATAGAATAGGAAATACTTGATTCATCCCAAAAAAGTACAGAAAAAAAAAAAAGAAAGAAAGGTAAAAAGAACAAATAGTAAATTTAAACCCAGCCATAGATCTAATTACATTAAATATAAGTAGATTAACACACCAACTGTAAGGAAGAAATTGTTGGACTGGAATAAAAAACTAAAACCCACCTATATGCTATTTAAAAATATGTAGTCAAGTATAAAGACCAAAAAATTAAAAAGGAAAAACTTAGAAAAAATATTCTATGCAAACCATAAGCATAAGCTGTATTACAATCAGATGAAGTAGACGTCAAGATAAAAATATCACCAAAAACAAGGTGAGCATTTCATAATTACAACAGGGTTAATTCCTCAGGGAGTACTAAAATTGTGTATAATTGTAACAGGATTTCAGAACTCACAAGGAAGAAACTGCTAAAACTAAAGATAACAAAAGAGAAATTTACATTCTTACTTGAAGATTTTAACACCACAATTGATATAACAATTGATATAACAGACAAAAAAATCAGTACGTTTAGAAGAGAGTTGAACACCACTTTTAATCATTTGACATAACTGGCATTTATAAAACACTATGCCCAAACCTTCAAATCATAATTTATATCAGTTGAATCTAAATATTCACCAAAAGAGATTTCATGCGGAAACATAAAACAAATTTGAAAAAATATATAAAAGATTCAAACTAATATATTCTGGTCACAATAGAATCAAAGTATTTATCAAGTACAAAACAATACCTGGAAATTCTTGAAATGTTTTAAAATTTAAATAACCCCTTCTAAATAACCCATAAAGTGAAGAAGAAATCACAAGTAAAATTAGAAAATATCTCAGCCGGACGTGCTGGCTCAAGCCTGTAATCCCAGCACTTAGGGAGGCTGAGACAGGAGAATCCCGAGTTCAAAGCCAGCCTCAGCAATGGCGAGGCGCTAAGCAACTCAGTGAGACCCTGTCTCTACATAAAACACAAAATAGGGCTGAGGATGTGGCTCAGTGATTGAGTGCCCCTGAGTTCAATCTCCAGTACCCCCCCAAAAAAAATTAGAAAATATCTCTAGCTAGAGAATAAAAAAGCACAACATAATGAAATTTGTGGAATGCAGATGAAACTGAACTGAAAGGGAAATTTAGAGCTTTAAAAGACTGTATTGGAAAAGAAAGAACTAAATCCAAGACCTAAATTTCCAATATGAGAAGCAAGAAAAAATTACAAACTCAAGCCAAAAGAAAGCCTTTTCTTTGTATAAAGAAAGATAATAATAAAATTTAATAACAGAAATAAGCCAAACAGAAAACAAACAAAAAATCAAAAGTTAAAAGTTGATTATTTGAAAAAATCAATAAAACTGATAAAAATCTTTAGCAAAACTGTTTAAAGAAGAAAAACAAAAATTACCCAAAACAGTATTGAAAAAGGAAATATCAGTCAATGCAAATCCTAAATATATTATAAGAATAATGAATATATTATGAATGAATGGATGTCAAAATATCAACAACTTGTATAAAATGGAAAAATTCCTTGAGAAGTGAAACTTACTGGAACTTAAATAAGAAATAGAAAGTCTAAACTGTCCTATGTCTATTAAGAAACTAAACTTAAAATAAAGTACCTCCTAGTAGAGAAATCTCCAGGCCCAGATGGCTTACCAATGAATTATGTAAAGATTTAAGGAAGATATGATACCAATCTTACACACACACTTTCAAAAGTTAGAGGGAACATTTCCTTATTTGTTGTAACAGACACTGATACCAATGACAATGATGCTATTAAAAAAAAAATACAAACAAACATACTTCATAAACACAGATGCAAAAATCCCTAACCAAATGATAGCAAAACAATTTAGCAATAAATTAGATATATAAATAGATGATAGATACCAAGTAGTCAGGAATTCAAGATAGGTTTAATGTTTGAAAAATCATTCAACGTAATGAAAGGAAAATGTTACATAATTATCTTACTCAATACTAAAAAAAAATAGTTGACAAAATTCAACATTCATTCATGGAGAAAAAAAATCAGTAAACTAGGAAGAAAGGACAACTTCTTTAATAAAGGAAATCTATAAGACACCTAGTACTGATATCGTACTTTATGACAAACTTTTAAATCATTCCTCTTGAGATAAAGTGCAAAGAAAGGATATCCACTCTCACCACTTCTATTCAGTATTATAAGTAGAAGTTCTGGCCAGTGCAATAATGAAAAATGTAACATACAATATTTTAAAATAAGCAAAATCATTTTTGTTTACAGACATGTGATTATATATGTAGAAAACCCTATGGAATAAATTTAGTAAGACCAATATACAAAAAGGAATTGAATTTAATTCTATATAGTTCCAGTGAACAATCAGAAAATTATTCCTTAAATCCTATTTACAATATCATCCAAAAAAAAACCAAGTTTAAATACTTAGAAATAAATGTACTGAAAAACATCCAGAGAAGCCGGGCACGGTGGTGCAAGCCTGTAATCCCAGCACTTAGGGAGGCTGAGACAGGAGAATCGGGGGTTCAAAGCCACCCTCAGCAACAGTGAGGTGCTAAGCAACTCACTGAAACCCTGTCTCTACATGAAACACAAAATAGGGCTGGGGATGTGGCTCAGTGGTTGAGTGCCCCTGAGTTCAATCCCCAGTACCAAAAAAAAAAAAAATTTCCAGAGCCTTTAAAAAAATGTACAGAGAGGGTCTGGGGTGTCTCTCAATGGTACAGCCCTTGCCCAGCATACTCAAGGCCTTGAGTTTTAGCCCAGCTCTCCATACCATGCTGGTGGGAAGAAGGTCCAGAAAGGGGGAAATAGCAGCAGTGTAAACAACCACCACTGTACCACCCAACCTCACAGAGGGAAACAAGTGGAGAGATATACCATGTTCATGAATTAGAAGACAAAATATGGTTAAATGTATATTCTCTCTAAATAGATCTACAGATTCAATGACATTCCAATCAAAATTCCAAAAGGCCTTTGTGAAGAATTCACAAGATGAGTCTAAAAATTATATGGGCATAGAATATCAAACACTATTTCAAAAAAAATAACAAAGTTGGAAGAGTCATACTACATGACTTCAAAACTTACCATGAAGTTATAGTGTGATATTGATGAAAAAAATAAACAAGTAGATCAATAGAACTAGGCAGAGAATCCATAAATCAACCCATGCATATATGGTCAATTGATTTCAACTTTTGTTGAAAAGGAAAAATCTTTCTAACAAATGGTGCTAGACTGGCTGGATATCTATATGAATAATAATTGTTTTAAAAGAACTTCAGGGGGCTGGGGTTATGGCACAGTGGTAGCGTGCTCGCCTAGCATGCGTGAGGCACTGGGTTCGATCTTCGGCACCACATAAAAATAAAATAAAGATATTCTGTCCACCTACAACTAAAAAAATAAATAAATATTTTTAAAAAAACACTTCAGTACTTACTTCACTATTTATACAACAATTAATTCAAGAAACATGGATCACAGACAAAACATAAAAACTAGAATCAGGTAATCAACAATATAGAATAATTTTAATTCAACAAAGATCTTTTAGGTAGGTTGCAAAAATCATTAACTAATGAAGAATAAACTAATGTACTACAATTAATCGGGGGCAGACTCACTATCTTCCTTCCACCCAGAATGCCTTCTGAGTTCCAATCCTTGAAGCCCCAGCTCAATTCCTACTTCTTCCAGGAAGGCTTCTTCATGGGTTCTTGGTTGAAGGAGAGAGTGCTCATTCACCAGCAAATCTCCAGAAGATAACTCAAGCACCTGCCCATGCGTGTTTATTGTTCTCCATTTTCTGTTGAATTAAAAATGAAATACTTTATTGTGACATTCAATACAATCCACAACATAGTCTCACCCAGATCTTCATCCCACTATTGTAACTGATATCCAAGGATCAATCCTGACAATGCCCTGAACATGCCAGTACCTAGGTCTTTATTCATGTTCTCTCCATCTAGTTTTCCTGCCCTCTGATGGTCAAAGGGAACCATCCTTTTGAGATATTTCAAAAGCCATCTTAATGCTGCTGTTTTCTCTAAATTGATCTTTCTTCTAAGCCCCTTAGCAACTTCTTTTTCCCTAGGACTACGAGGATCTGCTTGGTATTTCAGTCAAGGTGCACTTGGAGAACTCAGACTGTTGAGAACAGAGACTGACCTCTCAGTACAATGTGAGCCCTGTCTGTGCACATCATGGGATCTAGGAATGATCTAGTGAGAGACACTGGAAGGTCCATGTGTTGGTGGTTGTACAAGACATGCCAGTATTGAGTGGGAAGTTGACAAAATGACACCATTTCCAAACTTTTTAGGGATTTGGAAGGTTTCCTAAACCCTGTTTTTCCTGAATTCTTTTGGCCACTGGTCATTCAATTTAGCATTAAGTTGCCTGGGTTTTTAGTTGTTGCTTATATATAATGTTTTGCAAAGATAATACATTCAGGTGGCTCAAAATAATTTTGTCATTAAAAGGTACAAAGGACAAACTCTCACCTACTCCTTGCCACATGACTGCTCAGTTAACACTTCTATTAGCTTTTAATATCCTTCCAAATTTTCTTTAAGCAAATTTATGTTCTTACATTTGATTACACAAACAGTAGGTTTGTTTGGTCATTGATTTGTGAGTTAAATTTGCCTGATCAGCTGCAGTGAGACTGCAGGATGAGGGTATACCTCAAAGCTCCTCCGTGCCCCGCTATGCCTCACTCAGGACTAAGCACATAAAAAAATGCTTCCAAGACGTGCTTCTGGGTTGGCTGCCCTTCCACAACTTTCTCTGTCCCTGCCCAGAGCAGCGAGCATGTGCCCCGTCTACAGCCCCAACATGTGAAGAGAGACTCTTAGCACTCTCACTTCCCCGCACAACTTTAGAAAATGACTTTTGTCCCAGAGGCATCTGGGCCCTTTCTTCTGTTGTGCCAAGCCACCTGCTACCTCAGCCTTTCAGTTTGGTGGAAGAGGAGTCAGGAGACTTGGAGTCAACTGCAGCTGTATCCCCAAATGGCCTTGGAACCCTGAACGTGATGTCTGTCCCTAGGGCCTAGCTCTTCTCATCTGTAAAGGAAGGAGATGGACTGAGTGATTTTCTAGGACCTGCTGGCTACAGCACAGCTAGGTTCTTCCGGCCTCAGCTGGCAAACTTCATGCACTGTGGGTATCAGTGCGTATTTGGTTCATACCCAGGAGTCCACACAGGGGGCACCTGGACACTTCCTGTATCTGTGTCCACTGGTCTGCAGATCCTGACCACAAGCACACAGTCCTTGCTGCAGTCATGCAAGAGCATGTTGGGGCAAGAGTCCTACAGGCCCCAGAGGCAGCTGTCTGCCCAAAGCGAGACTCAGCCTTTCCTAGTAAGTCAAGAGAGGCCTAAGTCAGGGCTCCCCATTTCTCCAGATAGAGACCCCAAGAAGCCTAAGGACACCTGGAGGGGCCAACCTACCCATCCATGCAGCCTCTGAGGCCAGTGTCATTCTCACCCACACCCTCCGAGCAGGTGGCACCAGAATGGGGAACTGTGTGGTTCCTGACAGCTTGTGCTGGGGAATTCCTCTCAATTCCTTTCTGCCCCACTGCCTCGCAACCTGTCCCCACCTGCCTTTAGGGACAGGAGAGGTCTGACCTGGAAGGGACCTCCACAGCCATCTGCTCCACCCTGAGTCTGAAGATTCAGAAACTGAGTCCAGAGAGAGGAAGTGACTCTCCCTGGCACCCAGCTGCCAGCGGGGAAACCGTCCACAAGAGGAAGCCACTCAACCAGTCCCAGCAATGCCAGCCAGGGCTGGCTCCCTCCTCTCAGGGGCCTCATCTGCATATGCACAGGGAGGCCTGTTCCCAGTTGAGCTCCCCTCTGGGGAGCAGGGTGGGGAAGAGTCTCAGAGGACACAGCCAGGCAGATACTTCCGGAAGTTTCCTGATCTGGCAGGTGACTGAGTTCTCTGCTTCAGCGGTGAAGCTGGCTTCCTGCATACCTCCAGACACATAATGTGGGTTATAAACTTCTGGGGACACCTGTGAGCAGGACAGGCAGGGAGGAGAACAAGGTGACAGCTTTGTTTTCAGCTGACCAGCATTCACGCTGGAATAGGGCATCAGACCACTATTGCTGGTAGCCTCCCTTCCCACAGGGATAGAGATCACCAGGGCTTGGAAGTGACTTCTGTGAGCAGTTCCCCACTTCTCTCTGTGGCAGAAATCCTCTCTCTCCTTTGAAAAGCAGTTCAGGTCTGCCTCTTTCAAGGAGCCTTCCCTGACTACAAACACTCCTGCTAAGGTCTCCATCCTCTAAACAGCTTGTAACATTTCCTTCAGACGACACCCAGGAACCAGGCTTTTTAGAATCTGCATGCAGCTGTCGTCATATGAGCGAAGGCTGGTAGTCTTCAAGAGGAAGCCAATGTTCTGCTCCTTTAGTGTCCTCCACAGCCCCTGGCCCAGAAGAACACAGAAAAAGGGACATAACAACTTGCCAGTCCACTGATTCCAGTTCCTCCAACTGAAGGAAAGTGAAACCAAACACACTGTCCTTGAAATGCTTATTTCTCCTGCCAGTCCATGTGCCCCACGCCAGCACCCCAGGCAGTTCCAGAGGGAGACCAGTGTAAGGTGGCAGAGCTGTCAACAGGGCTCAAGAAACAGATCAGCCTTGAGCCACATTTGGCAGCCTTTGTACAGCCTCATGGACCAGGCAAGTGCAGTACATCAGGACCTGTAAGTCGCACCCTCCATCCTCCCTCTCATCGTTATAGCAACACAAACACACACACACACACACACACACACAAACGCACGCACACATGCATAGGTACATGCACATGACTATCTAGAATTTTCCCTCCTTTGCTGCCCCCAAAGCCAATTTTCACTCAACTCTTCCTCTGTGAATCTATTAGGACATGTGTAATGTAGCCCAGGGCCTTGAGTGAAATCCTGCCCCCATCCACATACATGACCTGCCACCACACTGTTCCCCTAAGGATTGCCTCCAGCTCTGGGAAAAGCTGGGAGAGCCCAGCTCTCCATACCATGCTGGTGGGAAGAAGGTCCAGAAAGGGGGAAATAGCAGCAGTGTAAACAACCACCACTGTACCACCCAACCTCACAGAGGCCCCTGTCAGCACTTAGAAAGACCCTACAATATCCAGAACGTTCTAGTCAATAATAATATCTGGGGGAACTTTATTGCTTGATTTCATTTTCCCTGTGATTTGTGGCTTTGGTGCTCGAGATCCTTAAGTTCAAAATGTCTTTTATGCTCATTAAGCAAGATTGCAGGTCCAGGCCAGTGGCTTTTTCCACCTGCCCTCATGAAGCCCCAGTCAGAGACCCAGCAAACCTCCTCAGCCACAGCTAAGGGCCTCATGGTGACATTAACTCAGCCACATTTCACACGTGTAGTATTTCTGAGTAGTAGTTAAGCTTGTAAATCCATTATTTATGATGCAGAATTGCACGGCTTGTGCAATGTGAGGCGGATATATTAACATCACCATGAGAAACTTAACTTTTGAATATCCTTGTTTGGGGAGGCACAAATTTTACAAATGCATCAAGGCATTAGCAAACATTTCTTACATAGTTACTTCCATAGCTGGTTCAGAATGATCAGTTATATTTAAATAAAGAATTTCCCCTCCCTGATTGCACTGAACAAATTAAAAATGGTTCAATCATTTGCATCCAACTTCTGGGTTTTTTACCGTAACCCTCGCTTCCCTTATTGTGGCATTAAAATCAGACTTTAATTGTGCTTGTGAAACAAAAACACAGGAGGCCATTTCCATTGCAGAACAGAAAGTCACAGACAAGCATCTGCATATCTTTCTTTGTTGGTTGGGGGTAGGGTGAGGAGGGAGAGGTAGCGAAGGACTCCCATTTCAACGCCTCAGCCCCAGGCTGGAGACCAGGGATTGAGCTGTGTGTGAACAGAGCACCCACCACCTTCTCTGGGCTAAATCCTTGCTCTTGACAGCCGCTCCACCTCTAGCCTGCTTCAGCATTGACAAAAGAGGGTGAAAAAGTGAAAGCGACTAGGGAGAAAATATCTCTGTTCTGTTTTGTTTTGTTTTTTCTGTATTGTTCTCATCTGGCAGCTTGTGGAAATTCACACTTGTTGCAGTTTATCATGAAGATTCGTGTGTCCAGGCAAAGGATAGAACACATCTTAGCAATGGATTAGCTTTTTTTGTCACATTAAGTAATTTAGACAGAGGACAGGTGGACCTTCATTCCTACTCTTAGTCTACCCTTTGCTTAGCAACATCCTGGCTGGCTATTTCCCAACAGGCCCTGTGCTTCTGCCAGCACCACAACCCACCACCTCACCGTCTCCTCCTTCAACTACACCGCCACCCCCAAATCTTGTTCTTCTTGATGTGTTTCCAGGATGGCTCCCTGACCCCATTCCTTCTATATCCTTCCATCCTTCCCTTCTCTCTAAAGCCTCCCCTGACACCTTCTGCCCTCACAGACCTCCCTTCTCTCAGCACGTCTGTGGCTCCCAGCCTGCGCCATCCGTCTTACCTGGTGGAAAGACTGTCTCAACCACCTGACGACTATACCAGCTTGTCTCTCCACCCTTGTAAGCCTCCAGGAGGGGCCCCGTAGATGTGTCTGTGCATTCCAAAAAATGCTTAACAGAGTGTAGTGTTTAGAAGTGACACCCAATAAATACTTGCCCCTTATTGGAGGAAAGGTTGACAGTTGCAATCAAACTTTTAAACACACTTAGCCTCTAATCTAGGAACCCCACTTCCAGGCACCTAGCATATAGAAATACTAGTTCACTTACACAATGAAGCATGTTTAAATGAGTTCGTACATGAAAAAGTTTGGAATGTCCCGTAGTAGGGACTACTGTTCAGGATTAATGACAGTTACCACTGCTGCCCTTATTATTAGGGATGTTCACTGCAACATTGTTTATACAGGCAAAAATCTGGAAAAGGTCCAAATGGCCAGTAATAGAAAAATCCTTTTTTATCCAGGCACAGTGGCTCACACCTGTAATCCCAGCACTTTGGGAGGCTGAGACAGGAGAGTCGCTAGTTCAAAGGCAGCCTCAGTAATGGCCAGGCACTAAGCAACTCAGTGAGACCCTGTCTCTACATAAAACACAAAATAGGGCTGGGGATGTGGCTCAGTGGTCGAGTGCCCCTGAGTTCAATCCCCGGTACCAAAAAGAAAAAAGAAAATCCGTTTTTTAAAAAAAGTGATTGTACCTCATTATGAGTCTATGCAGATTTTAAAACAATAAAGTGAATTTATATATACCAGTAGGGAAAAATGTCCACATTATTCATGTTTACAAAAAAGCAAACTGGAACAACATGTGCAATAAAATTTTGTATTTTTTAAGTAAAGACTAGATATATAATTGTGTGTGTATGTGTGTGTGTGTGTGTATTAAATTAAACACATTCATGGGGCAAGAAGTCATAATGAAGAGCAGAGAATCAGGACTTTCATAGCTTGGATTTCTATCCTGGCTCTACCTCCTCCTATGCCATCTCAAGCAGGTTGCCTAACTTTTCAGTATCTCAGTTTCCTCATCTGTCAAATGGGGAAAACAATCATGCCTGCCTCATACGGTGGATGCATGGACTAAAAGAGTTCATGCTGTATATGTTAAATACTTAGAATAGTGTCTGCGTGAGGAGAACCCCCAAGAAAAATGAGTTATTGAGATGGAGTGTAGCTCAGTGGCATAGCACTTGCCTGGCATGTACAAGGCCCTGAGTTTGAGCTCTAGCACTGGAAAAAAAATTTTTTTTTGATTGTTATCAATGTTATTATCTGCCAAGGAAAAATGACTAACTGAATATAGACCAAGCTATTATAGTGGTTTCCTCTGGAGAGAGGAATTAGGAGGAAAGGGAATCCCCCCCCACCCCCATACAAGCAGGTATATAATATAAAAATGCTATCTATTTGCCAGTAGGTTGGCAACTTCGACTCATAAGGACAACTGCTACCTGAGATACAGGGTAAGATATCAGGATGCAGGACCACAAGCCACGGCTTCCCCATTTCTAAATCCTGATTCTAATTCCAGCCCACACAAGAAAATAAAAAGTAAGAGGTGTTATCACCAGCTGCCGCCCCACACATACTCTGCAACCCCTCGATATGCTGAAACATTGAGAACATCTGTTTAAAAAAAAAAAAAAAAACCATCGATTACTATTTTGAACAGGAAGAAAGGGAACAGGAAGTAAATTTGGAGACCCATGTATTTTTATTCATATATCTCCACTGCCACAGTAAGATCTAGAGCTGCTTTTATGCTCATCTTCCCTGATGGAAGATGGTTCTAAATGTCGTGGCTTTCCTACCACTTCCCTTTCACCTTACAAAGTCCAAGTTCTCCCCTAGGCAGTAGCCAAACCCAGTCCGCATCTCTCTCCCACTCCCCACTTCCCCCTCCCTCATCTCAGAGAGATGCCTTGGCCTCAGGCCTCTGGTCACTCTCTCTGATGACCCACATCATGATCCATACACGTCCCAAGGCCCATGCACATGAAAAATAGTGTCTTCACAGCCTCAGGCCTCTGTAAGCACCACTTCCAGCACATCCCCATCCCACAAACTATAAACCAAACACCACTCCACACACCAGGCCTTTCCCAGCCTAGCCCCACTCCCAACATGATTATTTCTAGGAGTGCATTCAGACTGGCCAAGTCCTTGCCCTTCAATCCCACTTTTTGCTTTCCACTTCTGACTTTTGGGGGCCACTCTTCCCCTTACATCTGCCATCTGTATGCTATTATCGGCATCTGCATTCTTGTTCTTCACATACCCACCTCTCGTGATTCCTGCAAGCCAACTCACACTCCCACGTCTGCTCCCTAACCAATGCATAATGACCTCTTTCCCCACTCGCCCCTGCATCCCTCATCCTGTGTTCAGCAGAAAACCCAAACCACACAGGCTACTCTCTGAATGGAAGAAGCTAGTGTCCTCAACCAGACTGCAAATTCCTGGATGGAAGGACATCTGTCAAGCTTCTCTTCCTTTCTCACAGTGGGCATGGGAAGAGCCAGGAGGAGGGCAGGTAGAGAGTCAGAGGAGAGGTGGTAATCTAACACGCAGTTTCATTTACTAGTGCATCTCTATTGACAGCTTGCTCACGTTTCGTGGCAACCTTTTCCTATTTGTCTTTTTGTTCATTCTTTCTTGCTAGGAAAGAAAAGAAAAAAAGATTGTTAAAAATTAAATCCAAAACTTCCAGCTCTGATAAGATGAGTTTTCTCAAAAGCCAATAATTCCACATGGCTCATCTAAAATTAGAGAGGAGTGACCAGGATTTTTACTTGATTGGCTTTCATAGTAGATGCAAGATAGTCAAAATCTATTTAAATGACTTTCTTAGGGAATTGGAGCAGCAGGCAGTGCCTCAGACGCCAGAAGTCCATTTAAATATTACACGAAGGGAAGGGAATTAGTTTGGTCAAGCTGCTAAAATGAACAGGCAGGGACAGAAATGCCCTGGAGAAGTACTGGGTGTTTCATCTTGAATCCATTTGTAAAATAAACACATTTATTTACCAAGTTTAGTACTTCAACTATTTCCTGGAATCAGTATTTGCACAAATCTAGTCTGGGATGGCCAACTGGAATTAAAAAGTGACCAGGACTACAAAATTAATTTGACACTTCTCAATTTCCTTGTTTAGAAACACAAAGCAAAGTCCTAATCAAATTGGAAGTTTATACAGTACTTCAGCCCACGGCTTGGAGACTCCACAGCACACTGGCAAACGGCAGCCCTCAGTTCCTTAACCGTGCTTGCGACAATGGCCTGGGCTGCAGCTGTTTATGAGCTTAAAATGCAAACATACTAACTCCTTTCTCCTGCAGGAAAAAACTCATGCTCCCACTGACACCTACCGCTGTCTTACAGATGGGCCGAAGACTGAGATTTCAAACAGTCTCCAGGAAATGCACTGACACACACCCTGCTCAGGCCCCATGCTACCCAGATACTTATTAAATTGCTTTTCCAGTAGGATCCCAGGAAAAGGTTCCATTTAACTACCTACCACCTGCACATGGCCAGGATATGACAGGTCTGACCATCAGTCCTGCAGGGATCCTCAGGGTAAGTCTGCCCCCAACCCAGCTAATGACCCCTTATAGGCTTTGGGTTGGGTGTTTGCTATCCAGAGTTTCCTGTGGCCAGCAGAGGCAGGAAGACCACACAGTGTCAGGCATGACATTCCACAAGATAAGGTGAGGCACAACTGACCTACTGTGCTGGAAACTGGAGCTGGCTGGCAAGGATGTCATTTAATGGAACAGCAGTTAGCCAGCAGGTTTCATTAGGAACCACCTCCCTCCTTGCCCCCAAGTAACGGAACTCCTGCTGGCAGGCCTGGCTCTTCCTCATGGTTCTCAAAGGTTACCAAACCCCTTCTTCCCCTGCAAATCCTTCCAGCAATAGTCTGCCCCGCTCCCCCTGTATTGTCAACGGATCATAGCTGGAGCCTCAGTGGAATATCCCATCCAATTTCCCATAAAATTGGACATGAAAATAAACACACATATTGTATGTTGGTTTACATTTCCTGCACAGCCCCAGCAGGGGCGACAGGAAAGACATTAAGGAAACTATTTCCAAAGCAATGGCTACATTTTAGCAAGAATACTCTCACTGACCCTAAAAAGAAAGCCATTCAGATGGCTCAAATCCCATATAATTCTTTGAAAACGTTCTCAAACATTCCCATTTTAATTTCCAAAATCAATATGGCTTGCTAGGGCCCCGTGCTCAAGGACAACAATTCATATTGATGGGGAGGAAGGTATGAACATTTTTCTACTGAATGGAAAATTTGGTTACTTTTAAGGACATTATTCCAAGAAAGGAGAAGGTCCTAAGTCCACTGCACCTGACAGAGTATTGTTTTGTTCCTAGAAGGCTGGTTTCTCTTGACATCTCTGCCCTCATTAAAAAACCATATCACAGTTGTCACCTTTATGTTCTCAGCCATGTGATTTCAAGACCCAAAACAGAATGTCATCATTTATTTTTCTTCTAAAGAAAAGACAGACTACTTGTGTATGTTCCCAGTGCCAAAAATCCCAGAGAATGTTCCAGTTGCACCTCTGTAATTCAGAGCAGCTGGCAAGTCTGGGTTAGTGATACATCTCAACTAGGGGATAGGAAAGGCTATTTTATTTATTTCAAGTAAATTTAATAACTAGATAATAATCACTTGCTATTAACACATTAAAAATTGTGTGTAAGTGGCAATGCTAAAGTGCTAGAAAACAGTCTGTCCTCAGGTATATAAACATCTCTCCTGCGGTTTTGTTCACACTGTTGATTTGCTGAGCAAACCCTTCTTTGGTGGACCGTGCAAACATCAGTTCCAGGTTCCAGGTCAGGAAAGCACAAAGGCAATCCTATGCCAACTTGCTACAAAAGTTCATCTCCTACTACATGGAACAATTTTACAACACCTAAGAAACTGAAAAAGAGCCACAATTTAAAAAGGAAAAAAATAATACAGAGGCATTTCATGTGAAACCACTGCCTCTCAGCAATGATTTTCTTTTGGTAGGGGGCAAAATGTTAGTCCTATACACCAGCCATCAGGAGACACCCGACATCTCTTGACATTCAGCTTCCTCCCTACCCCCATCCTGCCCTTTGTCTACTCCTTCCCTCTCTCCCATCCCTAGGCTTCTCCCTGTGAAGAAAGAGGGGTGAGAAAGTGTGGATGCCTGGGGCAGATGCTGTTTGGGATTTCATCTATTTGTACTTCTCTCTTAGCACCCCCATGTCACTGAGGGACAAAGTGAACCCAGGACCAGCAACTACAAAGTTGGCCAAGGCCAAGGGTGGGCATCTTAGACCAATTCCACTCTCTCACCAAAGAAAAATTTCCCCTCTGCCTGCTCTTCCTTGAAGACCTGGGCTTGTTTTTATCTTGCAAGGAAAAATGTGACTAGATCAGAGTTTGGGGCTGTAGAACTAAGGGGATGACTAGACTGCTTTGTGGCTCAGGACTTTGGGAGCCCTGGAGACGCAGACTGGTGCAGCCAGTTCCAGCAGGAAAAGGAGGACGGACCAAAGCCCTGTGTAAATCAATGAAATGCCTTTGCCAAGAGTGCCCACTTTGCATACCTACCCTGAGTTTGATCTAGGATTTGGCACTTGAGATCCTGGTGAAATATCTTTCCAACTCATCACAAATAACCTAATGTGTAGAGAAATGCCTAAAAGCAAAGAAGTGGAAATTTGGACCATAAAAAGCTAAGATAACCCACACTCAAGTGACAAGTCTCCAAATGACTATGGATTGACTACAGTCATCCAAACACTTTCATAACCCAGAAGGGTTAAAATTGACCCAAGCTTTTTGGCTTCCCTACGTCACAGGTAACACAAACTGCTAATATATAGAGCTGTTAGGGATGACTAAATTTGACATTATATGTACAATAAGATCCATGCTTCCAAGATGTGAAGAATCACTGTCAGACAAACCAGTCTGTCTCAACCCTAATAAGAGATGGCACAAGCCTGTAATCCCAGCACTTAGGGAGGCTGAGACAGGAGAATCACGAGTTCAAAGCCAGCCTCAGCAATGGCGAGGCACTAAGCAACTCAGTGAGACCCTGTCTCTGCATAAAACACAAAATAGGGCTGGGGATGTGGCTCAGTGGTCGAGTGCCCCTGAATTCAATCTCCAGTATCGAAAGAAAGAAAGAAAGAAAGAAAGAAAGAAAGAAAGAAAGAAAGAAAGAAAGAAAGAAAGAAAGAAAGAAAGAAAGAAAGAAAGAAAGAAAAGAGGCGAGGAGAGGAGAGGAAGGGAAGACGGGCAACTGGGTCAAGGGTCTTGCAACTTCCCACCCCTCTCGCAGGGAAGTGCCAAAGCACACATCTGGAGGCAGAGACACCCAAGCCGAAGTTTGAAGTTCCTTGACTGCATTTTAAATTAATGACAATTTTGTGTTCAACTCATTAAATTTTCCTCAAAAATCCTTAAGTAAAATAGGATAATTGTCACGTTTGTCCTACGGCCCCAAGGTTCTCCCAACACACCATCACCTCACCTCACAGATTCCAGTTTGAGAAGAAAAGCAAAAAGGAAACCTAAGTAGAATTCTGAATCTTGGAAAGAGAAGTGAAAACAATAGTTACCAAAGTTGGGGAGACCAAAAAAAGAAAAAAGAAAGAAAAGAAAGAGAAAGAAAAAATAACAATTTTACTTTTTCCAACTTCTATTCCATGACCACTGAGCCACTCCTAGAAAACGATTACAATATTATGCTGGCCTGTCTGTCACACTGAACTGTGCTCAGTCGGCATATGCAAAGTTTTCTCCCCTAGGGACCATGAGAACTTGGCTTAGGAACAGGATCTCGGATCACCTTTAGACCTTTCCACGTATAAGCCTCACCACATGATCCCTTAATACACCCTAAATTCTGATGAAGTCACCAAAGGTGTCAGAGCAAGACGCAAAATCCTCGAGGGACTACCATCAACTTAGCATTTCCAGATCGCATAAAGTTGTTAATTCCACTCATCAAAGAGAAGTACAGAAAGGCACTCGTTATGAAAAGCAGAAACCCAAAATGAATAACATTATGTGTTGGTCTCAGCGGGGTTTCCATGAATTTATTACCTTAGGGAGTTCAACACATATCTATGCCTTCCACCTGAGAAGACGGTGGAAGCCGTGTCACGGAGCTCCTTCACTGAGCCACACCTGCACAAGGCCCACCAGCATGAAGGAAGGAGGAAGAGCCTGTTTGGGGAAGCAGGTTAAGGAAAGCATATGTGTAAAGATCAGATGAATTTAAAGTTTATATGATGATGATGATGATGTCATTTGGTATATGATGAGATGAGACCAAGAGGAAAAGAGTTAGAGATATAGGAGAAAGAGGAGAAGCAGGCCAGAGGAGAGGAGGAGGAAGAGGAGGGAATAGTAGGAAGGATGCAAAGCCCAGGAAGAAGAGAACAGGAAGAGGTCAGAATTGGGGAGCAGGATTGAGGACAGCAGCCACCAAAATCCTTCACTCAGGAGACACGTTTATGCCAATCAGAGGAGTGGCTTTGATTTGGCTTTATTTGGGGAGGGGGCGGGGAGCAAGGATTGCCTTTTCTCTCTATTTCAGAACACCTGTAGCTTGGACAGACCAACTTCTCATTGGACAGGAGGAAAACAGACCTCACTTTCAACTCACCTAACTTAAATCTGGCCTTGACTTTAAAAGTGAGCCAGGTGTAAATAAGGAAAAAATAACCTAAACTTCAGGAGATGGACCTTCTGCCTAAGTTGTGGATCAATCCACCTTCTTGAAACAAAACAGTAATTAGTCTATTTCCAAGGTCACATCTTCTGTCTTGATTTGATTTGTGGGAACAGTCTACAAAGATAAGATCGTATGTAGGGAAAATTGTGCTAAACAGATCTACTAATTAGAATAAGGAGCATTGTTTTCTCTATTTCCCTCCCAAGTCAGGCATCAAAGCACCCCTCCCCCAATGACTCTCCCTTACACACCACATTTCCCTCTCACTCCAGCCACAGCCACAGGACTCATTCTGATACTGAGTCCCCACGTCTCTTTCCCCTGGGCTTCTACCACCTCTTTCCTTACAAACTTCCAGTCATGTATGTGAAGCATCAATTCCACTATCACTCATCAAGTCAAAAACGGGGCCAACACGTAGGCTTAATTTAAAAAGTCTCCACTGATGGTTCGTATTTCAGGATTCAAGCAAAAAACTACATTTGACTTACAGAGTTCTTTTTTCTCCAGCTTCCCCGTGAAGGGAACAACAAAACATCCACAAGATCAGTGGACCATGGAGAACAGGTGTCAAGGGCTGGAAAATCCTCCATCCCTGAATAATTGAAAACACACCAGACACCGTTCTGTTCCATGAACCCTCTACACAATTGGAAAGGAGGCTCCCTGAAAAGGTCTGGATGCTGGTCAGACAATTCCAAATTGCCAGAGGAGAAATCCCTTGAACGAAGAGCTCAGTGTGAGATCCCCACTTATCAAAAGTGTAAAGACACCAAAAACCTGAAAATCTTCTTCCCAGTCCTGTCTCACTCACTCAAGCCCACTACACTCATGTGCTTGGATGCAGAAAATAAAAATGGCCCCGCAGTCCCTTGAAAAACTTTCCTTAATCTTGATGTTACTTTAAAGCCATCATAAATCACACGGCCTGCCAATCTTGCTGTGTTTTATAAACTGTGGGGAGAGGTAGAGCATTTCTGGCCCAACGATCTCCCAGTAACAAATGCCAGTTCTAATGCTGCTGTATTTTCTCAATATTGCTTGACCTCTTAAACAAGGCCCTACAAATATATTAACTGTCATATTCTCAATTTCTTTTTTACAATGGGAAGCCATATTCTCTTATGACTAGTTCCATGGAGCCGAGGGCAGCATCTGTCTGGAATGTGAGAAAGAAAAAAAAAACCTCACCCAATTATGGTAGGTGAGGCCTGTTTGCCCACAAGTACCAACCCTAACATTCCTATGGGTTCCCTTTTCCCTACAAGGTCCCTGATCACAGCCTACTGATTCACAGGGCTTCTGCTGAATCTCGGTCTGCTCTGCAACTCATTGGCATCCAAATGGGTGCCAGAACCAAGCTGTGAAGGGGGACCCTCAGCAGGGCCTCTGGGATCAATCGAGAAGGCTGAACCCAGGCAAGCCGAGGGCCTGGCTTGCCTTCAGGAAATTCCGGGCTGTCTGCAGCAGCTGTGGTTCGAGTAGTACAACAAATTCACTTACTGAATGACAACAGCTTTATTGGCAAGCCAATTCAATTAAAGCCCCTGCATCCAACAAAGTCTCCGGCAGCCCTCTCTGCATAAAGAACATGGAATCGTGCCTACATTTCCCTGGGTGCCCTCAGCCCTAGCTGTCCCTCTACATGAGAGGGAGAAGGATGAATGAATTAGATGCGGATGATGGTAATTAATGGCTGGCTGTCAGAGAGTCATTTTGGAGGCTTAGCCGTTGAAGGCTCCATATTAAAGACCGAATCCCAGCACAAACTGACCAGGACAGACTAGAACTCTCTTTGTAAATGGTGAGAGTGTCACAGGCACCTGCAAGAAGGGAAGGGAACACAGGAGAAGGCAAGGAAAGGTTGGAGGGGAAATAGAGAAGCAGAGCACCAGGCTGCTTGCATTGATCAATGCTTTTTACACTATTGATATAGAAATAATATGTTCATTTTTCATTTTTACAAAATATGTCCTTTAGGCTACCATTACAGCAAACTTGCTTCAGAGTTCTGACATGAGCTTATTAGGGGGCGGGAAGGGAGGGCTGACTGTAGAGCTATAAACAAAATACATTCTCTTATAAAATATACATAGCAGATCATTTTTGCCTTCAGTAACAAAGATCAAATCAGGGTTTTTTTTTCAATCCCAGCCCCTTCTTACCAACCAGTTACTTGGCACTTGGAGAAGATGTCGAGAAGATGTAGAGAAGTGTAGGAAGAGGAATATCAGAGGGGGCACTGAAAGGAAAGAAAATGGTTAAGGAAAAGCTCCAACTGGCTCATTTACATGGAGATGGGCACCCTCACTTTGTCTGTAGCCAATGCCACCAACAGAGCCAAGTGCAGGTTAACTACCTAGCAGGAGAGACTTGGGTATATTGGGGTTTAATTGTTCCTGATAGGAACAGGTTACCATATGCACCATTTGGACCAGAAACATAAGCCAGCTATTGAGGGGCCAAACTGATCCTTCTCCAACAATTCAAGGCAGGTGAAAAGCCAGGCTCCCGGCTTGTTCCATCTGTGTAAGTCCTAGTCTTCGCAGCAACAGGGCCTAACCTGCCACCCATGCAGGTGGGAAATTCTGTGACTGTGTTAGAATGAGTTTCTTATCTCAGTCCCATAAAGATACCAGAGAATTCTAGGTGGGAAATTCCATGCAAGGAATTTGTTTCTCTGCTCATGTTGATTCTCCAGAATGTTGGTTTGGAACCTGACTTCAAAATTCATGGCTAGGGGCAAATGTCAACTCCACCAAGCAGCTTTCCCAGATTCACTCAGCAAGTTACTTCCTCTGCTACACAACTATAGAACTCTGTGTGAACCTCTACCATGGCCTTTAACTCTTTCTTTTTTATGCCAGTCAGCTGTATACTTCTCTGTATTCCCCAATAGATAGGGCCTTCCTGAGGGCCAAAGTCTGGGCTTTGTATATAGCTGGCACTCAATAAATCTAAGTGGAATTGGATTGAAAGGCCCTTAGGAGATGGAAATAATTTGACAAAGCCTCAGTCTTGAAGAGTTACTGTGGGGCTTTATTATGACCCAGTAGCCATCAAGATTTCACTGCCGTTTTCTTCACTGGAACCACCAAATTGGTTGCCCACTTTAATTAGAACAGAGGCCAGATGTCTGGCCAGCTCCGCTAGAACCGGAAGAACTAGCAAGCTGGTAGAGTTTCCCATCTGGGGGCCCGAGGGGCTGGCTTCGTGTGGTTGGGTCACTTTCCCTTGCATACTTCCTTCCCCCTTGCTGGAGTCCCCACTCCCCCCACCCCCATCCTGAGGGCAGCTGTCCCTTTTATCAGTGAAAGCCCTTTCCTGACAACACATCTGTCCAGCACAATGTTTCACCCTGTCCAGTGATTCGGTTACCTCAGGCATTTGCATCTTTGATCACTGCGAGGGCATGAAACATTTTTGTCCATAAAGAGACGGCAGAGGCCAAGGATTCCCTTTCAGAAGCCTACCATCCACTAAGTAATGAAATCTAATATTTAAAGGGCATGACACCCGTTCATACTAGATTTCATTAATCAATGTTTTCATGGAAAGGATAAATCCTTTATGCATGCCTTTTTCCTGATTTTTCCCCCATTTAAAAAAATGCAATGCTTATTTTTTCTTCTCTGCTATTAGCTCACAGAGACCCACTGCTGGGCACCCTGGTTCCTGGTCTCCCCAAATTCACCTTTTCACATTCATTCTGACAGAATGGAATTCAATTGAGAAAACAAAGAAGTAGGAAAAGAGGCAGAAAAGTGTTCTCATTAGTCATAAGCGTGTTTCATTAAATAAAACCTTTGCAATCCTTTAAAAAAAGAATGTTACTGTAATTTATATAAGCCTGTGTTTGGCATGTGAATGACCAGTGCATCAGAACCTCAGGAATGTCAAGCAGAGGATCATGGTTTTCATTCAGACTCTCACTAAGCACCATATTACTGACATGGAAGAAGGCAAAAATGGTATTGCTATTACAGCCACAAACCCAATACCTGAGATGAAGTTCGGGTAAGTAGGTTTTCACTTGTATCCTTCCTAGAGGATGCTGACCAAAGAATATGCTGATTTGCTGGTTTGACATCCTTGCATACAGTCTCTCATGCATCTGCATATAACATTGAAATTGCAATAAAGCAACAAAGACCAGCACCAAAGTACTTAATCATGTTGCTAAGACAGAAGATTCCCAATGACTGCCCCCCGCCATGACCTCTGAATGATTGAATCAGAGTGACTTAAGGTGTTTGGACCCTGGCGAGTATGCTGATACCTTCATGCTACATGCTCCTCTCATTTTATAAAATAGTGAAGACCTACAGAATATAATTCCAACAAATTGTTAAGTAATGCCTCACTTTCCCATTGTAATTGTTAAATAGTACCCATTTTCTCATGACCTTCAAATGTAATGCCCACTGTTGAGCTCCTGAATGACGCTTTTTTAAAAACAAAATGCACAAAATAATGCAAATATGGGAAAACAATATTCACAAAGATGCCCAAAACAATATAATTTGTAACAGTGGAAATTGGAAGCAATCAAAATGATAACAGTAGATAAATGGTTAAATAAATTATGACACATAGCAATGGACCCTCATGCTGCCATTAGGAGGGCAAAGGCCACAGCCACATGGAAAGTGACATGTGCCAAGTGAGAAAGACTAGAAATCATATTGCACTGTGGTTTCAACCAGATAAAAGCATAGTTATTAAAAAAGGAAAGAAAGAAAAGAAAGGACTGGAAGAGAATAAACAAAACAATAATTGCATTAGGAATTATGAGTGATATTTTCCCTTACGTTCACTTCTCAAACTATTAATAATGCTGTGTCTTTTATCATTTTAAAAAACCAATGGAAAACCCAGAAAGTTTGAAAAGAACTATTATTTGTTTAAGTAGCTATGATTTTGAAATAAAGAACAGTAGTATGCAAAATATTCTAACTGTAGCAAACTCAAATTAAGCGGCTCAGCAGCCCACGCTACTGCACAGACTGGTGGTCCCCTTCAGCAGACTGACACTGACTCAGAGTTCCAGGCATCTTTTCAGATACTTTCATTTCACCTGACCAGTTTATTTCAGTAGCGCTGGATGAGAGGAGGCGGCATAGCAGAAACCAAGAGCTGGAAGGTCAGACAGCTGCTTCCCCATGAAGGCAGGTTGTCTGATTGGCTGACTCTTGGGTTGTCAGCTGCAGGGGAAGCTGCTCATGGTAGACAGTGGAATGACCACACAGGAGAGGTGAGGAGCTGGGAAAGCAAGCCTCTCAATTTAAAGTAAACTCAAATCTCCTGGGTTGTGTTGAATAAAATCCCCAGGATACTGAAACAACTTGTAGCTTTGCCCTTAGATCACTATGTGTGATCTTTGAAGAATTAAGAAGCATGAGAATAAAAGAATTAGAACACTGGGGATAGGGGGTACACAATAGCTAAGATATAGAACCATCCCTGATTGGGATGAATGGACATTGAAAATGTCTATATACACAATAGAGTATTATTCGGCGTTAAAGAGGAATGAAATCCTGTCCTCAACATCAAAATGGATGGAACTGAAAGACATTATGTTAAGAGAAATAAGCCAGACATGGAAAGACAAGTACCACATGTTCTCTCTCATATGTAGAAGCTAAAAAAAGTCAACCTGAAAATAGAGCTGTGATTTCTAGAGATTGGGAAGGGTGGGCTAGTGGGGAAAGGGTGGACAAATTTAATCAGTATACACTGTCTTCCTGTATGGCAAGATCACATTGATGAACCCCATTAATATTTACAATTAGTATGTGTTAATAAAAAACTTTTAAAAACAACATTAGTGGCAGGCAGTTTTGTTTCCTTGTTCCAAAGGGCACCTCTTATTATTCAGATGTATCATGCTTACTTCTTGAGCAGAACTCATTTCCGAACAACTGCCTCTGAGTGCCACAGAAAAGAATGTACCTAAAATTTACTTTGTGGCAGCTGGCAATAATTTATAGGCATTCGTTAACAAATAAATTTCTAAATTAAACAAGGAAACGTTGGGTAAACAGAAGTTTATCCAGCAAGATGTCCCATTTGCTTGACTATGCTATACTCCATCTGAAATGTATCAAGTCATTCATTTCTGTACCACAATACCATCTCTTCTGTAGTCTTGGGTGAGTAGAACTTATGTTCCACATAAGCTATAAATGCTAATAATTTTTAAGACAATGACCTCTTCTTAGGAACTGGCTTCTTTCCATGACATATTTGATGACTTTATCAACCCTACTGTATTAAAATATGCTTAAACTATCAAAGACTGGCCCAGAAGTCTATTCTTAAGACTAACACTTTAAGCTAGTACAACTACTTTTACATGCAACCTGAGTACAAGAAAATATCATATTCAGTTTGGAAGCTGGACCTTATAAAGTGTGAAATCTTTTAATACACCATAGGAGTACACAGAACAATTATTATAACGTATTTTTAAACATGACTCTCTTGCTGGCCCCTTCCTCATCTCAGTGCTTTTGGTCGCATTTCCACAGTTTATAGTATACGTTTGTTCTGACCATGTTCTCAGGAAAATGGAAAGAGGACTAAACTCTTCCCCTGAGTGAAAGATGCAGACAGCACTTGAATCATGCAGCACTAGGCAAAAGAGAGCAGGAGAAGAAAGAGGAATCTCCCTGATTGAGTGGTTTCTTCTGCCTTTAATCAGAGGCAAGACCATCCTCATAACTTTTGGTTGGCATGAGCAGAGTTTCAGAACGGACATCATTCCTAGAAACAAGTTCAGGAGATGGGTTCTCATGCTGCTTACCCATAACGTCCTTCTTGGATTCTCAGGGTTTGATGAGTCTGCCTGTAACTTAAAATATACAGTTAGATTAAGGGCCTAGACTCCCTATAGAAACCTAGAGTCAAGCATTGGGGTTATTCTGAAAGGAGGCATAGAGTTGGAAGGATACTTGAGGTGCCCTCAGCTTAGTGGTAGTCAACCTTGAGTGTGTCTCTAAATCACAAAAGGAGATGAGGACCCAGCCCAGAGATTCAATGCAGTGGCTGGAGGGAAGCCTGGCGCACACACACACCTGACTCTCCATAGATGGACCCATCATAGCACTTTGAGAAACATTGATTAGTCCAATAACTTCTGAGACGACACAAAGTTGCCCAGGACACACGATCCATTGGCAGTAGAGTTAGGAGTCCTATTCAGTTCTGCAGACTCTTGCCACATCCTGCTGCCCCAAGGAGCTGCAGGAAAAGCAATTACAACTGGAGCCTGGGTGGAAGAGGGGATGAGTACTACTCTCCCCAGTGGATTGCAAGCTGCGCTGGGCAGTTCGGAGCCCTGAGCAGGCACTAGTGGAACCGGTAAGGAGTCATAATTCCGCCTTCAATAATGCCTGTGGCTAACCTTCCCCAACAGAAGCCACAGCAACAAACCCTTTTCTAAGCACCTGCATTTGATCCGCTATCCAGACAGTACAGGCTGGGGCTGCCCCAGTAGCCAGCTAAAGCTGGCTTAGCAGCATCAGAAAATCCCATCCCAGGATCACAGGTGCCAGTCCTGTGGGAGCAAGTCTCTTACTGTCACTTAAGTTTCTGAAAAACGAGTCTAACACCTACCCTGCCTGTTTTTCTGATTTGTTGGGAGGATGAAATGAGATGATAGGATGTTTTTTGAAAGTTAAAACCTTCCAGAAACGTAAGGTCCTATCTAGCATTCTTATACTCCTTATGGATCTGGTGCAAAAATAGAATGAATGGATCCTCTTCTAAAATAAGAATTGGATAGGACAGAATTTTTCAAAAGTACCAGAATTGCTCATATTTCCTTAAGAAAGCTACAGCCATCCTATGGAGGATGAACACAGACCTGTGGTAGCAGAACAGAAATGATGAAGGTTTTAGAAGGTATGGGGGATGCATTCAGATTTTGACCCAGTGGCTCCACTGACTTTCCACAGTCAAGGCCCACAGTCACCAAACAAAGGTTTCTCTGGTCCACTTGGTCCTGATCAGAGCCAACCATCCTAGTGATTCCAGGGTCCCTCCATGGCCTTTCTCCCTAACTCTGAACACATGGCACTAAAGGGCTTCCTCTGCCTCCTTACCAGCACTCACAGACTTAGACGATGCAGGACTCCAAGTAATCCATGTTCTGCTTATATTCGCAAGTCTAGAATGAGGGAAACTTTTCAGACAATTGGTTTTTTTTTTTTTTTTTTTTTTTATCTCAGATGGAATCTGTAGAAAAATCAGGCTTTTTTCAGGGACCGTTGAAGGGTGGAGAAAGGTGAGGGGTGGGGCTTCTAGGAAGGCTTTGGGGCCCCAACTTCCTCTTCAAGGGGAGCAGCTACACTTCTGCCTAGCTGGGCTTCCAGAGAAGGCTTCATTTTGTTGATTTAAAACAGAAAAAAAAGGGAGGCATGAAAACCAGCCATCTGATCTCCTGATTTATGGGTAAGGAGATCACATTGGAGAAAGGTTTACTAATTTTCCAACTCCTTCCCTCAGCCATTTGCCCAGGCAAGAGAAAGATGGGAAAATATGCTTCCTGAGGAAGGCTTCCTGTCAGGGTCCTTGGTGTCAGCACAGGCTCCTACCTGTGACATCATCTGGGAGTGGCTTCCTCTGTCCTGTGCCACACCCGCAAGTTCTCACTAGTGACCAGTTCCACCTCATCAGTGCCCACCAAGGGCCTTTCTGGGGCTTCCAGCTAACACACACCTGGGGTGGCATCCCCAGGTTTCCTCACTTCCTCAGCCAGCTCACATGGCCCTCTGGTTTCTGGGTAGTACCACAATCACATAATCAGCTCCACTGCAGGAACTCTTTTCAAAGGACAGTTCTCCAAAGAAACTTATTAATGACTCTGTAATGACCCTGGTTGTCACACTTAGTTGCCCCCTCAGGACGTAGGCCTTTCTCCTTCACTCACAATGTGCTATCCATTCTCCAAGGCTATCTTCCCAGGGGTTGTAGGGGAAACTTTTTGCTTTTTCTGGACAATGTCCAAACTCGATGCTGAAGGCCTTGGCAAAGCTTCAGGTTGTTCTTCATGGGTTCCCACCATAGGCCCAGAGACAGACACAGATGTGAATGTCTTCCCAGTTATCTAAACACATTACCCTAATGCATTGACAGATGACACTGGGTAGGACTCAAAACAATGCCTTGGCCATTATGCAGAAGAGGGAGTGTTTGGATATGAAAAGCTTCCAGAAATTTCTTTCTCCTTTCCTATATCTTGTCTCTATGGTCTATTCTCTCCTTACTCCATTCCCCTAGCTATAGGAATAGATAAGAGAAGGCTAGGGGTAAGCAGACTGAGACTTTTCCCATGGAACATACTACATCTCTGATAGTCTCCAGGTGTTGCCTGCATCAGTGGCTTCCCAGAACTTAAATACCAAGCTCAAGGACTTAACTCACAGAGGAAGGGAGAACAAGGATCCAGATTTAATAGGGTGTTGTTCTCCTACAGATTGTGGCATCCCAGCTTCCACCAGATGTTAATAAAGGCTTCCTTTTTGGAGGAAGGAGATCCCTAATCCAGAGAATGGCTGATTCTAGGTCTGAGACCTAACCCTATACTATGATCATGGAACACTGTGAACCAGAGACAAGATATAGTAAGGAAGTAATCAAAGTAAGGAAGTAATCAAAGACTATTAGGACCATGACAAAAAGATATGGGGAACCAGGAAATGAAAGAGGAGAAAGGGAAAGAAAAAGAAAGAACAGGGAAGGTAAAAGGAAAGTTACAGAAAACTCTTTGAAGACAGTTGGAAATTGTGAATACTAGATAATATTATTATGTCTATGTTAAATTTATGGGGGATGATAATAGTATTGTGATTATGTAGGAAAATGTCCTTGTTCCTAGAAGATATAGCCTGAATGTGTGTGTGTGTGTGTGTGTGTGTGTGTGTGTGTGGATGGGGGAGGAGAGAGTGAAATAAAAGTACCAAATGTTCATTGGTGAATGTTGAGGAATGGTATAAGTGCTCGTTGTACAGTCTTTCAACTTGTCCTCAGGTTTGACATTTTTCTAAATAAATACTTGGGAGATGGAGGAGGAGGTCTTCTACAGGGCAAATTTACCCTGGAGGGAACAAACCTTCAGTGTCAAGACCCCTCACTAGATGGGGCCCTTTCAAGACCTGGTTAACGAGCATCATCAATTTAAAGCACAGGAAGATGAATTACTGCACCAGAAAATTTGAAACATCCTGTAAACTTACGACTTACTCACATATAAAGAAAACTTGATGGAAGTTGTCCCAAATTTGTCAACAATCCTAAAAATTTACATGACATTACTGAAATAAGCAACCAAGCTGACATTTTCTTAATTATCCATAATAAAAGACAAATTTCCATCAACCATGTTAAAGAAAGACTAAATCATCCTTTTATTCCCTCTGTACAAAATATTACAAAACTGTTGTCATATGAAGAGGAGAACAAATAGAGAAGGGAAAGTATTACAGAAATAAATTAAGAAATTAATGAGTAAAATATTACATCAGCTTTCTACATTTTGGCATGTATGTGGCATTTGTTGGTGTTTTTAATAATTATATGATTTATGACTTATTTTCTTCTATTTAAGAATTTACTTTCATAGTGTTCCTTGCCTAAAGTTGTATGCATGGTTTCCAAAATAAGTAGATCACATAAAAATATACACACATACATACATACATACAGCTTTTTTTCAAAGCAACATCTTTTGTGCTTGCAGATCCTAAAAACACATTTTGGAAAACCATGCCCCAGAGCAAAGTAGCCTCTTTTTATCCACATCTATCCATTGTGGCTCTGCTGCACTATACAGCATTTGACCTCTAGAAAGATGTTTATTTGAAAAGCTTATTAAAAACAAATAAACCATATATTTCCTTGATGACTATCTTAAATTTACATGCATTCTGCTTTATACAGCCATATTCATTAACCCAGTTGAGCCCCAAAACAGCCCTGGGTGGGAGGCAAGACAGATAAAGATTTGCCCCAGGTCTCAGCAAACACCCACCCCAGCCCTCCAACCTCTGATTGGTGCTACTACTTCAGTGTCCCCTGTGAGTAAACAGAGCAGGCAGCACTCTTGGGAACCACAGCAGTGAGAGGAGGGGACAGTAGGAAAGGCTGGCAGAGAGTTGAAGGTGGTGTGTTTGCAAAGGCTGCAGCAATCCTGCAGGGAGCTCTGGAGTTGGGTCTCCCTTCTGAACTGTCACAAGTGAAGGCCAGGGAGTAAGCTGTCCTATGCCCACATCAGCTAATTGGAAGCAGATCGTCCCCGGGGCAAGGGAGTCAGATTGGGTAAGGCTGCTTCCTTCTGCCAGGGCTGGGTCCAGAGAAAGTAGAGCTGTGAGCCATTGGCCACCAACAGTCTCTCAGCAGCTGGGCAATGAACATCCGGGTCTTGAAGCAGGGA
>PVHX01001747.1:0-192458 GCA_004024805.1 Geosciurus inauris
GGACTGTGTCCTGGTGTCTTTGGGGTTCCCATCCTGCTGTCCAGGGCTTGGCAGGCAGCAGATACTCCAAAATTTGGGGAGTGAATTAATGGAAAGGACAAACTCATTCAAAGGACCAATGAATAATGAGCTTTAAGTAGTTCTGACTTTTAAAAATAGAGTGAGAATAGGAATTATTAACACATTGGAAAGAGCCTGTTCCTCCTTCCTGATCTCTGATCAGCTGCAGGGAAGGGGAGTAAGAGGAAACATGAGGTCCCAGATGTGTTTAGATGGCTCCTGCCTCCCCCCAGCTTTGCCCAGTGGTCAGATCTCTGCTGCAAGTGGCGTTGAGTGCTCCTGGACAACATGACTCATGTGGCTGCTGCTGTGAATGTGTCACACTTGACTCTGTGATACATGACTAGTGGTTCTGCAAAGCAGATGAGCTCAGGCCCTGGGAAGCTGGTGTCCAGGCTGGGGCTTTCTTTGGTCACACCAGGGCCACAGCTTCACCCAGACAGGGAGAGAGACGAACATGGAGACCATGGGAATTGTTTAGCAGGTGCTGGGACCTGCAGTCTCAGAATGACCAGTGTGTCATCAAAGCCTAGTGAAGTTACTCCCAAACTGCTCAGTGCCTCTCAGGTTCTCTTAGTGAAGCTGGACAATCCAAGTTTGGACAAGTGATTTAATGTGTGTTCTTAATCTCCTGGCCTGTTTCCTGGCACTGGAAGAGGGGCTGGCCTTTGCTTATCTGTGTAGTACTTCAGAAAGAGAAGGTCTACTGGAGGCATGCGCTGAGCATCTTTATGCCCAGCATTGCATCCTAAGGGCTATGGAATTTGGAATGAGCTGTGAGTTTGAAAGATTTGATTAGCAAAGAGCTGGTGCCCCCTTCCTCAGGGAGCAAGGGGGCTTATTTCACACCTCAGATCCACAGCTCCTTTATCTGTATACTAAACCTAGTAGTGGTTAGACCCACCACCCCGTGATGAGGTTGAATAAAAGAACATGCATGAGGCTCACAGCACAGGGCTTCCTACAACATGGGTCTCCCTTCACTCTGGAGTCTTCTTCCTACTTTGACAGGGTTAGGAGTAAGATTGCTGACTGGTTCCTGGCTGTGCCCTAGGGTCTTTCCTGGATTTGAGAAGTGACGGTCAGCTGTTGCCACAGCCAGTGTACCTGTCAGTTTTGCGTTACTATAACGAAATGCCCAAGGCAGGCTATGTGTGATACGAGAGGAGGTTTGTGTAGCTTACAGTTCTAGAGACTCAGGGCTGTAGTGCCTGCGTGGGCTTAGTTCTGGTGAGTCCCATGGAAAATTGGTAGGAGTGTGTGTTGGAGTCAGTCTGAGCCTGGAAGCAGAGAGGCTGAGTGAGGCCAGACTCTAGCCTTCATAATGACTCTGGAGAGAAAGCCACCAGGGAGTTAGAGGAGGACCACATTCTAAGGGCACACCTCAGTGACCTTAGGACCTCCCACTCACTGACTTAATGACCTCCCACTTGGCCTTGCCTCCCAAAAGTCCCACCTCCTTTCCACCTGTTAGACCAAGCCTTCAGTCACCAGAGCCCTGGGGACACTTACACCATAAACTTAGCTGTGAAGACAACTCTGGTGAGCTGAAGCAACCCCACCCTAGGGTGCTTCCTCGGGGACTATTGTTGAGGGACCGATGCTGCCAGGGAGAAACCTTGTTGGAATGGCTGTTAAAGAAACTCGCCCCCACAAGCTTCAGGTACAGGACTTCCCCACCTAGGGCACTGACCTTAAGTGACTCAAGAGGACTGTGTCTGTGAAGTGGTCCTTCAATCAGAAATCACTTTTGTAGATTTATGCTACATTCATTGGTACGGAGGAAGGGCATCAACAAGGTCATTGAAGAAACTGAAGGTCAGGAAGGGGAAGCCCTGCTGTCTCACTAGGGGTCTCGCTCTCCCAGGCCGCATCCAGGACCCTGTTCTGAGTCTGAAATTGTGTTAGCAGCTTCTGCTTCGAGGACACATGACTTGCCCATTTCTGGAGTTGGCTTTTTCTAAAATAATTCTGCTTTCCTTTTACAATCAGAAGAGAAAACCTCAAACACTGTTTCTTTAAAAATAGGAATTAATGAGATAGCCAAACTTCCCGAAGCATTTTCATGTATATAATTTTACTCTTCTAAACAGCCTGGAAAGCTAGGAAGACAGATGGCTCTGTTTTACAGATGGAGGTGGGGGATGGAGCGAAGGCACTTGTTCAAGTCATGCAGAAGGGCCTGGCAAGAGTGAGGTCGGCCTTCTGGTCTGACTCTCCCCCTGGGCCAGGCCTCCTCTCCATGTTTCCATGGCCCCCTTTGCTCCCAGTGCATGCAACAAACTCCAAGCAGCTTTCACGGCATCTCAGGTCATGTGGGAAGCCCTGGGAGGGTCCCAGAGATGGCAAGGACAGTTCCTGTCTCGTAGGACTTCGATTCCTGGTGAGATGAGCACGAGAGATTGACAAAAGAAATTTCACTATGACATGAGAAGTGGCAGCCTGTACAGGGTGCCGTGGGTACTCAGAGGGTGGAGTGACTAATTCAATGGCAGGGGCGGGAGATGAGCAGAAAAAGTTACAGAGAGGAGGTGACATTTAAATTGCAACTTGCTGTCTGGCATGCGAGTCCAGGCTCCCAGGTTTGGCAGACCTCGAAAGAACACTAGACTTCACCCTCGGCCCCCGTCCCATAGACCAGGACAGGTTTCTTCTCTGCCCCAAGCTTCCATTTATTCTGCTGGAAAATGGGGTCACCAAAAGCTCCTCTGTGATAGAGTTTGCTGAATAAATGAGATGACGGACTCGAAGCTCATGGTAATGTCAAGGCACTGAGCTTGTATCCTCGCTATCGGTTGTAATATTGCTGCCTTTCTTCTCTTCCTCCCTGATAACAGTGGACAGGTGATGACCAGTGTCCCACGGACAGGGAACAGTCTCTGATAGCCTCTGACACTTTGGAAAATAGCAATAAGATGGAAACTGGGGGAGGTCAGGCCACAATAGGAGACTGGAGAGTTTGCTGAGGAGGCCTGATGGCCAGGAAGGCTTTTTGAGCTCTAGGACGCTGGTGGGTGCAACTGGCGGCATAAAAGCCAAGGAATGGCTCACTATCTGTCTTAGAGCCAGAAGGCTAGATGGAGAGGGCAGGAAAACAGAGAGAGAAGATGACTTTGAAGGTTGGGCAGGGGTCCACGTGGAGGAGACAATGGCTCACAGTGGCCAAGTCTTGCAATTGAGCTATGCAAGGACTTCGGGGACTTTAGAGGCTCCCTGGTGAGGAGAACATAGCAGCTCTGCTTCTCAGGGAGATAGCTTACAGTGAAGTAGGAGGAGGTGGCGAGCGACACCCCAGGAGAATACAAAGTCGACCTTCAGTGGGTCAAAAGGAGGGTGGGTGACATGCAGGTGGGGCAAGTCAGAAAAGGACACCTGCTGATTGTGGGCAGTCCCCCCACAGGACTGTAAGCTCTTGGAGGCCAGGGCTACCTCTGCGGCCTTCCTTCAGTGTCCTTGGCACGTGGCCTGGCACAGAGAAGGGACTCAATGACTGTGTATTGAAGACAGTGACTATGGCCTGAGGTGCACCTGAGCATTCCTGGAGTTGGCAGGTGCCTATTGGTGGAGATGAAGCACTGGACTGCTGGTCTGTATTTGCCAATGTCAGGGTTTAGCAAAGCTTTGCTTTTGCCATTGCTGATCCCAGATTCTCAGCTACTAAAGGTATATTGTTTTTTATTTGAAAAACAAAACCAAGAAAACAGAAAATAATGACCACAAGAAGTACCTTCTGGGATCTGTCACCCATCTGATTTCCGCCTGCAGCTTGGGTTTGGTTGCTTAGCCCTCAGTGTGTGAACTGCTCTTGAGTTCAGCAATTAAAATGACTCAGCCCGCCTGGTTCATGAGGAAGCATCACCAAGTGTCACAACATTGTATGTGCTACCTGGGAAACCAGATGAAGCACAGAGCAGAGGTCACCGTGTCTAGCTGGCAATCTGAAAAAATGCACGTTGAGGTTTTTGTCAGCAGAAAAATTATGGGTTTCTTTTGAGTGAAATTTAATGTAATATACTTATGGATCCTGAGAATGTGTGAAAGCCACTCATGATAATAAAGCTTTTATTCACTTTGCAGCAAATAATCCTTTGGTTTGACTGTATTGTCTTTTCACTTTAGTTGCAGTTGAAGCCAAGGCAAAATGCTTTGCCCAAAATGCTCCTTCAGATAGACAGACCCCATCTCTTTTTAAACGGCATTTGGTCTCAAATGCACTGGGTCACATGAAGTAAATGCTGACATTTTAATAGAAACATTACAGCAAAAATAGTTAACAATCTGCTTTAATTTCAAAACTCATTTTCTCTCTCATACAGTGAGGCAGTATCTTGGTAAAATGTTCAAAATGCATTGGGATTTAATTATGATGGCAATTTATTCTGAAATAAGGTTAAGCTGGGCTGTACAGAATAAAGGTGCAGGGAGAAGACCAGAGCGTCTTCATGCTCCTGAGTCCTGAAAGCCACGTGGGTCACCGTGAAGGGAGAAGCCTCGGGCACAGTACCTGCCGAAGACCCTAACCCTGGGAGCTCAGGTACAGACTGCACCGTCCCTGTGTGAGGACTGATGGGCAAGGAAGAACCACAGTGACTTCGGTCTCCTCCCACAGGATCCAATGCATTTATTAATTTATTCCTGCAGCAAAGGTCTGAATCCCACTTTGGCGAGTGCTGGGAATGAAAGAGAGGTCCAGATAAGCAGGTTCTACCTTAGAAGGATTGCAGGCCAGTCAGGGAGAAGTGCAGTCCTCAAAGAAGAACACAGATTAGTGTCCAGGGACAACTGTGCCAAGGACTTAGAGGCCAAGGTCCCTGTTGCCAGGGGAGACTAAGAAGCATCCTTGGTGTGATCTGGCAGTGGTGGGATAGTCACTGGTATCACTACTCGGCAATTGCCAATGGAGCTGGGAACTGGGCAGGGTGGGGGTGTGGTGGGGACACTCCATGCAGGAGCAAGTGTGTCCCTGATCCTTTAGGAGCTGTTAGCATGGTGGATCCACGGAACCCAAGGGGGCTCGTTACAACTGGAAAGCACAGGGAAAGGGCCCCCTGGAGCTCATAGGCGAGGCAGGGGCAGGTCCTGCACAGCCTCTGGGTCGTGGTCTTAATGCCCTGAGTTTATCAGGAAGCCACTGAATGGTTTTAAGCCAGTGTGAAACATGGTTCACATCTAAATTTTGTAGTGCTTGCTTTGGCTGCTGTGACGGGGAAAGGGGTGGGGATGGGGAGCCATGGGGAGGTCCCTGTGGGGGCCAGTGGAGATGCCTCCCCGGGAGGTGTGCTGAAAAGCAGGCAAAGGGGCGCCAGGACATGTCACAGGAATTGAGGCCACAGGTTGGTGAAAAGTGGCCAGAGGGGCAGCTGGGGTGAGTGTACCCACAATGGGTCCTGACTGCTAAGCTGGTGGGATGTTTGTCCCACACGTGATCTGTGCTGGGTTTGCAGTGTGCCCAACCCTCTTCCTGGAGGGTTTATTTTTGGGATATGGGATTTCATGCTCCAAGAATCCAGATTGCTCTGTGGGGTCCCATGTGCCCCCAGATTGCTCTGTGGGGTCCCATGTGCCCAGTGTCCTTCTGAGTCATTACACTTGGTTCCTCACCATGCATTGCCATGGTTTCTGGTGGTTCTAATAAGACCAGGAAAAATTTGTCCTTCACCCTGAGAAAATGGAGAGCCTGTGTCTGGCGCCAGCCGCAGCTGCCTAGAGGCGTCTTCCCTCCTCTCTCCCAATTTACTTCAATCTCCAGTGAAGGAATGAGTGTGTTTATTGAGCACCTGCTGTGTGTCCTGCATTAGGCTCAGAACTTTCCCTCAGGTGATTGTGGGGACACCCTCATCAGGCAGGGGTTCCATTTTATATAAAGAGGAGTCAGAGGCTCACAGAGGTTAAGCGATTACCCAAGGTCACCTAGCACAGAGAAGGTAGCAGAATGCCACCAAACCCAAGATTTCTGATTCCATGTCCAGGGTTCAGTTTTGGTTTTGATTCCCCCTAAATTGGTCTTTCTTGAAGTGGGGGTTCAAGAAAGACCCACACATTCAAGAAACTGGCTCCCACACATTGGCTTGGGACACAGGTGATTGTGGAGAAGCGTCAGCTCACATGATGAAGTGGTTTTCTTTCAATTCTCTCTCACACCTCCTGATTAGTCAGGCAGCACATGGCTTGGTGTCTAGGTGGCTTTGGTACACACTGAATGGCGCTCATACCCCTTTTTACAAAGAGCAGCACCCCAACTATCAAAATCACAAGCACTTTTGAATATAATAAAGTTACTATTATTTCATCTTCTCTTTTGGAAGATGATTCTGCTTTTCCTTGTATTAGTGACACAAAGGAAACTTTTAAGCAAACAAATTAAGCAGGAGATAAAGGAAAACATGGAGTAAATCAGAGCCAGGTGTATGGGCATAATGATAAAAATCCCAAATGCATGTCTGTCTGAACGAGGCTGGGGATAGCTGCCTTGGCTCCTGCTCCGTCTCTCACTTCCAGGCAGGTAGGGCTCCATGTGACCATCGTGACACTAACTTCTAAATCTGTTCTTTGTTTATCTCCGAGAAATGTATTAAAGCAATTATAACAAATGCTATCCTTGCCCTTAGGACCTTGGAGGCTTGCTTATAATAATGGAGACTTCAAACTAGGAAAAAATATGTAAGTTTATTGCAAAAGATAATATTCCATTTAAAACAATTTAGAAATTTACAAAACCTTACATTAGTACATCGTCTTTAAGAAGGTGCTCTATACAGGAGCAGATACTGAGATCCAGGGTGGCAGGCACACAGTTTAACTACAGAGAAAGCGGCTACGTAAACTCCTGCGATTTAAGTTGATGTATCAGTCTTTCCCCCTTCAATTTTATAAAAGCAATTTTTGCTAAGTTCATCTTTCTCCACAAAACTGTATCGCCTCAAGTGGAGCATTTCTGTAGAATATCATGGTAGGTGTCACCTAATACTTTACAAAGGAGCAGAGGTCTGCAGTGAGTGGTGGACATAGAGTTTTGGTGTACGTATGTGTGGTTGTTTAAGCACAGAGACAATTCATTTTGTCCAGCAGGAAGGTGTTTATCAAATCCTTTCTCCTCCTAGTGATTTTGAAGGTTCTGTTTTCAGAATGGACCTCCGTCTCATTTTCAGGTTGGTGGACCAAGCAATGTGGTATTGTGCTTTGGTATAGAATCGGTAGAGCCTCAGTTGGTTTTATTTCTGGAAACATCAACATTTTCCAGTTCTGATTTCATTTAATTCAGTTGAGGATTTACACAAGGCCCCCAGCTGGATGGGTTTGTGATGTTGTGAGCTTCTTAATTTTATGTGAGCTGTATCCTGCCAGGTGCACTGGGGCAAATGCTCCTGCTCGACTGAGTGGCTCTGTTCTTTTGAACTTGGAAGGTGCCCGGATCTTGCAGAGTAGGTAGAGTAGTTGTTCTCACCATTCAAGGATGGACAAATAGGCCCTGAAAAGTTAAACAACTTGCCCAGGGTTAGTGGAATAGACTGCTGTGTTGCCTGGGTCTCTTAGTTCTGGGAACAGGCTTATTTTCATTTCAGTATGATGCCCAAGAATCTAAATTCATTTGAAATTAGCGTAAGCAAACCAAATTAAGATGGCAACTCTACTACAAGAGAAAATTACATAAGAGATCTCAAATGATTTTGCTCTATTGGATTATCCTCTGTGCTGTTCTTTTCCATTGCTGGGGCCCACTGAGAGCAGACTGTATGGATACAGACAGAGAGATCGGTGGCTTTTAGCCAGTGGTAGCATGTCTTATTGAAATGTGGTTTCTTAAGCATGACAAGTGCATTTATCTTAATTCTAACTTAACGTTATGTATTCTAGTCTCATTTTGTGGGTTTAAACATTACACTAGAAGCAGAACAAGAGCATCTTGAATGACATTCAAAGACTTAAATAGTGCAAGCCGAGATTCCTTGCCAAATTTCCCTCTCGCTCTCCCTGAAATAGCTTTGTACACTGCAGGGCTGAGGGGGGGGAGGTGACGCCGTGGGGTGGTTTGCTCAATTAGCCTCAATTTGCAGGGGGGGTCCACATGTCTCACGTACACACCGGATGCTGTGCTCCTCCAAGACTCTCACTGAGGCACTGGGTCCTGGGCAAAGGGTCCCTAAAGTGCCTTTTTCATTTAAGGCCCAGTTAGCTTTAGGACTCGTTTCTAGCAGCTTCGGTCCAACCACAGACTGGCAGGAATCTGAGCCTCGCCACCTACCTCTCATCCTCAAGAGTAAGAAGCAATTACTTAATTCTACATTAGGGCTTTGCACAGCCATGCAATTTTGCCTGGACTCCCCAGGAAGAGGGGTCCTATCAAAAGAAAAGAGGCAGACCCAAAGAACTCAGACTTTGGGAAGGAAAGGTTTTTAATGCTAGAATGGAGACATGTATATCCTCATCCCCAGGCCTGCTGCCTCCTCATCAGGTGACTGTTGCCTGGTCACCAGGAAGGGAGACCAAGTACATTGGTATGTGTTTTCTTCCTATCTACGAGGCTGGCACAGGGATGAATGGATGGGAACGAGTGTTGTCTCAGGTTCGCCTTCTATATGTCACTGATAAGACGTAACTGAGAGGCTGCTGAGTCTCCTGCCTTCCAGTGTTGCAGGAGAATTAACTGCAACCTCAAAGATCAAATGCCAGCTGGATCCCACCCATTTTCTAGGCAGCCTGAGGCTGGGCAGAGATGCTTGATAATTTAAGAACGACGGCATCAGTAACCCTCTTTGAATTCCAGTCACCCAGGACAGCTACACTAACAAGTCTCAGATACCCTGGGGTGACCTTGCTCTGCATGGACAGAAGGCCCACACTGCGTGACAGTGCTTCTTGGTTTGAGATGAAGTGGCCAATTAAAAATGAAAAGGACCCCAACGCGCCAGGGTGACCTTGCATTTCTCCTGTGTCCATGTACACTGATAGCTAGGGAACTCCCAGTGTTTTCATCTGATTTTTTTCCCCCCAGGAATCTGCTTATAACCCTTCTCTGTCTTCCTGCTCTGCACAACATTTCTTTATTTTTTTCCCCTCTGAGTTCATGAGCCCAGGATGGAATGAAGTGCTCAGCGTCATGGAGGTGTGGGAAAGTGTGGTGGGGGTTTTGCTCATGGTAAGAATCTGAATGTAGCAGATGAGGACTAGGCCTGGCCATGTGTGACAAGGAACTCAGCAAGTTGTCACACCAGAGTCCATGAAGTCCTCAGCAAGCAGTGGCAAGCAGTTGCGTCAGTGGGTGATCAAGTGTCCAGCAGCGACCACATCAGCCCCAACCTCCCTGGTTACACAGGTCACGGGCTCCCAGCTGAGGCCTTTGCAGAGAAGCCCAGGAGGCTCAGGCAGGAAGGTGGGAGCTCAGAGGGTGATCTCCAGATCTCAGATCCACCAGAAGCACTTTCTCTTCACCTTCTTGGTTTTCCGCCTTAGATCTTGTTTCTCAGGGGCGGGGGGCTCTGCTGGGGATTTTGGTGGGGAAGATGCCTCCTCAACTGGTTCCACTTCCTCTAGACTCTGCAGAACTTCATGGAACCTTCCTTCCTGCTGCCGAAAATCATACTCTACACTGGAAAACAGAGAGGAAGGAAAAGTCAATTCAAATCAAAATATCATCTGCATCACCAGGTCCTCGACTGGCATAAAGAGCATAGGCTTTGGGATAAGTCACTGATCCTTAGGGACCTAGTGGCTGACTGTGTGGCCTTGGGAAGGTTATGGCACCTCTCTGAACCCCTCATTATTCATTGATTGAACTGATGGCTACAGTCATCCCTCACAAGGCTGTTACCAAGGGTGGATGAGATGTGTCATATGCAGTCCATGGTTGGGTGTTCAGTCCATACTGGAAGCCATCTAGATGGATCCAGGGTCCTCATTGGATGTTTGGCTATTATATATTATGCATGCAAACTGCCTCGTTAGAAAACATTTTAATAATAAAAAGAAGGTTCAATAAAACTGAGCCCAGTTGCCTCATCTGTGAAATGGAGGTAGTAATGGCACCCTCTTGGGAATTAACACACGTAAGGTGAGCCGATATGGACGATGTGCCCAGAGCAGTGCCTGGAGTGGGGCGAGCCTTCCTGCCTTTGTCTCTATGGCCGCTGTTATCATTATCACCTTTGCTCTTTGAATTGCTTCTCCACTTAGCAAGTGTCTTGAGAACTTTACATATGAGACTACCTGGGTATTCCTTTGTTCGGAGAGATTAAGTATTCCTTTAGTGAAGGACCTTTCCTAATCTCTTTTTTTTTTCTGTTTTATTTGTGCATTTTAGAATTATTAATGCACAGACTTGGTTGTTCTGTGCTGATGGCCACAAAGGTCTGTGAGGTAGATGTGAAGCACAGGGACCAGGATCTTGGGGGCTAGGCGAGCAGGGAGTTGGAGTAGCAGCTGCAGCCTCTGAGGAGCAGGTACTGGCGCTCCCCTGAGCTCTGTGTGCCAGAGAAGCAGGGCAGCCAGTCTCAGCCTACCTTGTGGCTCTGCTCTGCCTCCCAGAACCCAGTGAATCTCGCTGGAAAGAGGGGATCCTGTTAGGCATGGCTGCAGGTGGGTAGGAGCTCGCTGTGTCTTAATAGTTCTCTTTCCCCAGGGAGGTTCACTTCAGCAGCAGGTTCAGTGCCAGGTGCTTGGAGAGGCCTTAAGCTTTCAGATGTGTTTGTTATCTGCTTTTGCACCAGAGCTCTCAGGAGGTCCAAGGATGAGCAGCCAGCGTGGGGGTGTGGAGCAGGAGGGAATGTGGGGTCAGGAAGATGGCGGAACAGGTTCTAGTTCAGCTGGGAGGAAAATGATATGCATGGAACACCAATGACCCCACAATGCTTTGGGAAGTGGCTAGAGCCTCCATCCCCAGCAAGGGCTGAAAAGCAGCCCTCACTAAAGGGTCACCTGCCCTCGCCTACTCTCCTTGTGGCACCTCCCAGAGCTCAGGGTCAGTGCTGCTGAGAAGGTAAATCACAATTGCCACACGTGACTAATGAAGCCCTAAAGATGCTTTGTTACTGAGCGTTCTGAGAGGGAAGAGACAGGGCTGAGAGAAGCCAGGGGAGCAGCCTGTCCTGCAGCCAAAATGAGGATGGATTCATGGAGACCCCTGGGGAAGGGCATCTAATTGCCCCATTTCTGGGTTTTTGATGATCTTCTCCCAGATTTTTCTCTCTTCTGTTTGTATTCTTTCTGTTTCTGTTCCTCCCTGGTCCTCTTTGTGTGGACATAATCCTGGCTGGGTGACCTATGTGATGGAAGAAAACAGGAAGTGTTTTTCAAAGCAAACTCCATACTTATCAGTGGGGTGAGATCTTGGGGAGTCTTTTCCCATTTTCAAGGAGCAGATGCCTTATCTGCCAAGTGAGCAGGACACCCACTCAGAAGATGATAAGGCAGTGCCTGTACAGTGTCCCCCACAGAGTGGGCATCGACTATTCAGCCTGTCACTCTGCAAGCACTGGTTGAGTATCTGCCAGGTGTCAGGCCCTATTCAAAGTGCTGGGGAAGGAATGGTAGAGAGACCAACACTCTCCCAGGCCTCCTGGCACTGCTAGTCCAGCGTCTGTGCCCTTAGCAACTGATGGTCAACGTTGGTGCCTATTAGGGACCTTCTAGCCAAAGCCCAGGATGTGCCAGATCAGTGGGCAGAGACATCTACAGACACACACTGAGTCTCGTACTTCTGGATGCATTATGGATCCTGCCCCCTGATTAGTCTTGGCGGGGAGTTTCTGTCTGCACCTCCTAGATCATGTTCTTCCTGGTGGAAACTTATAAACGTGGTGGATTCAGAGTCAGAGTCTGGGGAGACCTGTCCCTGGCAACCTCTGCACTGCCCCAAGGCAGGAGTATAAAGCAGTAAGTCTCAAGCTCCAACTCTTACCCCTGCAGCACTGGGAACATGCATAGCTCACAGGTAGGGAGTATTCCTAGTCACCGTTCCCCTAGCTCCTGAAATAGCCCTGTCCTACCTGCTGCATCAGAAAAACCATCTTCATTGTAGAGTGACAAGCAGAGCCAAAGAGAATGGGTACCTGCTCATTCTAGAATTTTCCATACTATGTGGTACACCTACCCATCCATCCCTCCTTCCATACTTCCATCTGTCCTCCTGCTCTGAGCCCAACACTGTGCTAGGTTCCATCAACACAGAAGGAAGCTAGACACACCTGGATACTGTTCCTGTGGATCTCCTTCCCAGGCTACTAGATAAGCAGTTACACTAAGAGTTGCTTTTGAAACATTCTTCTTTCTCTCCACTGCCCCAGCTTCCCAGGTCCTTGTCCATCTGTTCCTCCCAATGATGTGAACACAGGTAGCAACAGATTTGCTCTCACATGTGAGATTTCTGACTTTGGAAATCAAACAAGTCCAGTAATAAACCACCTGAGTTTGTCAAGATTCATAGGTGCCTGGTACCTATGAGGAAGCGTAGCTGTGCATGAATCCAGAATGTGCGCAGAACTGCTCGCCCGGGGAGGAGGAGCCAGGAGACAACGCAAACCCTGCCTCACGGACACAGGTTGAAATGCAGCCCAAGGCCAAGGATGGAGTTGAACACCTGTGGGTTTGAACCCAGGTGGCCCTGCCCACTGGCTAGGTGACCTTAGGCAGGTTCCTCCCCACCCCAAGAAGCAGCTAAGGGTGAGGCTCTATCGCTTCCTGTGGGTAATTGTACAAATGGCCATGGAGGCAGGTGCCATTGCCTTGCACAGGGCGCAGTCTGCCTGTTCCACGCTTCTTCACAGAGTTCTTCATCTTCAGGTCTTAGGGACAGGCTTCTCCTCTCACTTGCACCCCTGCCTCCTCAGTGACTGCACACCTGGCCCGAGGTATCACTCTCCACCCCTCCCCTCTTTGCACACTCAGGGGAGAATACACTCCGTGTTTCTATGGAGACGCAGCAGGGCTCCATTATAATCACTGGGATCTGGGGAGCTCCCCCCTCCCTGCCGCGACTGCCCTTACTGGTCTTGACAGTCTAAAGGGGATTGAAAGTGACTTTCTTTCAAGGCCAGGCAAATAGCATAGAGAAGTGTGTGTGCAAAGAAATTGATTAATGTTTTTTAGGCCAAAGCAATTTATTAACATAAAGGAAAATTGTCCCTTTTCTTTTTATTCATCTGTTTGACAAACTGTTTAGTTTGGAGGGGGAGGGAGGGAATATGTTTTGCTTTGGTGGCAGCTGCCTTGTAAATGGAGAGGAGCCTGAGTCCTCACCTTTCTCCACTTTGCATGATAAGGGCTAGGTAGAAAAGAGGAGATGCCAACCCACACCCCTGGAAAAGTTGCCAGCTTGGTGAAAATTCTCGGTGGGGGGTGGTCTGTAGATTCTGGGGGTGACCTCTTGGCTTTGGGCTGTGGCCTCTTGGTAGCTCTCCGGCCTCACCTCTCTCTCCCTTCCACCCCCCACCTGAGCCATCTTCTGCCCACCTTGCATTCATGCTGTATGTTCCATGCAGAATCTTAAGAAGGAAGGTGAGTATTGAGCGCTTAGTTTACTTAGAACCCAGGGGACCAAAATTAATTAAGAAATTGTTGCAATGCAGGATTCGGGGCTTGAGCAATTGAGGAAGTCCATTCCAGGCAAAGCATGTGGGGTTGGTCCCCGAGGATGTACAGGATACAGACTCCAAGGTTCAGGGATGCCCACGTCACTAGGGAGCCTTTGAGCCCTTCATATCCAAGGATACATCTAAGTATGGTGCCACACTGCATTTAGAAAGTGAGTGGTATGTAAACCAGGAGTGAAAGAGAACTCTCAGGGTTCCCTCTTGAGGGCACCTCACTAATCTAACTGACAGATCAATACTACAGCCTTCATGCCAGGTGGGAAGAATGTTTTTCTAGGTAATTGGAAGCAGTGAGAGCTCTATGTCACGGCTTGCCTGAACCAAGAAACAGTATGGAGCAGGTAGAAAAATGAGTAAATATATAAAGGCATAAGCAAGCAACTGAGCTGGGTGCTAGATGCAGGATCTTAGCTGGGTGAGCCACAAGGAGATACAAACTTATATAGAAACAACAAAAAATTAAAAATGCCTCTTCCTTTTATACAACACCTTCAAATTTGCAGAACACTTCAGGTCTGTGTTTCATTTATCCTCAGGGTATCCCAGGAAGAAGGAAAGATTGAATGCCCATTTGACAGAGAAGTTGGCAAAGGCAAGTCACAGTGTAAGTTAGGATCAGTTCTAAGCCTGGAGTCTAAGTCAGCTATGGCTGCTGTAACAATACATCACAGACTGTGTGGCTTAAACAAGAGACATTTACTCCTCACGGTTCTGGAGCCTGGCAGTCCAAGATGAAAGAGCCAACAGAGTTCCTGTCTGGCGAGGTCCCACTTCCTAGTTCATAGATGGCTGTCTCCACCCTATCACCTGGTGGTAGGGGCACACAGACTCTCTGCACACAGTCTCATTCATGAGAGCTCCACTCTCATGACCTAATCACCTTCCAGACGCCCTACTTCCTAACTGCTGTGACATTAGGCATTAGAATTTAACAAAAATTTCAGGGGACACAAACACCTGGCTTTCTGACTCGTGGTCTTTTGCCCTTTCTTTCTAAAGAGAAATCAAATACTTCCACTAAGGGCCTGGTTCTTTCAGAGTTGTATTTCTTCTAGGAGAAGAAACCCTAAGAGGACCTGAACCTCACTTGATTAGGACACACAGTAATGTAAATGGGCAATAATAATAATTATGGCAAGAACAAGTCTCAGGCATGGAGTGAGATCCGTATAGGCACCATATTCAAGTTGACATTCCTTTTTTCATATAATTCTCGTTGTACCATGACATAGATAATATTGTCTTCATTTCCCAAATGAGTAAACTGAGGCAAAGATAGGTTAAATAAACTGCTAAGGACACACACTAGTAAGTGTCAGAGCCAAGGTTCAAACCCCAACTATGTTGCCCCCACAGCTCATGAGCTGAGACATACTACTCCAAAGGAACAGTTACCTGCACCTGAGTGAGATCTGGATTGCAAAGTCTGTGGGGGTGGGGTGGCCACCAAGGCCTGGCACTCCTGAATGACCCCAAAGTGCTCTGTATAGCCACAGCCATGCTAGGCTGGGCTGCATGAGGGACACTTCCTGCTGAGCAATCCACAATATTCCTTTTAGATTTCAGGGTGGCCTTGGCATTGAGCTTGCATACCCAGGAAGATGCTCACCCTTTAGAAAGCAGCTCATTCAAGGTCGCCTGGGTCAGGGTTTGGCTGCTGCTGTCTCCTAGGCACTCTCTCCTGTGCAGGTGGGTCTTGCTTGTTTACAAAGAGAGATGTTGACAAGCCACTGCCATCATGGCAAGTCAGTTGACTGAGAAATGAGTGATCTGTGGCATTTCCCTGAAGACACAATATCTCCTAACTCCTCTCTGCCTCGTCCCCATCACCCTGAGGAGCATTTCTGTGGTTCCTCTTACCACAGCGCCCAAGTGCACCACATATTTATTGGCCTTTGGCAGCTTTCTTTTTTAAAGGATTAGCTGTAAGAATTGATGAATGCGGTGAGAGTAGTTTGGTTCCTGTCCACTAGGGTAAATCACACCACTTAGGAAAGTGTCTTTGGGGAAGAATCACAGTCTAGGGAAAAGGGGGCTTTAGTTTTATGTCCCCCATATGCATTCGCCACAACCCGGAAAGGATATTGTTCCTAAAATTTACTCCTCCTGACCAGACTGATCATCATTTAGAGGCTATAACAACTTCCTGCCATTTCAAATTGGCAAATGCCTCCCTTCTCCTGGGGTATCTACCTGCTGACAAGTTCTCAGAGAATCCCAGGTTCTCGTCCAGGCCCAGAAATAAGCAGGACCAAGCTGTAGATATCGTCACTGCTGACAGCTGTCTCTGAAAGAAGCCTGTGGCTCTGTGATAGGGAGCATGCTGTCAGCCCTCAGGGGGGCTTGGTCATCTCTATCACACACCATGCCAATGCACTGAGGAGGCAAGGTCGAGAGGAAAGGGGGAAGGAAAGGAAACTCTCCTGAAATTAGGACCTGGATTTGAGCCCTGGCTCCAGGGAACAGGTACAACTCTCCCTGGACCACTCCAGGCCTCAGTTTCCTCATCTGTAACATGTGAATAATAGTCCTACCCATATTGGGGGGGGGGTTACCAGGAGACTAAAATGAGCAGATGGATATGGTGGCAGCAGAGAGCCTGGCACAGTGGCAGGTTCAACAAAGGGTAACAAATATTATACGAATTTGACAAAGAAAGAAATGCTGGATCACTGTGTGGTCATCTGTGGCCTCGGTGCCCCAGCACCTGTTTATTATTCCCGGGAAGAACTCAATTCGCTTGATTTCATATTTATGGCGTGTTCCAGCCTCTTTAGCTATTAACACATTAAAGCAGCTTTCATTTTTTATTGTGGATAAATTGCTGATGCTGTAAATCCTACTACTTTTCCCTTACATTCCAGGGAGAGGAAGGGACAGAGCCACAGAGGGAATTAGGGGATGGGCACGATGAATGTCTTTGGTGTCAACCTGCTGAGGCCCTCAGAAATTTCCACCTGCAAAGTTTACAGCTATTCCCACAGAGACAGTTTAAGTATTGCTGTGGCTGGTCATTTTGAGGACACTAGATGGTATCGCCAGGAGGCTCACGTCCTGCCACTTGAAATGGTGTTACTCATTATATGTTGGAATTTGATGACATCTGTAAATGGTCCCTGTGATTTCTAGAAAGAACGGATCTGCTCTGTGCTTTGTAATTATTTTTCACTATGGATTTCTTTGCTGGCCAGAGAGAGGACTTTGGGTGGAAGACCGTGGCTCTCACACTTTACCTGGCTCCACACTGCGAGAGCATGGTAAGCAGACAAAAGAAAAAACACTAAATAATTTAAGTGGAAAGTTGGTTGATAAGCCCATAGGACTGAGTGTACATTGCAGTTTCTAGAGAAACACCATGTCTCTGTTAGGCAATAGCTGTAAGTGGCTGGCGAGGCCAAAGCCCAGTGACCAACAGCTTAACCCTAGAAGGAAACTTAGGGAAGAGCTGTCAGGGCCACCAGCCACAGGACCCCAGGCGGCTCCCTGGCTCTCTGGAGCCTCTCTCCTCACTAAGGGAAAGTCCTGGCTTTTCCCCCGCAGGGTGCACAGCTGTGGCCCAGGTTCCCGGGCAGCCCTTGTCATATGCTGTCACTATCAAAACTGAAAGGGAAGCACCAGGAATGAAAATCCTGGGTGACAGGAGCAGAGGGAGGTTTCTGCAGCAACTCTCTTTGTAGTGCTTCTCAGGCTGGTTCAGAAGGACGTTAACAGTGGAGGCATCAATAATAACAACAAAGTGACTTGTGGTCTGTGGAGTTTAAGGAAATAGGGATGGGGTGGAGGATTCTAGCATGGCATTTAGCCTTATGAATATTCCTTAGTTCCCCAGTGTGGGGTGACTACACCCTTCTCCTGAAGGGTGGGTGCATTGGTGATGGTCCAGCCTCCACACACCCTCCCTGTCCTGTGTCTGCAGTGGCTCTTAGCTGGGGAGCAGGATGGGGCTTTTCATTGCTCCTAACCTCAATCGCAGGATTAATGTCAGCCTAGATTGCCAATCAGTTGCTGATCTCAGATGAGGACTGAGGAACTGGGAGATGTGGTGGGGAACGAAAGGCTTCCCATGAATTTCTTGGTAATGCATTACACAAGCAGGTCTCTGAATGGCCGGAGAGGGGCGCATTTTCCTCTTCCTATTTCCTCAGCAGGAGGCAACTAAAGACACTGCAAGGGTGACCTCCCTCTCTCTTCTCCTTCCCTCTCCTTTTCCTCCATTCCCAACAGCTCCTTTCATAGGCAGTTGGTCTACTCATGACCACCTACCCCAAAAATCAAAGCCAAGCAGAAAGGTAACTCATCTTTCCAAAGAATCATTAAAAACAAATGCTAGTTTCTGAGCTATTTTATGATCAAGAGTTTCCTAGTCATGCACTGGTCGTCCCAAAGTCTTCCAAGAAATCAACAATAGACTCTTCCTTTCAAGACCCTGATCTCACCCAGCTTCTGCTGGTGAAGCTTCAGGCTTTCCCAGGGAGCCTGCTGGGATTGCAGCTTGGCATTCTTCACCCACCGCAATTTTGGGGATCCTGATGCAGAGAGCCTGAAGCCAAACCATGAGAACACGGTTCAGGCCCTGCGTTTTCCATGTAGAGCCTCATGGTGTCTTGTGCCGGTAGAGAGCTCAGCAGTGATGTTACAGTCTGTGGAGCCCTGACAGCCACCCAATAACCTGGCCTGGGAAGGCAGCATGCTCTGGAATCTGGCTTGCAGGAAGATGGACTGAGTTCTGATCTTGCTATTGCATATATGAACTTCAGCATAACAGTGTAAGTGCCTCGTCCTTCTCAGCCTCAGTTGCCTAATTTGCATATAAGGCATAACTTCCTGACTGTCTTGGAGCCTCAACTCCTCATCTGTAGAATGGGGATACTTCATCCCATATGGTTGTGAACATAAGGTGCCGAAAATATAGACAGTGGGAGATGCTCTGCAGGTGGTGGTGTTCATCATTCCTTCAACCCACAGACACCACTCTTAGCTTCTGTAGTTGCAAAAATCATCAAATAAAGTCAAATAACCTGACCTCCTATGTGCCCCGCACAGTTCACATACTCTGGGGATTTCATGTGAGGAGGCTGGTTTCCAATTGCTGCTGGCACAACAACCACACATTGGACCACAGACCTTTTCTTACTGTCTGGAGACCAGGTTGGCCGCCACAGCATTAGCAGAGCTGGGCCCTGCTGGGGGCCGTGAGGGAACACATCCCTTGCCTTTCCTTGGCTTACGATCACATCACTTTGACCTCTGCCTCTGACTCTCCAGCCTCCCTCTTGTCCTCATGACCACCTTTGTGATGATGTCAGCCACCCATGCAGACCTGGATACCTTTTCCATCCTGAGGCCTTCATTTAATCATATCTGCAAAGTCCCCTTTGCCAGACAAGGTCACATATTCACAGAAGCCAGGAGTTGGGATGTGATCATCTCGGGTGTTATTCTGCCCACCACCCTGGACTTTGATGTTTTACTACCAATCTAATACTTTAGAGATCTCTGGGATGCCAAGGAGAGAGGCATTGAAGCCCAGAGGGGTTGCGTGGCTCTCCACAGCCAAGCTTTGTCCCGCTCACCCCAGTCTGCACGGAAGTACTAGGCAGTAATGCGAGGGGGCCATGAAGAGCAAGGATCTCACTGTCCTGTGAAAGCACAGCAGACTCTCAGAGTCATCAAAGGGAGATTTGATTAGGTTCCACCTCATTGGAAGCACATAGTATTCCAGGTATTTTAAAATTGACAATCCATGTAGTACATTCAGTTACTATTTGATGCAGTTTAAAAGAACTTGCTACATAGATGCCTCCTCTCCCTTGTGAGAACATTAGATGAATGCAGATCCTCTATGTTAATACCCGAGGGTGGAGGTGTACTCATGATAATGGTGACTTTACTTTCGGGTGATCCAAACAGCTGTCTCAAGCCCTCTGATCCTTTTAATTTATCCTCTAGTTAATATACTCTTTCCTTCCTTGATAAGAATCTTTTGAGGACCAACTTTGTCCAACTTAGACACTGGCCTAGGACTTCAGGCACTAGGCATTTGCTGGCGGAGAGAACCTTGTAAGCATTGAGTCAGGAACAATGGTAGAGCCATGGAATGCATGTGCCGTGGTAAACTTGGGAAGGGAGCAAGATCTCCAGAGAAAGCAGCATGAAAAAGGCATTCCCAGGAAGCCGGGGAACTCCTGCAGAGGCACTGCTGTCTGGTGGCACTGCCAGCCCTGTGGCTCCTGTGATGGGGCCAGAGACACAGCGGGAAAGAAGGCTTCAGCATGACATTCAAGGGCCTTGAAGAATCAGCCCAGGGAAACAACGGAAGCCAGGGCAGGACAGTTTCACAGGGCAGTGACGTGGCCAGATTCTGTTGTTTGAGGTGTAGCTTGCAGTCTGCGTGGAGGATGACTTGGGATGGAGCAAAAGGGACCTGTGGTGAAAAGACCAACCAGCATTCAAGGACAAATGACAAGGGCCTTTGCAGAGTCGGAGCAGGGGAGTTGGGGTGAAGGGGCTGGACTGGGCAGGTGATCAGCTTGATGTGTGTCGTCAAGAAGAGTAAGGCAGGGACAGAGGTGTCTTTATCAAGCTGCTGCGTGGTCAGTGGTGTTGAACAACATAAGTAGGGAATTCATTTGGTAGGGGAAAATGAGGAATGTGTTTCGAGATAAGGTGAATTTGGGGTGCCTTGGGGTATTGCTATATGGGTGGGTGTCCTCAAAAGGTTATGTTAAAGACTTGGTCCCCAGGGTGGTGGTATTGGGACATGCCATGGGCTTTCAGTAGGTGGAGGCTGTAGGCCCTTAGGTTACTGAGGTGTGCTCCTGGATGGAGATATGGGACACTAGACTCTCAGTTTTTCTTTGCTTCATGGCTCCTGATATAAGTGCTTCATTCTATTCCTGTCTTAATGTGCCACCCTCACCAGAAGACAGAAACAACAGGACTCTAGAACCATGAACTAAGTAAAACTTTCCTTTTTATAAGTTAGTTGCCTCAAGTATTTTGTTGTAGTAACATGAAGCTGATTAATACAGACCTTAAGTGAAGTATCTGTGGTTAGTTGAAAGTCATACACATACATGACACAGATATATCCCTACACATCCAAGGAAAGAGTAAGGGAAAGTGGTGCCACAGAAATAAACTCTAGTCGATGAGCTCAGTTGAAGCAATAGGAAGAGGCTAAGGGTGAGAAGAGGAGCAGCCTGTCCAGGTAGACCTCAGACAAACAACCGCTCTTATCTCTCTCCTCTTTAGCATCTTTCAAATTTTACATAGTCAGTCCTTTCCTTTACCCACTGAAAATGATGAGTTTGTAGCTTGTACTTTATTTCCATTCCCTAAGCCATATGCTTGGATGGTACATAATTTTTTTTTTTCTGGGAAACATCTTCCATTACTTTCTCTTGAAACATTAGAGGCATTTTACAACTTAAACGGATTTTTCCTGGGGGCTACATCCAGAAAAGAAATGCATGAACCATATAATCAAAGTCCTCCAAAGAGGCTCTGCTGGATATTTTTAGAGTGAACTTGAACATGAAATGCAGGGGATATGGTTGGAAGAACCCAGATGGGGTTGAGGACAGAGGAAGGTAGCTGGAAGAGACCTCATGACCTTGAAAGGAAGAAAGGGAGTCAGTTCCTGAGGGCAGTATTTCCCAAACTTCAGTCAGAGGTTCACCACCTTCGTGGATTTTGCCAGACTCCTGACACCATCTATACAATTATTTACTTAGCCCCCCCACTTTTCTTTTACTAAATCAATTCATTTTTTAAACTTAAAAAAAACCCATAATTGTACAACATAGCAGATATCATTTTTGAAATAGAGACCTGCATCACTTACCATAAATATATAAGAGGATTAGTTTTAAATGCTTTGATAAAAAAAATTAAAAATCATTACATTCTTGCTGGATACTGTTGCTTGCCTGGGGCTGGGAACCTCAGACCTGCTCTCGCTTTACAAAGAAAGGTGATAAGCAAGCAAGAAAGCGGCTGAAAGACTTTCTAGCACACAATCAGATTTCCCCTCTAGGCGATCAGAAGGACTGAAATTTGAAAAGAGAACAACTTTCTCACTAAGTAATTCAGTGTTATTTAGTCTTGGGTACCTCTGTTCACTGTTCACTCAAGCATCTGGGTAAATTGTCCTAGGATTCAAGCTAAAGAGAGATGAGAAAAATGGAGACTAAGCTGCCTGGAACCAGCTTAGGGTTTGGGGTAATTTCTACTCCCTTCCCTGGGAACTCAGTTAACAAAGAAGCACACAGGAGTCCTTCCCCAGGGTATGGGATCCTTGGAAGCCAGGAGAGCCACACATGGAATCTTTAGGCACCAGTGTAGATGCTGGGTCCGTGGTGATAGAGGATCCACCCAAGTGATCCCTGGCAGGAGATAGTCAAGGAGGTTGAGGGGGCAGAGCGACAGGACCAATGGCCTCACGTTTCTTGACAAGAGCAAGCAGCATAGCCACAGCCTTTGGCTCCCGGGGCCCATAGGAAATTCCACTTAGAAAACCTTATGTGTTGCTAACTAGGCAGCAGCATCTCGAGAGAATAGGGCCCTGTGGGCAAGCCATCATTGGCCATGGTACAGTGATGTGTTCTGGGCCCATCCATCATCAGGGAGAGAGCACAGCGCGACGAGGCCCGCAGAGGAGCACTGCACATCACTTATTCATAAGCTTCCAAGATGTGACTTTTCAGGACACCATACAAGTTTGAAGTCATTTGAAATGTTTTTTTGTTTTTTTTTTTTAATGACAACTCTCATCTTGCTTCTGTTGCTGTGATGGGGATGTTGTTCTGATCTCTCTGCTTTCATCAAATTAATTGCCCATCTCTTCACAGTGCTTTGAATACAAGGGTGCACTGTCTGGGAGAAGAGTCTGCTGTGAATGAAGATGAGGGACCTATGCAAACCACACATGTTCTAGAAGGGAGGGGAGGCTTGCCAGCCCACCAATGGGTGTGACTTAATTTAGAACATCTGCCTGGAATGTATGAAGTAAGCACTAGAAAACAGCAAACATTCTCCAACTTGTTGGGTGGTCACAGTTCAACCAAATATTGTCACTTTTAATTCAGCCTGGAAACACAGAATGTCAGAACTCAAAGGGACCATGGGGACTGGCTAATTAAAAGCGCTCATCTTTCAAATGAGGAAACTCAGGTCAGAAATGACTTGCCCAAGTCTAGGTCACAAAACTCATAGCAGACTGGTAAATAAGCACTTGTCCTTTTTACTTACATCAGCCAAGTAAAAAATCACTTTACGGTCATAGAATATGTGGCTACCTGAAGAGAGAATAGCTGGAAATTTAAATGCAAGTTAGTTCAAATGAATTCTTCCTGCTTATGATGAATAGTTGTGGGGGTTTTGTTCTTGTTCTCCCAAACTAAGACAGGAGATTTAAAAAAAATGAGAAAGAAAAGGTAGCAATTGATAAGACTGCCTACTTTGGCTCATCAGTGCTGGGAGCCATTCCCCCTCCTCTGAGGACGCACTTCCCATGGAGTTAAAAGGCCTCATTTTGTGTGAGTTATGTTGAACCTTCTGTTATTTGGTAGAAACGGGGTCTTAGGCTCCTTCATGTAAAGAGTTGACAGGCTGGAGAAAACACCCGAGGCCCTGCCTCAGCATAAGCACCTGCTGGCTTCCAGGCACTGGGCACCTTACTGGGATAAAATTTCAGAATGCTACCAGAAAGAACAAGAAATTTCTACCAGAAAACATGGACAACTTACCCAGGCAGCAGTCCACTCAGACCAAGCTGCCATTCTCCATGGAAAGGGAAAATTGTGCAGAAAGTAATACCAGACATTTTTGTCAACAAAATTAGATCTTATCAACTGAAACGACCACTTTTGACCACTTTTCCACTGTGCCACTGAAAGTGGGGTTCCTGCTGAGGAGCCCTCAGTCTTCCTGGTAACAACAGTAATGAGCCCTTGGATCTGCACAGTTGGTGGTTATGGATGGCACTCACATCTGTTACCTCATTAGGTCCCCATGGGGACTCTCATTAGGAATCACTGCTCCCAATCTACAGATAAAGGAACTGAGACCATGTCAGAGTAGCTGACCTGACCTGGGATTAAAACACAGACCTTTTAACTCGAACACTCTTAGCACTCTATCGTGTCTCTCATCTCTTATAAAAACCACTTTATTGCAGACCTTGTCCCGTGCTGGAAAGAAATGGTATATTTTGAAACTAACACAAAGTGCTTAGCACAGTCCTTGACCTGTAGTAAGTATTTGGTGTGGGCTGGCTACTCGCAGGGAGAGGCACAGTGGTAGAAACATTGATATCACTGGTTTGGAATTAGAAAGATCTGGATGGCAGTCCTGAGTTGCAGGTGGAGCTTACCATGTGCCTGACCGTCTGTCTGATAAGCATAGGGATGATATCATCAAAGGGCTTGCTCATCAAGGTCCTTACCCACCAAGGTGACTCTGCCTTGAAACCAGAAGTTAATGTTTCCTAGTTAAACACCTTTTGTTTTAAGTCTCACGCATTTGTCTTTTCCCCTCTCTCGACTTTGTACATTTAGAGAGTTTACTAGAGTGTTCCTTGAAGCCCACAACTTCTGTGCTCTGCAGAGCAGGCCTCGGTTGTGACCAGGTACCTGTATATGATGCACGCTGTGTTCTGGCAGGTACTGCAGTTGTTGAGGTCTTGGCCGGTTCGATAAAAGTTGCGCCTGTAAGACAGAGCATTTGCTGGATAAATCTATGGGCAGAAGCCTCGGGGGACACATACATCTAGCAGCTCATCCCTGGGTCCCTACAGCACAACATTCACGGTGCCCTGAAGTTTGCATTATAAAGAAGGAAACAAGAAATTTGCAACAATGAGACCTGGCATTTCTAGTAGGCTTTACACATCCTTAAGCATTTTCAAATCTGAAGGATTTGTCCTGCTCATGGCAATCCCGCAAGATGACAGATTTGGCCAGTGAGTGGAGGGTGATGAGTAAAACTCCCAACCCGTCGCTCCCGTGCATTTCTTTCTGTATCATCAAAGCGTTCCCTCATCTCAGGCAATGTGGATTCTGATTCCTAACAGCAAATGCCAGCTAATTACTTCTCTCTCAGCCCCTTTTCGATGAGCTTTGGCAGTGGTTCCTCTCAGTCTTTAGACGGTGCTTTCTGGAAGGACAAGAACAGTTCATACCCAGGCAGATCACTGCCCACCCCTCCTCACACTGGTGCTGAGTCACCCTGGAATGTATTTGGTGACTTTTTTCTTTTTGCAGAATTGTAATCTCATTTCAATTCTTTGGAGTCGGTCCATGATGGACCAGCCTGTCATCAAAGTGGTCAGTGGAGCAGGGACAGTCAACTGGAAGCTCAGTGGCCACCTCAAGTCCTAATGCAAATGCAGTAACTCACTGAGAGGGTGGGGTGGGGGAGTGTCTGCCTGCCGTTATGTCCCCCTTAGTCTATTAGCTCAACCTGCCTCTTTATAAAAATCATGTTTGACCCCATGGCTTTGCTGTTTTCTGCCCCCACCCCAACCCAGACACAAAAGCAAATAACAATGGAAATTCACCCTGATCCACCAAACTGTAGAACTGAGTGAAACCAAATCAGAGTGAAGGGAAGCCACCTGCTACCATCTGGGGAGACAACCGACCTCGAGCATCTTGGAGACATTTCACCAGTGGAAGGCAGTGCTCTCATTCTCTGTCCCATCCCATCAAAGGACTTCACCTAGTAGATTTGGGGGGTGGGGGGACACAGGAGGATCACCAGGTCAAACCCAGTAGTTTGTAATGTAAGAAAAATTCACCTTACCCTTCAGTGAGAGCTCGAGCTTTCTCCAAGTCTTGAATTACATTCAAAAGGACCTTAATTTTCTCTTGGTTTGAGTGTAGGGATTCCTCCACAGATTGCAACCGACCTTGGAGGTCACACAGTTCACCCCGTGCCAGTTGAATCTGATTGATGTCACTGATCTCCCTGTTACTCTGAGGCTTGCTGTCACTCCTTGGAAGAGAGGAGGGGAGGGGATTGCCTCTTGGACAATTCTGAAACTCCAGGGTGTCTGACTGGGTAGGGTTCTTCGCTGGTTGCTCCTGACACACAGGGACAGATTTTGATGCACTGCTAGTTTTGCATGCCACCAGGTCCTGGTGACTGTCACCTGATGCAGGACAGTCTGAGTCTCTTTCTGGATGGGTAGGCTGGATGTGAGAGTCTGGCACAGGGGAGCTGTGAGTTTGTGGAGATGAAGGGACACACATGTCCTTCGACTGAGCTGACAGTGGGCCAAGGTCTCTGTCCTCAGAGTTGTCTTTGGGCAAAAGCAATTCGTGCTTGAGTTTCTCTGTGCCTGGTGTATGGTTGGCACCACTGGTGGCAGTCAAAGCAGAGGGAGATCTTTCTGAATCTGAAGTCAGCACCCTTCTCCCCTCCCCTGGACACACGTCAATCAAAGGGGATATGGAGTTGCTCCTTTCAGTCGACTTGCCTGGGCTGAGAGTGGACATTCTCACTTCCCAGGAAGGACTGTGATAAAAATCATCTGGGACCTGAATGGCAGCTGTTGCTTTCTCTGAGGCCCTCCAAGACCCAGCTTCCAAGCATATGTTAACAGGCCCATTGCTTTGTACCTTGGACACCCTTGGCAGAAATGGGTGGGACCCTTTGACCCTTCGGGGTCCATCCTCAAGATGCTGAGCCTGCCTTACGTAGGCAAGGTCAGAAGACACAACGTCCTGCTCCGAGAGGTTGCCGTTGACCTGGATGGCACTTGGGGGTGCTGTTGGCATCTCCACCAGGGACTTGCTGGCTGTGAGTTTCTTCCTTTTGAAAACCGGGAAGTGCTTCCTGAGACAGGGGGAGGTCTGGATGGCAATGTTTCGAAAGCCTCCCGCCTCCTGGGACCTGGGGAAGGACAGTGAGTAGGCAGGGGGCTGATGGTGCCTGGAGGCCTGTGTCTTCCCCATCACAGCCGGGTCTTCGGGAGCCTGGGTGTTAGCCTCAGCTAGGCAAGTTGGATTCTTGGTAGTCCCATCTTCCTTGAATCTCACCTGCTGGGATTTGCTCCTGCGGTGGTGAGGTGGCTTCACGAGCTCCACCGACTCTAGACTGTTACGCTTTAGGAGCACAGGTCTCACTTTCATACTTGGCTGGGCCATTGAGCCTCAGTGGAAAGGAACAGAACCAGACGCTTCTCCTGGACACATCTCCCTTAGGTCTTTGGAGCAGCATCTAATGATGGCACCTCAGGCATGGAGAACTGCCAGCCAGGATGGAGTGGTTCTCCCCTCTTAGTGTAGGAGGACCTGCTTGCCATTCCCAGCCTGGGGGTTCCACTTAGGAGCTATCTGGAAGCTTCCCCTCCAGTTAAGATATCATTCCATTGCAGTCATGATTGCTACATAGATAAACAATGATTCAGCTAACTATTAAACATCTGATCTTCCAAGAGAGCTGGGGGGCTGTTTACCAGGGGAGATCAGGAGTGTGGTTCTGATCCTGGAAGAAGCTGGCTGTCTTGAAGAAAAAGACAACAATACCATTTGGGGGATCACAGCACACTCCCAATGAGAGAATTCCAAAAACACCTGCTACATCTACAGCATACTGTTCCTTTCCAGAGCATCAAGTTTCAGTGTCAAACTAAGGAAAGCTTAAACACGTCTTCTGGCCATAGCATGTAAATAGGTGGAGAAATAAGTGACTGGGGAGTTTGCTGCTTCGATGACACATGATGCTTCTGAGGGGCGTCCCTATTGATATCAATCACAGAGTCCTTCTTTGGGGCCATTATTTCTTTTCATGCTGTTTCCACATTCTTCAGTGAGGCAAGCTTGTTTTCTGAAACAGCTTCACAAAACCCAGTAGGGTGTGGCCAAGACAGGGTCAAGGCATCAGAGGGCATTCAGGAAGAGGGGGTCCCCTGTCATGGTGTCTTAGCTGAGGCTCACATGTGGGCCAAGTGGGCTATGTTGGCACCTTGGGGATGTTAGGCCAGTAATGGCATTCACTTGGTCTGTGGGGCCAGCAGCTGAGACTAGGCAGTCTTTGCAAGCAGCCAGGGAGCACCTGAAAGGGAAGAGAGCATGTCAACCAATTCTGACCGCTGGATGAGTAGTTTTGAGTGGGAAGTTGTACGAATAGGTCCCTCTGCCCTGCCCTTCTCTGTGCTCCTAGAGACCCAGGCACCTTGTGGGTACAGTGCCTTGGGACAAAGTGCCTGTCTGCCTGGATCCTGCCCTTCCTGCAATCCCAGTTATCACCCAGCCAGCTCCTCTTCATCTGCAAAGACCCACCTTAAATGTCACTTCCTGAAGGAGCCATTACCGTAACTCTCTCCTCATCCACACCAGTGCTAGACCACATCAGGGCTCCCATTTGAGATTCTCATCACATCCTTTAATGACAGAAATTGCAATTGTCATTAAATAACCATCTGTGTAGATATTTATTCAGTGTGTGTTCACCTGCTACCCTGTGCACCCTAGGAGGACAGGGCTGGAGTCAACCCATCTACGGCTTGTGTATGCCCAACCTCCCACCCGCTCACGTGGCTGCTCACCAAGCACAGACTAGGGGAGCTGATGGCTGAATGAACTCTGAAGCCAAGGAGAGGCTGGGTGTGGGGAGGTGTGGAGGACCTGGGGCATCCTGCAGGGGCAAGAGGACCATAGTGTCTCTTTGCTGTGACTGCAGCCTTTATCTAAGGACAATATTTACCCCAACAGCTTCACTTTTACTGCTTTCCAGGAGATAACTATGCATGAAGTTCTCTGAGGAACTTGTACCTTGTAACAATAACAGCCACCGATTGTTGAGCATTTATTTTTACCATGCTGAGGGCTTTCCACACATTAATCACAACAACCCACATTTACTGAGCACTCACTATTGTGATAGGTGCTGTTCTAAGCACTTTCCAAGCTTTAACCCAATCGCTCATCACCTAATTCCCCTGCAGAGATGGATAGCGTCACTGAAACCATTTTACAACTGCAGATGCTGCAGCCCAGAAAGTTTAAGTGACAAGCCTTAAAATACACATCTAGGGACAGAGTCAAGATCTGAACTACAATAGTCTGGCTCCAGAGCCTGTGCTCTTAACTCCTGCTCCCCCAGTACCTTCTCAATGTTGCATTATCTCATTTAATCCTCACCCCCCCCCAAAAATAAAACCCTTATAAGGTGTCATCATTTCCTGAGACTAATAAGGTAACTGAGGTTCAGAGGGGTAACTATGCAGTGGAAGAGCTGGGATTTGAACCCAGGTGTCGACAATTCCCAAGTCTGTGTTCTTAACCAGGAAGCTTGATTCTGTTCCCTTCAGATCTGCTTGGTATGTGGACAAATGGGCAGTGATTTGAGAATGGGATTTAAAGCCCTGTGAAGACCTAAGAGAGGCAGGGACTGTCCCCTGGCCTTGCCAGAGGAAAGCCAACCAGAAGGTTTGCTGGAAGTCAGAGGGATCTACATGAGTTCCAAACCTTCCTGGTTGACCAAAGGATTTGGAGAGAAAATGAGTGATGAAACAGCCTAATGGGGTTTGGGTTTCTCTGATGGAGGAGTCATAGCACCACCCAGGCTCCTGGGTCTGCTGAGGCCCAGTCAGTGGGACAGTGCACACAAAGCTCAGTCCACACAGCAATAGTGTTTCTCCTTCTGGCTGTCATTCCTGTCTGGCAGCCAGGTTTCCTCCTGGTGATGGCCAGGGAATGTGTGAGTACTGTCTGGAAAGAGGGACCATTAACTCTCAACGAGCTTCATGGGCTCCGTAGCCTGACTGTGGATGGCCCTATCTGAGGCTTTTCTAGAAGGTAGAGCCACTCTTGAGACAGAGACTGAGTGAGCTCAGGGAACAAGTGAACACCTGCCTCACCTGCCTGTAAAGCAAGACTGACCTCGAGAACTGCATTTTCACTTAACTCTCAATGGTGATGAGCCTGTTCGCACAGGGTTCCCAAGTCACTCTGCACAGTGGTCCTGGGCAACCCTACTTTAAATTTGAGTGCTCTGTTTCAGTGACTTTGCATAGGAATTTTAGGTTTAGAAGAATCCACATTCCACGACTAAGTCAGCCCTGTGTGCTCCAGGGACAGGGAGCTCATCATTTGTCCCATAGCCAAATGGTTATTCTTAGAATTAGTAGAAGAAAACATGCATGGAAAACGTACTGCTGCCAAGCACGGCTTTGGCACTGGCATTTGATCTTCCAAATGACTATGATCCCCACTTTGCAGAGGGAGCGACTGAGGTTTGGGAAAGTGTCACATACCTAAAACCCTCTATCTCATGCCCTTCACCCTCACAAGGTAGGACCTAGATCTTTGTGTGTCTGCTTGTGCTGATTTTGGACCGAGGTGTTTCTCATCGTCTCCTACTCTTCACTGGCTCATTAGTGTTTTGTTTGGGGACGTCAACTCACACGAACTACGATAGTCTGGAGCTGGTGGTCATAGCACTAGCATCTGGTGAGCACTGAGGACATGCCCGGCATCATGACAGGTGCTCTTCCATTTCCTTTCCCGCCTGGTCTTTGTGACACTCCTAGAGGCAGGTACTGTCTGTGTCCCATTTGACAAATAAAGAAACTGAGATGTGGAAGGCTGAGCAATTTGTCCCAAGTTGCTCACCTGGCAAATGACAAAGCTAAAATTTGAACCCAGGACTGAATCCTGGGCCTTCCTGCCTTCTCCAGGCCTGGAAGGGCTAATCATTTTGTTCAAGGCTAGCAGCAGGATCAGCCTCCTCCATACTCCCCTTCTGGAAGCCAGCCCTGGTTCTGTTTCAGCCTGTCCTTTCTCCAGCAAATTTGTGTAGGCTTGAGGTATTTTCTTTGGATCTTTAAAAACAGCCAGCTTTCTGTTTATAGATGCTGTATGATCATTGTAAAATTCAAACAATATAGATAAACAAAAGAAAGAAAAATCATCTGGAACTTCATCACCAAGAAAGAGCCACTGGGCACCAACAGCTGGGTACAGCTCATTCTTGGCATCTCTCTGCTCAGTGCCTGCGCATGAGCAGGATGTGCATAGCCAGGTTTGTGGACAGAAAGCCTTGTCTCCGGCTCATAGGCTAACAGGACTCTGCTATCTACCATGGTCTACTTAAATAATGTCTTTCTGTGGATATTTAAGTTGCTTCTATATATTTGGTATTACTAATGATGCTGTAAATAACATTTTTTTATGTGAACCTTGGAGCACTTGTCTGATAATCTCTTTGACATAAATTCTTGGAAGAAGGATTACTGAGTCAGGTAGCCACACCTTTTACATTTTGTTGATACCACCACTTTACCTCCAGAAAGTTCTACTGAGGTATGCCTCTCCATGGGTGTCTGTCACTGTGTTTGGTTAGCTTGAGATGATTTTTTCACCATTGACCATAAAATGGAAGTGATATTTTATGTCATTATTTTCATTATGGAATTTATTTAAGATTTTTTTTTCATATTTGTTAGTTTCATACCACATTTGGTGTAGGTAGTGGGTGAAACACTGAAAATAAAAATATGAATAACCAAGCAAATGTGAAAACTCTTGTCTCCTGGCACAGCCTGGAAAGTTTAGGAAACATAGAATTTTCACTTTAAATCAATCATATATTTACATTCCGGCTCTTCCTCCCCGAATGCCTACCGTGACCTTTGCATAGATGCATCCTGAGGAGCGTATCATCTGACTGAAAGGAGTCACCTTGTGGAGGCCCCTGAGCCTCACTTGCTCCCAGCTGTCAATTAATTGATAGGAATTCCCTGGGCCTTGGTGGTTAGGGCTTAATTGAGATCCTGGCCAGAGTCCAGAGTCACTCCCCCTAGTGACAGCCTGCGACACCTCGGGGCACCCCATGGCTCAGCGGGTGCTCATCTCTGCGACGCTTGGGTCTGTCCTCCCTCCATCACTGACTGGACACAAACCACATGTTTATGTTCCCTCTGGGCCCTTTGCCCACATCAGAGGGTCCTAGTGCAATCGGGGTCCCTCTGGCAGATACAGAAACAGTGGACACTCTCCGTTGGTGGCCAACTTCAGGCCTCTGGCATGTGCACCCAGTTCTCTTCTCAGGTTTGTTTAGGCACCCCGGGGAGGGCTGCAGACCCACAGGCTGCAGACATCAACCTGCACTGGAATCTCCCACTTTTGACTGTTGAATAAGGACATGGCCTTTGTAGAAGGGTGCAGAGTCACCAGGAGGAGGGCATGAGGTCACCTCGGCACAGCCCGCAGTGGCTTGCCAGACGGAATCCAACCGGCAGTCAGGAGGTGCTCCCAAGTGGGTCTCCTTTGTCATTCTTCCTTGGGAGAGAGAACTGCGGGTCCATTCATGGGAGAGCAAGGACTAGGATGGCGTGCCCAGGAATCCTGCCCATCTCCCCGCCACCTCCACACTTTGAGTATTTTGGCATTGCCCTCGTCTCCCTGTATGGCGATTATAGGTTGACTCCCCACTCTTCCAGTAGACTGTCACCCCTGAAAACAGGACATGGTGACAATTTACTCTGAACTCCCAGTTCTTGCTCCCAGTGTGGCAGAGCAAACAGTGAGTGAATTCTTGGAGAATAAAGAATATAATCCCATGTTATCCAATCTACCTTAACTTCTCTGGCATAAAGTAGATTTATTTATTTATTTACTTACTTACTTACTTATTTATTTTTCATTGATTTATTTTAAGAGGCAGGCTTTCACCTGCTGCCCAGGCTGGACTTGAACTCCTGAGTTCCAGGTGTCCTCCTGCCTCAGCCTCCCGAGCAGCTGGGGGTGCAGGTCTGCAGCATTGCACTTGGCGGCAGAAAACATTTTTATAGATGGCATGGAACAAATATTTGCATAACGGATTAATTAAGAGTGAATTAATTCACTTCCAACTTTCTTTCCCTTTCCATGATATATTGCCATTGGGTCTGGGAAAAATGAACTATGTCTATCCTTTGGTGTGTTATGCTTCCTCGATTTATGGCTCAGATTTAATTTGGTTAAACTTAATCGAGAGACTGTTATGATGTGAGCACTGTAATAAACATTCTGAAGAGAAATAAAACTGCATCTGTATTGAAGCTTGAAGAAAGGGCCTTGTAATGCCAGCCTCCTAGGCAGTGGGCCCCTGGCCCCCTGGGAAGTACTACAGAGAGTGGTACAGGGTTGGGGACTGGGGATTGCAGGATTTCTTTTCTTTCTTCTTCCTGGTTTTTTTTTTTTTTTTCAGGGCTGAGGATTGAACCCAGGGGTGCTCTGTCACTGAGCTGCATCCCCAGCCCTTTTTATTTTTTATTTTGAGACAAGGTCTCACTAAGTTGCTGAGGCTGGCCTTCAACTTATAATCCTCCTGCCTCAGTCTCCTGAGTCAACTGGGATCACAGCACCTGGATGGAGGAAAGTTTCCAAATTCATTTCATGTATCCAAATTTTGCTTTGAATATCAGGGTGCTTTTTGTGTTAACAGTACTTTAGACTCTCTTCTCTAGGCCAGGAGCCAGTAAATGCCAGTAAACTTTTCTGTAAAGGACCAGATAGTAAGTATTTTCAACTTTGTTAGCCACTCATTCTCAGTTGCAGCCATTCAGCTCTGCTGTTGTGTCAAGAAAGAAGTCATAGCCAGCACTTAAACAAGTGGCCGTGGTTGTATCTGATATAAATTTACTTACAGAACAGGCAGCTGCATGGAGTTGCCTTGGGCCAGAGTGTCAACCCTTGCCTGAACATTTGCAGGCCCCAGGTGGTGTTGGGGCTGGAGGCTCTTCCTTAGGGACTTGCTGTCCGGAGGCAGCTCTGTTTACTGACACGTTGCTCACCCCCTCTTCTAACTTGGAGTCAGTAAGTGACCCTTACTATTTATACCACCTGGCACAATTTACAAGGCATGTTCAAATCCCATGTAATCCACACTAGGAAGGTTGGAAAGCATCGTCCATCCATCTTTTACAGAAAAAAGGGCTAGAAGAGGTGTCCTAACTCCTAGGGTGGAACCCGAACACAGCCCCATGCCACCAGCCTCTAGTTCTGACGGTGGCATGTCCCTAGCAAGAGGGTGCATTCCTATTGGACAGAGACATGACTACAACTCCTTTTCATGGTTTAAAGTGCTGTGCGCTGTGCTGAGGATACGGGAGCACTTCAGAATAACTGTTGATCACTGGCGCTGGGTCTTGCAATTCAGTTTCCACTCCCTTCCGATTGTGCTCAGTTAATTGCTTGGTTGCATCTGTTGGCAAGCGTCACTCCATACCCATCTAAAATCAAAGAGTTAATGCTCTGGTCCAAGTTTTCATTTGTCTTTCCAATTTGAAATTGCTCCAGCAGCTTTTGCAATAAGGAAAGGGGGCCTGGTATAGATGTTGGGTCTGTCCGAATCCACACTTTTCCTTCAAATGATCAGGAAGATAGAGGGAATTAGCTTTCTGGAATCACTGAGTTTTGATGTACTCAAGGACAAAATCAGGCACTAAAAGGTTAAGATTCGTACCTGTATGTTGGGAGTCTGGAAAGATGTTGGATATATACTGATCATGAAATCTTTTTCTCATTTTTCTATGTGCCACATTTGACCTTTCCAAACAATTTCTGCTCTGTGTATCTCCATCGCCATCATCTCTTGTTTATGCCACCATGAGAGCACTTATTATTCTTGCTCCTTTACTGTCCACCCTCCACACACCAGCCAGAGTAGCCTTTATGAAGTGCCATCAGATCACCTCAGGCCCCTCTTTGCAACCTGCAGAGGTATCCCTCTACATTTAAATTCACATCCAAACTCCTTCCATGGTCTTGGAGTCCCGTCATCTGGCTCTGCCACCCTCCTAATCCCACTGATCTCATTCCCTTGTGACCTCTGACCTGGCTCCTCTGGCCCCAGGTAGCCAGGCACTCCTATTATCTGGCTGCTCCTCCCTGACACCCTTCCATGGCTGGCTCTCTCACCTCTAGCACAGGAGGAAGGACAGTGGAAGAGCCCCAGTCTCCATCTGGCCCAGGTTCAGGGACTCGTGGAACCAGACACGGTGGAAGACACAGACTCGTGGCTTCTAGAGGGCCTCTCATGGGTGGGCAGGGCAGGTCTGTGGAGCTATTTCTTCTATCACTATGCCCTCTGATTGCATTCATCCAAGAACCCAGGAGGGATACAGTTCCCTTCTCTCTCTTCCTCCTCTTCCTTTCTTTCTTCTCCTTCTTCTTCCATTTTTTTTTTTTTTTGGTACTGGGGATTGAACTCAGGGGCACTCCAGCACTGAGACACAACCCCAGCCCTATTTTGTGTTTTATGTAGAGACAGGGTCTCACTGAGTTGCTTAGCACCTCGACAGTGCTGAAGCTGGCTTTGAACTCGCGATTCTCCTGTCTCAGCCTCCCTAAGTGCTGGGATTACAGGCTTGCACCCCCACACCTGGCTCCTCTTCCATTTGTAAACATAGATTAATAAATGCTCCAGGCATGCAGGACAGCTCAGCTTGACATCAACTGCTACAAATCCAGCCAGTCTCCCCCTTGCCTGTCCTCTCTCCTTCTGTTTTCCCCTTTGCCTTCTCTGTCCCTGAACAGTGTCTCCTATTTCCTTCTCATCGTCTCCTCCCCGGCTCTCTGCTCCCCCGCTTGCCTTCTCCTTCCTTCCTCCTCTTTCTCTCCCTCTCTAGCCCCTGCACCTTCTCCTCTTCTTTAGTAAGTGTTTTTGCACCAGTGATTCAATCCTTTGGCTATTCTTCGTCAAGCCTGGGGTCTCAGCCTCTTTTCAAATTTCCCATCCTGTGCACCTCGGGCACCTGTCCCCAGGGACTATGCCCTGGTGTACACACATCCCTGTGAGAGGTACTGCTGCTCATGCTGGACTCGTGGAGGTCACCTTCAGCATGCTTTCTCAGGTGAAAAGCCTGACTACCCACTGGATGCACCTGCCAGTCGCTCGGTCCAGCTTCTTCCCATAGATGAAAAGAGCATTGGTTTAATATTATCTTGAGATGGCTCAGCCTTTTTAATTCTTCTTTGAGACTTTCCTGATATTTCTAAATGCATTTCCATTTCACCATATCACCGGGAACATTTTCTTACCATTTCTCTAGGTTGTACTACTTTAAAACATTTGATAGATGCTTTCTGGGGCCATGCACTGGGAGAGCTTCTTGCTCAGATAGATAGAAGAATCTAGAGCCATTTGGACTTACTACTGGAGGAATCACTGTCAGGTGAGAAGGGAGGGCAGAGCTGAGCAACTGTGCCTCAACTCCCTTCTTCATAAAGCTTAAGCCCAGGCATGACAAGAAGCTGGACAGCCAGTGACTTCAATTGCTGTGAACAGATTCATCCAGAGGGTCTGCAGTCACCACAGGCTGCTCCTGCGTCGAGGTGTGAACACTTCCTATCTCCGGGTCGGGAAGGATCCAGTTACAGTGGAAGAAAGCAGGAAGCTCCTTCTCCATCTCAGTGCCACCTCGTTGGGTTTTGTGGCACCTGGGAGCTCTTTCCCTCTTTAGTAGTCCCAGTTTGTGCTTGGTAATCACATCCTGCTGCAGATTGTCTAAAGCTATTATGAAGACTGTTGGAAACGTCTTTCTGTTCTGAAGGGACCTAGGCTCCTACCTTGGGAGTCAGACAGATGTGGCTGGTTATAATAGTAGTACTTAAACTAGAACTAAGAGTGACTCCAGTGACACCTTGCTTTTTCCAATTTGCTAGTTCCTTCTGTCTCCCACCATTTTGCAGATGAGGAAACTGAGGAAGAGGGGAAAGATTGGACTGATAAGGGCGGTCTGGCAGGACCGAAAGAATGGCAAAGTTTATTAGATCCAGGAACTTCCCTGGAGGCTAGAGGAAGCCAAGGACCCATGCTGGGGTGGGGGCCAGTGAACCAGCCCCCAGTGTGAGCTTAGCAGGACCCTCACCCCTGACAGAGACACACAGTGCACACCCAGCAGGGACAGTGTCAGTCTGCAGTGTGCCACCCGCCCTGGTGCTGCAAAGCCTTGGCAAGCGGCCACGGGGAAGGTTTCCCGCGTCTGGATCCCTGCCTGCACTGCAGAATTTTCACAAGGGGAAGGGAAGGGGGGAAGTTTATGGCCTGATCTAATCGCAGATGAAGGAGACTCCGTGAGCCAGCAGTGTGCAGGTCTGTTAAAGAGCCCACATTCCAAGGCACCGAATGGTGTGCCCAGCATAATTGCTTGTCAGCTGGGACCTCAGCAAACAGTGACCACCACTCTCCAGGATTACAAGTATGTATTAGGTGTCAGGTCACAGAGATAGGACAAAGCCCTGGATGCGAGAGTCCTTGTTGGGACCTATGGCAACTCTCCACATTGAAAATATGAACAGGAAGCTTAAGGAGAAAGTACTGCAAGGGTGTCCCCTGGTGCTGGTGCTGTGGTGCTCTAGGAGGCCTGGTGTTTCCCAAGGGACCAAGAGCATCTCTTGGCCTTTGTGGGCTCTTTCCTCCTTTCTGTTCCCCTGCAGGAACATCAGACCACTGCTAGAATCCATATCCCATTTTGGAACATGCTCTCTGACTGCTAGTTGAGTAGCCCTATCTGCCTCCCATGCAAATCACAGGGTGACAAGGACACTTCTAATTGCCTCTCACTTGGTGGGTCCATAGTGTTTGCCTAATGGGAACGTCCAGTGTGGGTCAAATCACGCAAGTATCGAAGCTCAGGTATAAGCACCTTCCTTCCACTTTACTCCTTCCTGCCCTTCCCTTCTGTTTTACAAAAAGAGAATCAGGCATGGATTTCTTGCAGGAGCCCGTCCTGCACTCAGCCCCACCCCCCAGGAAAGGAGAAGGAGAAAATCCCTGAGCTGAGAAAATCCCTGAGTGAAGTCCAGGGTGTCCTCACTCCTGTCCACCTGCACTCACCTGGGCCTTCCCCTCTGCCCTGGCATCCATTTGTCCTCTCTACTTGGGAGTGGGATTACAGTCCCTGAGATCCCCCAGGGCCTCATCATGCTCACACTCTAGCTGTGGGGTCTGCCCTCCCTCTGTACCCCAGTTGTGACCACAACTCCCACTAGCAGAGATGACATTCCATCTCCTGACGTGAACTACTCATAACTCTTAGCCAAGGCTCGCTCTTACAAAGAGTTATTCATGTGTTTACCCTGAAACTTGCTGGATGACTTAGGATAAGTCACCTCGTGTCTGAGCCATTTCCGCATTGAAAATGAGAATTGCATTTGCCTTATATAACACAGTGTCTGGCACATGACAGGGATAGCAAGGCTCTCCCAGCAGGTCTGCTGGCTTCCTTCCTTCTTTCCTACTTTCTTGCCTAGAGGTTGTCCCCTGATTCCCCCTGCCCTTGTCTTGACTGAACATGGACCTTTGTACAAATGGCACAGTCAAGCCAGGCTTTGGCTGCTCTCCATGATCCTTCACCGGGGTGGCTTCTCTGACTGCAGAGGGGCTGTGTCAGTTAGCTTTTCACTGAAGTGACAACAGACCTGACATAGATAGGCAACAAGGAGGAAAGATTTATTTGGGCTCTGGTTTCAGAGATTCAGTCCACAGTCGGCTGACTCCATTGCTTGGGACCTGGGGTGAGGAAGAACATCATGGCGGAAGGTGTGGCAGGGTGATCCGCTCAGCTCCTGGCAGCTGGGAAGCAGGGAGAGAGGAAGGCGCCGGGGACAAGTTGTAGTCCCCAAGGACCCACTACCCCCAACTAGGTTCCACTTCCTACAGTTTCCACTGCCTCTCAATCGTCCCTTCAGCTGTGAATCCCTCAGTGGATGAATCCCTTGACAAGGTCAGGGTCCTCATGATCCCATCGCTTCCCCAAAGCTGATCTTCTGGACTTCAATACATGAATCTTTTGGGGATAATCCAGATCCAAACCTTACCAGGTGCACAGGAATCGAGAAGAGATCCCAGAGCACTTGGACAGATCTCAAGGAAGCCTGAAACTATTGCTGCTGGGTGGTCAGTGGTGAGCAGCTCCCTAGAGCTCATCTGGACCTTCCTGAGAGTGAGGTCCAGGATCCTACAGGTCCAGATGTGCTGTGAATGCCTCACATCATCCAAAATACCAAGACCCCCTCCAGAGTTAATAAGTGGGACAGCATCAAATTAAAAAGCTCCTGCTCAGCAAAGGAAACAATTAGGAATGTGGAGAGAGAACTCACAGAATGGGAGAAAAGCTTTGCCAGCTCATCTTCTGACTGAGGATGAGTATGCAGAACATATAAAGAGCTCAAAAAACTTCACACCGAAAAATTAAACAACCCAATTAATAAATGGGTAGATGAATTAAACAGACATTTCTCAAAGAAGAAATACAAATGGTCAAAAATGCATGAGAAATGTTCAACGTCATTAGCAATTGGGGCAATGCAAATCAAAACTTCACTGAGATCTCATCTCACACCAGTCAGAATGGCAGTTACCAAGAATACAAATAATAATAAATGCTGGAGAGGAAGTAGAGAAAAAGGAACACTTTTACACTGTTGGTGAGACTGGAAATCAATCTGGAGCATCCTCAAAAGATTGGGAATGGTACCACCATGTGACCAGCTATCCCACTCCTTGGTATTTATCATAAAGAATTGAAGTCATTATACCACAGTGATACACGCATATCCATGTTTATAGCAGCACAATTCATAATAGCCAAACTATGGAACCAGCCTACATGTCTATCAACAGATGCTTAAAGAAAATGTGGTATATATACACAACGGTGTTTTATTCAGTCGTAAAGAAAAAGGAAATTATGGCATTTGTAGGAAGATGGATGCAACTAGAGACCATCATGTTAAGTGAAATAAGTCAAACTCAGAAGCTTCTCTCTCACATGTGGAAGCCAGAGAGGAAAAGGGAAAACAAAGGCGGGGGTTGGCTCCTAAAAATCAGAGAGAGATCAGTAGAGGAAAGGGACCGGGGGTTTGGAGGCGGGAGGGAAGGGAAACACTGGGGAGCGATATTGGTCAAATCATGTTGTTCTATTGTGTGCATGTATGAATATGTCACAACAGTCCCATCAATATGCACAACTAGAATGCACTGATAAAAATGTGGGGAAAAAAAGACCCCTAAGTCCCATGCAGAGTGGTTTGGCGAGGTCTGGTAATGTAGGTGGTGTAGCGCAGTGAAAGGAAGCTACGTCCTGAGGCCAGCCGCCTAGGTATCCATGACAGCTCTACCGTTTTCTGCATCTTTGATGGAGGCTAAATTCTTCATCTTTCTGTGCTTCGATTTCCCCATCCAAATACATAGCTAATAATATTACTTTAGAAGCTGGCTGTGAGGCTGAGAAGAGGTGACACAGTTGTAAAACATTCAGAAAAGGGCCTGTCAGGCAGGAATCACTTAATAAACTTTGGCTCCTGTTATCATTACTATTGGCAGCGCCATCATTCTTAGTATTAAAGTATGAGAATCAACTAAGATGACTGTTCCTCACTGGTCCCCATTCAAACTCTCATATGTAAAGCAGGAATATTTAGGGTACCTCTCCTGCCTACCGCACACATTGGGTGGGGGAATTTGTTGATCACATGTAAGTGAATAATACATAAGATAGTTCAAAATAAAACACACAAACTGTAAAACCAAAAGTGACTGGTACATGACTGAAGATAGGAGGTAAAAAATGAAGTTAGAAGAGTGGTGAAAAATGGAACATAAGTTTTGGTATGAGCTTCCTAGTAAACCAAGGTGAAAAGGGAAATGTAATAGAACATATCCTTATCACTACTTAGTTCTGGGGTGTGTATTATTTCATCATGAGTCACAAGGTATTTCATACCTCTAAGAGACATTTTGCCAAAAGAGCATTTGGTGTGAATTTTTTGACAGATGTGAAATTTTAGGCCTCAACTCTGAGAATTCTGAAGAGATTTAGAAGGAATCACAGTAGAAGTTTTTTACTGTGGACTATGAGTTTTTTAACCCAGAAAAGAGCAATGGCAGGAAGACATGGTGGTCCACTGAGACCTCCACCACGATATCAAGTGAGAAGTCAGGGTGGCCTGTGACCAAGTGCCTTAAAGCTGCAAATTGAGTTCCAGTAGAAATTCCCCAGACTTGGAGGAGACCACCCCTGCCCCATGGTAGGGAGCTCCCTGTCCACACACGTGCCTATCTAGAGGCCACCGTCAGGGCCACGCAGGATGCTCACTGCATTGTAGGGAGCACAAAGATGGCTCCTCCCTCCCAGGCCATATTCATGCTCCCCAGGTGTGTAATAGAGGAGAGGACCCTCGCGGGAAGAGCCGTGCTGTCCTTGCGTGGGTGTGGATAAAAAACCAACAGCAAACATGCCCTACAGATTCCAGGAGCAGGCTGCCTGGAGCAACCTCGCCACTTTTTAAAATGATCATTTACAGTGAGGAATGAGGAATAATGTGGCCAAGTAGTTGTCACTAGGCTGGGAGGAAATTCCCTGTGACAGAGCGAGCTGTGGCACCTGCTCCTGACCTTTTCCTGTCTTGCTTATCCACTGCATGACCCAGTTGCTTCGGCACCTTCCGAGACTGGTGTTAACCAAGGGTGCCTTAACAAATGGGTGCCTGAACCAGCAGGTGCTGGGGCTTCTGCAGCCCTGCCTTAGCTCTCCTCCATCCTGGCCCCTGAGAGCCATCATCTCCCTCCTCAACCAGGGCTCCTCTTGGGCAGGGCCATGGCTTGCTCAGCATCACAGTGCCAGGCCTATAGTGGACAGGAGAGCCCTGTGATCGGGAACACAGACTCTGGCACCTGCCTGTCGGGGTCTGAATTCCAGCTCTATCACCTACTGGGTCTGCAACCTGGGTCAAGGTGTTGCAATACTTGGAGCCTCAGTTTTCTTATCTTCAAAATGGGATGGACAGGGTCGACAGTTTTCTTTGTGTGTGTGCAAGCACACACCCCCACACAACACAGGGTTGCAGTATACATTAAATAAGATAATGAAATTTAGGCTTTTAGCACAGTAGCTATCTTAACTACTCTATCAGAAGTGAGCAGCTATTTCTATTTAGGTAACAACTATTTGTAGACTGGTAGGCCGTGTGGTCTCTGACCCAACTATTCAATTCTGCTCACCATAGCATAGAAACGTAAGCAACCAGAGGGACTAAAGGGAAGGAGCCAAAGATGGCAGAGTGGTGGTTTCAATGGCAGCAGCCAGTGGTTACAAACTCAGACCAGTCAGCGGAACAGGTCTGGGTTCAAATCTGGTTTGGGTGAATTTGGAAAGTCTCTGAGCCTTGGTTTTCTATTATGTAAGGTACAAGATGATAGGTCAAAGGAACCCGTCACAAGTGGCTGATGTGTAATTCAAAGATGTGAGACATGGTGCTAGGCATTTAGTAAGAGCTCAAAAAAATATTAGCATTGAGGAGGGTGGTGACACAGTGGCCGTTGAACTCAAGTATGCTGGTAGGAAGCACAGCTTACCCTGACCTTGACCATGCCCACATAGCAAGGCTCATTAGGCAGGGTAAGGGTCATCTTAGATCCTGCAAGTGCCTGCCATCCTGCCTGAGTCTTCTAGTTCACTCTCTATGAAATGGGACCAGGCTTCCCCAACTGCCTCTGCAGAGCTAGCTCCCCACGATGAGGCCATGGACGGGGAACCAGTCCACCATCGACTCAGAACTCAGGTGCCAAGGCAGCACCAGATTGACATTGCAGGTCAGAAATGAGCCTTGGCATTTCATTCTTTGCCTTCCCCAAGTGGATCTGAGGCTAGCAAGGCTGGAAGATCAATCTCGGAGAATATGAGTCTTTGTTGTGAGATGTGCAGAGCCGCTTGGAGACTCAGGTTTGCAGAAGCTCTGGGAAGCTCCTTGGCATTGGACTGCTCTGGTTTGGTATTAATGTCCTGGAAACAGACCTCTTCACATACCACATTTTGTTGGAGGAAGATATTGCTGTCAAAGGTGAGGCACGCAGCGTTCCTTCCTGCTCCCTGGTGATGCACAAAGACTGCCTCGCAATGGCGTTCCCAGGGCTCAGCTTGTGGGTTTTTTTTTTTTTTTTTTTTTTTTTTCAAATCCAGACGTTTTTATTTTTCCTTTCTTTGTGGATTATTACAGCCCTAATCAATGCTGTAGGGTATCTGCCCTAATCATATTCTAATTGCTATTGATTTTTATTTATGTCATCTCTCTCCACTAAGATCATGAGATTCTCACAACATTTCCTATTTCTCTTTCAAACACCAAGAGCACCAACTGTTTTTCTCTCCCTCCTTGCTTCTTTCTTTCCATTCTTGCATTCCTTCCTCCTTTTCTTTCCTTCCCATGTTCTTCTGTTGAGCCCCCACTTGTGTCAAGCCCAAACTCACAGACCTCAGGAATGAGGGAATGAGGCGGGCGAGTAAGAGAGTGAAGTCACCGGCCTGCTCCTAGCAAGGTCCGGGTCCTGCAGAAATCCCACTGGGGGCCCCAGCCTGTTGTAAAGTCAGGAAGTGCTCCCTGGAACAGGGCATGTCTGAGCCTGGTTTCTAGGATGAGTGGGAGTTCAAGTAACTCAATAATAGGGAAGGTTCTGTCTCTGGTCTAGACAGAGAAATGAAAGCTCTTCCTTCTGCATGAACTCGGTTATTGTGGTGGGGCCATGGGAAGTAGCAAATGCCAGAAAAAGACTAGCTGGAAGGAGGCAGGGATGAAGGACTCTGTAGGCCAACCAGATCCTCTGGAGCTATTTCCAACATCTTAAAGCTTAGGTAAGCAGTACATTTGTGCAGCAAACTTAAATATCACGTCTCTTAGCGTTTGGCTGTAATTACATTAAGAGTATTATCTCCTTGGTGTGCAGCTGCTAAGTGGAAACTGATTAGCAGTGCTGCATGCCTTGGAAGAGTCGGGTGATGGAGTAACTCATTATGGCTTCATGTGTAGAATTTGATCCCCTATCTTTTAGTATACGAAGTTGTCAGGGAGAGGAAAATCACCAGAGATTCTTGGTGGTGGAAAAAAAGAAAATATGTTTCCTCTTATCATCAATATTCAGATAAAACTTGATCTGGAATTGAATTTAAGTAAAGCAGCAAAGAAAACCAAGCCAATATTGATCAGGAGTTCACCACATCTAGCACTGTGGTTCACCTTGGGTGTAGGTGGTATACCAACCTGCCGTGGTGCCACCTATTGGAACTTAGTTCCTGGTAGAGGTTAATAGTTAGCAAATAAACACACAAATAAACATGTAATTGTAAAATGTGCCAAGTGTGGTGACAAACAGTAATGGAATCCTATGAGAAAATAATGGGGAGACCTACTATATACTGGGGGTGAGGGAGAAGTGACACTTGGACTCTGTGGAACTGTGGCCTCGGCTGGGTGCAGGGGGGAAATGAGAAGATTATGTTCCAGGCCAGAGGACACTGTGGACACCGGCCCCAGGCAGGAAAGGCACTTGGCCTTTGTGACAGCTAATGAAAGGCCAGCATGGCCAGAGGCCAGAGCTCAGGGAACGGGCCAGAGTGGACCCTGAAGAGGCTGCCAGGAGCAGCAATAGTGGTCCCCAGGGCCACATGAGTCTTTCAGTTGATTCTGGAAACAGGATGATTTCAAGAGTTTTAAGCCATGTGGGGTGTGTGTGTGAGAAAGAGAGAGAGAAGGGGAGACAGAGAGACAGAGATAGAGACAGAGAGAGAGAGAAGGGGAGAGAGAAAGAGCTTTTTTTTATTTGTGCTTTAAAATGATTTTTTTTTTTTTCTGATTGTCCTGAGAAAAACAGACGGGACAGGGATGACAGTGGAGAAGCATGACCCCCGAGGTGCCTGGCAGGAGAGAACTGGTGGGAAAGGACCAGGTGGTAGCATGGAGGTGGTGAGAGTTGAATAAATCCAAAATGCTTTGGGTAAACTTGGCAAAGACATTAGCCACCCAGGGTGGTGCTGAGGTGGAAGACGCAGAGGGGCACGTTGACCTGGTATGAGCTGACTTGGAAACCAAACCTGCAGTTACTTAGATCAGTGGCTTTGCTGTGGACACATAGAGGTGTCTTCTGGACCCTCAGTCACGTGCTCTGATATGAGTGCCATGCTTGCTTATGTCTTTTGCTAACCCCCTTTTCTCTGTGTGCGGCCAATTTGCAAGAGTGTGTAGATCAGGGGACAGTGAAGTTATCTCCTACCCTCAAGTTGGGGACAGGAATGATACACACCCTGCCATCTAAGATGCTGCCCCTCCAAAAAAGAGATCGCCAAGATGCCCAGTCAGTCTAGCCACTTGGCTACCCATCTCTTTAGGCCAGAGGAACCGCAGGGAATACAGACACAAGGAAGTCAATCTTAACTTGCAGGGATTGAGCCACCTGTCAGAAACACCACAAAATACCAAAAACACCAAAGGATGTGCAGGAGAGGAGTAACCATTTAGTCCAAGAAGGGTTCTGGCGGGAGCCAAGAATCATAATGAGGGTCAACACCACTGAGCACTTTAAATGGAGCCCTTTTTAGGAAGCCGAAGCACAGAGAAGTTGAATGCCTTTGCCAGGCTCACACAGCAGTAGCTAGTACAGTAGGGGTATGAGCCCAAGGACTTGTGCTCCAGTGCTCCTGTCCTTAGCTACTATGTCATTCTGTATCAAGAGGCCACAGGCCACTAAAGCCTTGGAGGGGAGGGTCTTGACCAGATGAGACAAGTAGAATATCCTGAGTCTCAACTACTCGGCAGGATAGATGCTGCTGAGGTTGCACAAGGCCACCTGCAGGGGTTCACCTGGGAGCCCAGGTTTCCAGTGTGATACTGAAGGTTTTATAGTGGAGGCCTCTTTTCCCATTTATGCATTCCTCCTTTAAACCTTGCCGAGCATCCTCGATCTGCAGGCACTGGGATGGTCATTGGGGAGGCAACAGTGATCTGGGACATTCCTCCAGAGGCCACAGCGGGGGAGGCATAAAGAAAGGTTAAATATAGTGTGGCAAGTCCCCACCGCGAGGAAGTCGGGGCACTATGGGAGCTCCCAGGCGCAGCAGGCCAGCCAGTACCTTCTGTGGGGGTGTGAGTGTGTGTGGAGTCGGGGAGAAGGGCATCTAGCAGGGAGGGAGGCAGGCAGGACTGGCGTGCTGGCTGACCTAGTGGAGATGCCGGAGGGAAATGACTCAGGCCGCAGTGGGAACCCGTCCTCTAGGTGTGGAGATCAGAGAAGACACGGCTCTTTTGAGGTACTTCCGGGAGGTTGGCCTTGCCGGAGGGAGAGCACAGGTGGAAAGAAGCAAGTCTGACCAGAGAACATCTGAGGCCAAGGGCTCTCAACAGAGTTTGGGACCTCACCCTGGGGCAGCGGGGGGCAATGGGAGGGAGGGAGGGGGTGGCTGTTTCTCTGGAGCACTCTGGTCTGGGGCTAAAGTGACGGGCTGGCCTAGCTCTTGGTACGAAGTCTGCTGATCTGATCCCCAAAAGTGGTTTAGGTTGGCTCTTAGAAGGCTTTCCCGAGTCTTGATGGGAGCTCTCCCTTCTCCACGCCCTCTGTTGGGCTTCCAAAGAGCTGAGCCAGGCTCTACGGATGTATTTTGTTTTCAGAGCTCCTTGCTCTGTCTGTCTGTGTCCCTCTGCTCGCCTTCCTATGGGGTATCTGCCATCTCTCCAAGGGCTCATTTCTGGGCAGCTTCCCTCTCATGGGAGTTGGGGAGGGTGCAGGTGGGCGTCCCTCTGAAGCCAGTAGGAGAGAGGTAGGAAGTGGCTGGTAGCAACTGAGGTCAGTTGTGGGCCTTTAGGCTGCTGGAGATTTCAGGGCCCCATGCAGAGGAAGGCCCCCCATTCAGTTCTCCCTCTAGGGTCCCTCAGTCAATTAAGAAGGCTCCTCATTTAGAAAGACAGTGATGGTCGATTGGTGCTGTAGGTTGCTGCAACTCACTGGGCACGAACTGTATTGGCTGTGCCAGTTTCCATCAGCAACGCTTGATGGAGCTAATTTATAGGTTTATTAACCCCCAGCTCATTCCTAGTAAGGGCCACCTCTATGTGGCAGAGGCTGCTTTGCTGTGGTCCCCCAGCAGAAGTGGTACAGTGCGAGGGAAGGAACAGGCCTCCGGAGCCAGGCAGACCCACATGGAACCCACCCACCCCAGCTCCACCAGCTTCCAGCTGGGCAACCTTGAACAAGCTCCAGAGCCTCCAGGAGCCTCAGTTGCTCATTTGCAAAAGGAATATACTAGTTCTTACCCTCTCATTGGGCTGTGCGTCAGAATTAAATGAGGTCATGCTGAGCGCTCAGTAAATATAGGTGCTGAGATATAGATATTTTTTGTTTTCTATAGTGGGTTTAGTAGGGGTTGTGAACTCAAATGCCTTCAGGGTAACATCAGTGGGTAAAGCAGACTGGGGTCAAGATTGGCAGAGGAAAATGCCATAAAGCAGACAGGTGCCACTCAATTGCAGGACTCATCATAGAATAATATACAGACTCAGTATTATTACAGGCAGTGATTTTTGGGGAAGAAGCTAGAATTTAGCATTAAATATCCCAACTTTCAATTGTTGGCAACTGATTTAAATTTTTATATCAGGGACAAACAATACTCATTTGAAATCTTCCCCTTTGCAACCTCGGGGTTTTTCTTTCTGCAAAGAACTGATTTAAAACCAGGTCCTAAGTATGAATAGCTCAAAGCTGCCAGTCAAAAAAGCATGTTGGGAAATGGCATCCTGTAGCAGGTGGAGGTGATAAAATGTCCCCAGTCCTTCCGGGGTAATGGGACTCACCCATCCAGCCCCACACATGGGCTTGTGTGATGTCTGGCATTCAACTGAAATAGAGAGGGACGGGTGGGGTGGGAGGGGGTTGTGCAAGTGAGCCCCTGTATGTGCATCCATGGGGGCAAGGAACAGGAGAAAGACTGCATCTACATCTGGGAATTCCCGCCACCCACCTGCTCTGCTTACCTGGCTGCACCTGCTCCCTGTCCTTTTTGGACCTGAACAAAGTGAGAACACTTTGGGGCAACTATAGCAACAGGAGGTTCTTACTTTTAGACAAGAGGATGCCTAACCTTCATTCAAAGGGTCAAACTGATTCCCTAATATCCTTAACCTGACTACAGTTGCTGTCCAGATCCCAGGTTCCACACCTGCGAATTCAACATACAGTATATCAAATATATTCAGAAAAAAAGATTATGTTTGTACTGAGCATGCCCAGGCTTTTTCTTTCTTTCTATTTATTTTTTGTCATATTCCCTAAACTATACAGTCTAACAACTACAAAGCATTTGCATTGTATTAGGTACTGTGAGTCATCTAGAGATGATTAAAATAAACAGAGTGTGATAGCTTCCACATAAGTACTATGCCCTATTATATAAGGGACTTGAGCAACCTAGGGTTTTGGAACTCCAGGGTGGCCTGGACATGACCTCCTGTGGATGCCTGGGGATGACCGTCTATCTAAAATGTCTTTGGACAGCCTCCATCCCACTTTACCCATGAACATGTTCTCTTACACAAGGTCTGAAATATTTCAGCAGGTGTTAGAGGGTTGGAAGTAGAAGGTTGCTAACTGTAAATGAGTATGGAGACATTTTTTCTGACACTAAGAATTACCCAGCAGTCCTGAGCTCGACCTTCTCTTCATCCATCCATTCACCCCTTCAGTAGATCCTCAGTGGCTACCATGTGCCAAGGAGTGTGCATGGGGGCCAGTGGAGCCAGAAGTTCTGATGTCCAGCATCGGCTTTGATGTTTGCTAAGAAACCCTGTTTCCTCCTCTGTAAAACCCTCATCCAATAGGACCGTTCAAAGGGGGACCCAAGGCAGTGTGTGCACACTCATATAAGTATTACCCCCAAATAACCATCATATCAATTATAACCTCAGCCTTTGGGTTGGCACTCTCATCCTCACTTCTGACAGAGGAGGAAACTGAGTTTATAGTAAAGAATCAACTCATCCCTAGTCATGAACCTAAGCAAGTGTCGGAGGTGGGACCAGCCAGTCACCAAAGCCTGAATCACACTGACAAGAATGAACCCTTCCTGGCCTCCTTGGTTTGCTGTCAGAAAGAACTGAGCAGCATTCCTAAATGTCAGGTCTGTAAAGACGACAGTAGAGTTGGGTCCTGAGGTAGAAAGCCTGCCAGCTGGCTCTCTCTTGGGCATGTGTACAAACCCAGTGCCCAGGTGCTGAGAAAGCAAATGCTGTTTCCCTCTGGAAATACCATCATTTGATAAATATTTATCGAGACCTTTTCTGAATCTGGCACTGTCTTAGTGACTAGCAACACAACTGTGAACACAGCAGAGTCCCTTCCTTCTCTGAACTTATGATCTGTCACAGTCCTGCAGATGGAACAATGACCAAAGGAAATGTGAGGTTTTGTGAAGCAAAAGATGGGGTCTGAGAAGCACCTGGGACCCACATCTGATGGGTGCCAAGGTGCTGTGGTCACCAGAGAAATGCAATTTTGCATTTGGTTGGCACCTCTTCTCGGTGCCATTGAAGATACAGCAAGGTGCCTGGGTTGCATCAGCATGCCTTGTCCTAAAGACAGGAACCCTGCATTTCCAGGAGCTCTGGGGAAGAGTTTCTCAGACCAGTTCTACCTCTCTGTTTACTCTGTTTGGATTAAGTGCCTGATAATTGGGCTCATGCAAAGAAGCATGTAGAGTTTGTAGCTTGTTTGCTTGGAACATTTTAGAAAGTCACAACAATCGATGATAATGGTAACTACCACTTAGTGAAGACCAGTTGCCAGACATCATGGTAAATGTTTTATATGCATTATCTAATTTAATCCTCAGAAAAAAGAACAGTACCTCTTAAAATACACAAGGAAGTAGAGGCTCAGAGAAGTCAAATCCTTGCTCATGATAACACAGCTGAAAAATGGCAAAGTCAGACTCAGGTCTGACTGTCACAGCAGTGCTTTTCACCCGGGCAATACCCCCACCTCCACCTGGAAATGTCTTGAGAAATCTGAAGACCTCTTCGGTTATCACAGCTGGGGGAGGGGTTCTCCTGGCATCTACCAGGGAGAGACAAGGATGTTCTAAACTCCTAACACCCAGGACAGCCCTCTACGGTAAGGGATCGTCCAGTCCACATTATCCATAGAGCCCAGGTCGAGAAACCCAGTTGTAGAGCCACAGGGCTTCCTGTTGCCTGTCCTCATCAGTAAAATCTCATCAGCAGGTTCTTCTTGCTGAAGCATTTTGCACTTTATGAAATAGTCCTGATCTCCATTGAAGTGTTGTATTTACCTTCTCTCTCACTCTGTCTTCATCTGGAAGCTGTGATAGAGCAATTCAGATCAAGCCATTCCCAGGAAGAGCTTTCGATGAACACAGAGCAAGACAAACTCCAGTGGGGTTTACAGCCCCATTTCAGCTGGGTTCAAGTTCACTGATGCCAGAAGGGAACTCGTTAGAGTCTTACAGGCTGCAGGACAAATGTTAATAGCTTCACCTTTAATTTAAGCTGGACTTTATTTTTATAGCCGGGCCTTTGCTGCAACTAGATTTATTAGGGCACTTTTAATAGCTGAGGCAAATCAATGAAGTCCACGAGCACATGTGATTCTCATGCTACGTGCAAATACCACTTGGAATCCTCATGTACATACAGGGTGCTCATGTGTACTCTAAGCACAGACTCCATGGTTTAAAACAGATCCACAAATCAGATATTTGGTCTTCTGAACAGAATTTCTGAGTTACAGGATAGTCCAGGGTTTGGACAAATGGACACAAACAGACTTCCCCCTGCTGTGGGAAAACTCTTAAAGCACAGATAGGATCCTGGGTGGTACTTTTGTCTCTCCATAAAAACAGGTAACAAGATGGCATCGTGACAAATGTTGCGAAACTAAGGATCCAATGAGCTATGCTTGGCGTTGCCCTTGTTTTATAGGTTTCGATGCATTTTGACATCTGTGATTGCATTTCACCTTGGAAAAAACCATAAGGCCTTGTCCCATTCTATAGATAAGAAAACAAGTTGAGAACAACTTGGCAACTTGTTCAAGGTCACAAGACTTGGCTGTGGCTGAGTGCATCTCTGTCTGGGGCTGTTTCTGTCACAGTTGCTGTCCCTGGGGTGAACGGGAGCCAGTTGGTCTGCCTTGAAAGCTGCTGCCAATGTAGGGCATCTGTGGGTAATTTCCTTGCCTTTGCTAAATCTGCCTATCTGTATCCCTCATTTGTTATCAGGGCTCAGACTTGATGTTCAGTCCAGTACAGAGGCTATGTACCACAGGAGACTAGTTAAATTTAAATTCACTAAAATTCAATACAGTTAAAATTCAGTTCCTGGGTCACAGTTACCACCTTTCAGGTGCTAGTAGCCAAGTGTTGCTAGTGGCCACCATATTGGATGATGCAGAGCATTTTCTGCTCTTCACCAGCCTTGGATCAGAATGACTAAAGTAAGAGAATAAAACCAGTGGGATAAGTAATATTTCAGAGTGTCCAGGAAGGTACTATTTGATTTGTAATGACCAAACAAGAGCAGGAAGCAAAGATCACTAAACTTTTTGCTTTATAAGGAAAAAGGTCTAAATATTTGTTATGGACCCACTGTCAGTCAGTTGTAAAACTGGGGACATTTTTCACACTAATTCTCATGACAGCCAGACAAGGTGTGTACTGTCATCCCCATTTTATGGGTGAAACAACTGAGGTTTAGCTACCTGACCAACACACGCATCTTCTAAATAGCAGAGCAAAGATTCGTGCTGGGATCTGTCCTCTCACCATCTATGTGTACTTGGCTCTATACCATGAGTCCACAATAAAAATAAGAACTTTGATTCTACTCCAAAGCCAATGTCACTTTGAATCGAGGACACTTCACGTCATCACTTACAAAGATGGCTATCGTAAGGATCTAGAACTTCAGATATGATCTGAGGAAGGAGGAGTGGAAACCCCTAAACCAACTTGATTCTGAATCTCCCTGAATCCTCCCCTTGGGGCTGATTGTTGCAGCTTCTTCTTCTCAGTCACACTTGGCACTCTATAGCTGCAGCCTCAAAATGCCACTCACCTGTGCACAAGCATTGTCTTTTTAAGGACTCTGCAGCTCACCAGTGTGCCTTTCTCCCAGCTCTTGGAACAGGATTGCCATGGAATAGCCCTGATGGCACTTAAGGCTTCCCCATAATGGCACCAAAGCCAGTCTCCTTTCCCTGTCTGTGGCCTGCAGGTGGCTGAACCATATGTTCCCGACACACACATTCCTGGCCCAGATGGCTTTCTCACATCTAGAAGACTGAAATCCCACATCTACATCCCAAGCCATAGACAGGAGAGGGGACAGTCTCCAGTCAGGCATTTAATTTTTGGATGCGGCAGTCTGAAAAGAAGCAGGACATTTTCCCAAGCATAGAGTCTGCACGGAGAATTTCCTTTGAGCCTTGAAATTCCACGTAGGCAAGGTCACGCAAAGTCATTTAAAATTACACCTCAAGACAGTTCGATGGCAAAGGACCTACCCCTCGCTGTTGATTTATTGCTTACTCCTTTAACTTTTTAAAAAAGATCAGCAGATTGATTGTGCTGCCTGTGGCTGAGACGTGCTCACCTTCCTCGGCCTGATTCTTAGAGCATCACTGACCTGTTTTCAGCATCGCTGCCCCTGTGCCTAGGAGCTCCTCTGAGGTTCATGGCACCGAGCGTTTAGCACTGAGTGAGAGCCATGGGCCGTGTTCACAGCAGAGGATGCAGAGGAAGGTGTGGCACTGACGTCCCCAAAATGACCCCCTACACCTCCAACCACAAGCCTGAGGAAGGCAGGGAGGCAGTTTCCAGTCAGCTCCTGGGGCAATCTGGACTGGTGACCATGATGTTTTTAGGCCACTGCATTCCAGAGAGATGGCAGGAGCCTCTCCTATTTCTGGAAAGGCTACTGGTTCCCGTCCCTCTCCACCAGCAGGTTCCCTCCAGCTCACCTGGCTGGTTCATCACCCAGGCTGGCTTAACCAACTGTCCCCTGGGAGCTATCCTGGCAATCTGAGCCCTTCATATTCATGGGGTGTTAGTCATCAGAGGTGAAAATGGCAAGCAAAACTCTTGGGTTCCTCCCAGGCACCTAGGAAAAGTATTTCTACCTTCATTGATGCTCATTGACTAACAGGCAGCTCAAGTTCTACCTGATAAATTTCAGTGCTCTAATTTCTTTTCTGGACTTACTTCTTCATTAGTGTTTTCATTTCAGTTTATTTTTTACTGACAAAATGGCCCCTGATCTGTGAATTTATTTAACAGGTCAGGTATGGGCTATGCTTGAAAACAGGGGATTAGGAAAAAAAGACTATTATTAATTCAAGAGTTGCATGCTTTCTCAGCTCCTCATGAGGGCTTTGAGACATTCTGCACACATCTGATCTTATACAAGTGCTGCCTGTCGGGGACTCTTCTCTGCACTTCCACCAAAGACATGAAGCCAATGCAGCTTTCAACCAAGAGCAGTTCCACTACGCTTAGCTGGGCATCAAACTGCCCTCCATGTCCAGACCAGGGGGCGTTTAATGTGGCCAGTGACATTTTTCCAAGGGTGTTTATTACATGCTGGTGAGTTCCTCTGAGACAATTTGAGATAAAACTTTAGGAGTAATTATGCTTTATGAGGACATAATGCCCTTCAGGCTTCATTTCACACGATGTTAAATCAATGCTCATATTCAATTCTCTTCCGTCTGTGTTCAAGTTAAAGGGCATAATATTAAAGTTTCCCATAATTAGCCCGGAAGTTGGTGCCACACAAATGGTAAAAATTGACGTCAATCCCTTTGTCCAAATGTGGGAAACCATCATATACACAGGTTCCATGGGAGACTTCAAGCCAGGAAAGACAATCAGGGGTGGGAAACGTTTTTTAGTCAACTATTGGAGAAGATTAAGTTCCCACTATCTTCACTCCTGAAGTCCCATGGGCTAATAAATGCCTTTGTGCCTTCATTTCTATGATGTCTTCTTCTGGATTGAAACTGTCTTCTCTAGAAGGAACTTATCATGAAATTTCATTAGTGTGCAAGGACAGTCGGAATGTGCCATTGAAGTTTATAACCTCTGACCTCTGAGCTACCCGGCCTGTCAGGCTGGACAGTAGCCAAGGCAACTTGCTCTTCTAGAATGTGGTGTCTGCTCAAAGTCTCTTGGTGATGTGTGGGACCCTGGATATGAGAGGAGGAGAGGGATTATTTTTTTCTTTTGCTTTTGCTTTGTTTCAGTTGTAAACCAGGCTGTTATTTGTTTTTGATTAGGAAACATATTCACTCCCTAGGATGAAAGGTGGATATATATTTATATATATCTTATCAGCTTTCGGGATTGTTGTTCTACTTGCAAAGAGCCTCAAATGTATAGTCACTTACAGATTCACCCAGTGATGTACACACAAGTATGTGTGTGTCTGAGGGTACATGTGTGTGTTTTCTAGGGTCTTATTGAGTCAGTGATATTCTCCTCCAATAACTGCTGCAATAAGTAATTCTGGCCACTTAAACTTGTTATGTCATAAACAATTCTTTGCATATCAGTATGTGTGGTGGACTGTGTGTATGTGTGTGTGTGTGTGTGTGTGTGTGTGTGTGTACATTGGGTCGCACTGCACTGTGTCCATGAGGTATGAAGATAATGGAAAACTGGAGAGGTCCAGTTCATTTTAGGGCCCATCAGTTTTCAGAAAGAAAGGAGGACCAAATTGAGTAGCAGAAACAGTAGCAATGTAACAGAACATTGAGATTTTTTTCCAGGAGGTACTTCCTTTTTTTTTAATTCTTTCAATCAGCCCATTTGAATAGATTACTTAATTAGCATTTATTGTTTGTAAAATTCCTTGTCCAGAAGCACCATTTTAGGGCCTGCAGTTTTGAAGAAAGACAATTTAATGGGTGATAATCTTGTATAGAATTTCCAAATTGATTTCTCGGTAGTAAATTGTTCCTCAATTGTAGTGCCTTCTCCACTCTCATTAGACACCAAGCCTTCTTGCTAAATGCATTCATAACCATTAAAATGTTGTCTCCAGTTCCCTGTCATTTGAAACAGGTCATAACTCCAGGCACAAACATTTAAAGGACAACTGTACTTTTACAATTTCATTAGTGTGCAAGGAGAGTCGGAATGTGCCATTGAAGTTTATAGAGCTCTACAGTTCCTGATGGAAACCATTTGGATCTACCCATCCCAAGAGAAGAGAGAAACTTTCTCTTTGTACACAGAGTTGTTTGGTTGAAATTCCACTCTGCCCAAGTCTTACTTATCAGCCTGATGTATGGCTGGGACCACCGTAGGGAGACTCACCAGAACCTGCTTACAATTTGCTCACCCTCCTCTTTCCCATTCATGCCCTGGGAATAGAGCAAGCTTATTGCCAAGGAGATTTGCTGATGGTAGAGTACTGTTTGGATCTATTTCAACTGGTTTCTTTCACTCCTTAGACAATGGTAGTTAAATGTCTGACTCAAAAGGAGCTCTAGAAATTTTAAAATACAACAAAAATAAAAATAAACAAACATACTGAAATTCCCAGTGACATTCATGGCAGTTTGTATGCCTTTAACTTTTGGAGAGCAGGGAGCTTGTGAGGAGGACTGCTCGGATTTGCTCTTGTGTTCACTGGAGATGGCATAGCCTTAAGGCCTCTGCCAAGACATTTTCTAGCCAAATTAGGTCTAAAAAATGGTGTCACTGATCTAACTCCCTCACTTTTATCAATGAGGGATTAGATGCTTAGGTGTTATTAATAATGACCAACATGATGTTGATCCCATTTACGATCTTTTTGTGTACCGAGAAAGAGGCTTTGAGAACATTACCTCTTTTAATTCTCAGTTCTGGCTGCCAAGCTGATAAAGTAGGTGGGATAATGGCTATTTCTACAGATGAGAAAATAGGCCCAGAAAACTCAAGTGCCTTTACCAGTATCTCTCTGCAGGTTGGTGGTGTAGTTGGACCTACACGGTGGGTCCAAGGGTGGTCTCTCAAGTTTACGATGGAATGAAGGAGCTAAACGCATGCCCCTGTTCCTCTGGGGCCCTCAGGCAGGGTGCTCTACACCCAAGACGGCCCTTTGAAGCAAGGCCTAGCTCCAGTAAAGTGCTTTTACTCTCCTCCTCACCCCCTTGGCCTCTGGATTTTCACCTTAATGCTTCCCTATGATCCACCTTAAGCCTCAAGTAACCTGGCCCCACCCTTTCTGACTCAGACCAAGAGCTTTCTCTTTCTAAACCTTTCTTAGGTGAATCTCCTTGACTCCTTCATTCAGAAAAAATAGCATTATTGGGTGCCCACTCTGAGCCAGGAGCTGCTCCCGAGGTACGTCAGTGAGCCAGGCAGATAGGTTTTCATATAGCGTACACTCTTGGAGAGGGGGGATCATTAAAAAGCAGTGAACTCAGATTCAAACAACTAAAATTTGAAAACTGTTAAATATTTAATTTGGTACAGCCTCTTAAAAATGAAGGTAATTGTTAACATTTTAAATCAAGAGGTTCTGCATAGAATCTAGACTCCTGCCATCTCAATGGAGACCTGGACACACTTCTCCATGAGGCACCAATCCACAGGAAATGGGCAGCTCTGTGCTTCTCAGATGGGAGGTGTATGAGGCCTCAAGGCCACGTGTACCTCAACCATGCTTCTTTATGCCCAGGCAGCTCACCTGTTGACACAATCAGCTGACCCTAGGAAGCTTTAACAACCCATGGAGTAAATGATCCACAAAGTCTTTTCACACCACAACATGGTGGCTTCCCATGACCCCACCGTGGTCTCTCCCCACAGGCAGCAGCTGGATCAGAGACTGCAGCAGTCAAAGAGAATCTGCAAAGGCCCAGAAGCCTGGGCAGGCATGGGCAATTCAGCACTTGGACAGAGTCCAGCTGTCTTCCTCCCAGGGCCATTTATTATCCATTCCAGGCCTTGATGTTGAGACCTCACTACTTGGCATTCTCAAGGGATCTAGTGCAAGTTAACAAAAACCAACAAACCTAGAAAATTAGAAACTAATTTGGTAGGATACAAATGAAGTAGAAGTAAATAAGAAGAAAATTGTCGAGGATATATAATAGTGGGAAGAACTAATGTTCATTATTAGTATTAAAGTTAGTTTTAGGTACTTTTCAAATATTTACTCCAAATCAGCAGCAGAAGCAACAACAGTAATAGCTAATATTAATTGTAGGTCTCTTAGTGTTGTCTACGTCATTTAATTTAGCCAACTGTTCCTATTTTACAGATGGCAAAGCAAGACTCAAAGAGATTAAGTCACTGTCCAAGGTCATATAACCAATGCATTCAATCACTCAAATGTTTTAGCAGTTTGGGCTTATTTCTAAATATGGCTGAATATATTGAGAAATTGTGTGGGGGATTGACAGAGGTCTCTCACACATAAATAGAGTCAGAGGTTGAACAGAATAGTTCTCCTCTGATGTTCATTATCTAGGTCTATTTTCAATATTGAGGGAAATTATCATGTTTATTTCAGCTATGTTAAGCCATCAAGGGCCAGTGAGCAAAGTGTTTTACTGAAGACTTCACATGTAGAACTAGAGGATATCCTAAGAGCAAGCTGGAAAATAAATACAGGAAATGCAGGTGTAAGGCTGGCCATTCAGGACTTGATCCCCATAGTAAATCTGATTAAAGGATACAATTTGGTTTAGTAAACTATCAGAGCAAATCCTATCTCTTAAAAAATTTTATGCTGAATTCTGTAAGATTATACTGGTTGCATTAGACCAGAAATATTGGAAAACTCTCTAATTTTCCATTTCTCATTTTGTCATATTTATACTCAAATATAATACAGCAGCTCATAGGTCAGGGAGGAAGATTGCCTGTGCGATAAATGAGGATTCAAACTGGATTTGAGGTCTTCCTGGCTCCTGTGTTTTATTCCACCAGACTGAGGCATAAGCTATTTAAGAGTGTGGGATTCACAAAGAACCCATCCAAACAAACTCTCTGCCTCCTGGATGTTGGCAGAGTAAAATTTGGGTATGTTTATCACACAGGAGCCTGCTATTTATGACTTGTCCACATGCATGGACCCAAGGAGCCAGCCACCCTGGCAGGGGCATTTTGTCAATGTCTCTTTGGTTACACTATGTTCCTGGTTCTCCTGATATTTCTGTGCTGAACTCAAGAACCCTGGCTCTGGGGACAAAGAAACTTAGAAGGTGAGAACAGCAGAGTGGAGTGGTTAGGGGCATAGCCTCTAGAGTGTGAGTTTGTATCAGACTGCTGCCTAGCTGTTGGACAACCTGCCCATATCTCAGTTCCCTCATTTGTAAAATGGGGATAACCTTTCTTTGTAAGATTGTGTATCAAACAAATTAATATGCTTAAAGCATTAAGAATAGCAACTGGCACATAGTGGGTGTTAGGTTAGGTGTTGTTAAATAACTTCAAATTTGAAGTCCTTTATATCCAGGCACCAGTTCAAGAATTTAGCAGAGAGTAAGTCATGTGATCTTCAGAATATTCAAGGTATATGTGCAGAATCAACCAAGTAATCACTACCTCTATTTTCAATTGAGGAAACTGAGGCCTAGGAATGTTAGTATGCCCAGGTCACACAGCTAGTGAGGAATGGAAGCCCAGATTTGAAAACAGGCGATAGTTCCTGGAATTCATTTGTTTAACCACCAGGCTGTAAAGAGATACAAGCGATCTTCCTGTTTACTCTTTAAATCCCAGCAGAGGCTGGACATGGCTTGCTCCTTTACCCCCCACAGAGGAAGCCAGTGACATGGGCACAAAATCAAACCATCGGCTCACAGCATTTTCTTGGACATTTTTAACTAGTGAAGAAAAATTCATAGCAGCTGATCTGGCTAGGGGTTCTTGGTGCTTCTTGCTACCTGTTTTCAATTGCTCTAATCAGGGCTGGCCCACAATTAGATAATGAGCTCTGGGTAGACGACGCCACATTCAAACAACTTCTCACCCCAGAGCACCCTTGAGTGTGGAACCCTCTGCTTCAGTAAGTACCACTGAATGAACCGATTCAGCCCACTTTGCACCTTGATACCAACAACAATCTTCGTTGCTCAGTGACTTTTCCCATGGTCAAAGTAGGGACTCTGGTCCTAAGTTCCGGTTCTAGTGTTTTCTAATTCCTGTGATGATCAATGGAACAAATTATTAATATAAATAATGCAATTGTGGGACAATCTCTTCAAAGTTCTTCACTCAGGGAGGCTCCTCTGATCACCTCTGATTTTCAATCCAGAGACTTGTAGGATGCAATAAAGATGGGGTGTTCGTTGCTCATTTGATACCTTTGCTGTTTTTCAGTGATTGCAAAACACTGTAAAGTCCCAAAAGGATCAGATATGCAGTAAAGGAGAAGTGAAAGGAAGAATGTGTCTATAGGGAAGATCCATGGAGAAAATAATAGAAGCTGGCAGAAGCCATAATGCCACAATTTTCCTGGCCACACCACATAGAGAACGATGACCTTGCAGTTGACAGATAAGACTGGTAATTAGGGAGGGGTTAGTGTGCTGAAGCTGATCTTTCCCTTCTACCCGTATTTTATTCTGGAAACCAAAATGGGGCATTAAACAAAAGAGTGGCAGCATGTTTCAAAGGCAGGGGACTTACAGGGTATCAAAACTGGGATTGAGAGCAGCTCTGGGTGAGCGTGAGCTCTCTGTGAAAGAATTCTGCCTTTCAGCAGGCAAAGGGATTTAGCTGGCATCCGAGGATTAACACAAACTTCTGATATTTCCACCCTTCATTTTTCAGGGGGAAAAATTCAAACCTTCGATACTGACATTTAAAGGCTTAAAAATATCCCATTCAATTTGCTCTGGACAGCATTTATCAGTATCTATTACTTTAAATAATTTTAGAAACCATATATTCCATTCACCTAGGGAGACCATGTGTCCTGGTTTGCCGGGAGTAGTCCCCGTGTCTTCCTATTGTACTGGTGTAATTACCAATATCTCTCATATGCATTGTGGCTGAATGCTAAATTGCTCTACCTACAACCCCGTGACAGGCAGAGTATCTGACCTGGAGAGGTGCGCACATGCATGCACAGGAAGTTCCTGTAGCATTGTTGATAAATCACAACACAGACAACCTCAGGAATGCTCACTAGAACAATGGCCTGGTGAACTGCGGAGAATTCCTCCTAAGAGCACCATCTCTGTCCAGCAGTTGTCACACTTAACAACTGTGAGAGAACTGTATGGATGACAATGGATAAGTCCCCTAGATATTTTAAGGAAAAAGAGCATTTTCAGAGTGTTGTCCCATATGACATTCTTTAGGTTATTTTAGAAATTCAAACTAATTGAAAACATCTTTCAGGGGCCACATATGAAAGATGAAACATATTCAGAAAACTAGTAACAAGAGTTAAGTCGGATGGAGGGGATGGGCTGGCACTTGGTGTGGTGGTCAAGGTGACCTTAACAGCTCATCTTTCTCCCAAGAACACTTGATCTCACATGGTGTGTGGAATTGATCACTTACTTTCGAAATAACCTGAAACTTAAGGTTCCAGAGGTGAGGCTGTTCAACTCTTTGTGTTGGGGTAACTGGGGTATGAGAAGTTAAATAAATTTTTGTGAGTCACGCCATCATGCGGGGCAGAGATGGAACCCAAATGACCATCCTGACACCCTGTTCTTATTCAAAGTCTGGACAATGCTTTCCTGAAAGGGCCACACAGATGTATTAGGTTGACTGAACTGCATGGAAGTGAATAGCTAGACACACACTGAACCATGTTTATCAAATTTTACTTCCTCTAAATTCCAAACTAAAAACTAACAGCCGGGGCGGCTAAACCCATCCGTGTAACCCAGACTGGCAGTCATCTGACTTATTCTTTAGAGTCTACTGTTTGGTTCAATTTGGGCTGTAATTCTCCAGCATGTGTTCATTTGATATGGAGATTAAAAGTTCATTAATGCTTCAAAGAGGCGGCGACTGTGTGATCAGTATGGTTTTCCTGGCATGTTTTTATTACGGTCTTCACAGGGTCACTTGGCTTGGTTTGTGTCACTGTCCTTCCTCAGATAAGCAGTGTGCTCAAGGCTTGCCCCGACCCAGCAATCCTTTGTGCCCCAGTGAAACCCGCTAATGTGTGGGCAACTGCAAGTCACTAAAACATTATTCTCCCCTGGAGTATTGGCATGTTCACTGAGATAAGGACCTGCAGTTAAACTTCATGATGGTTTAAGGGTAGAAGCTTAGACACTAACTAGCAGATTAGTATTAGTGGAATTTTATTGCACTTTATTTTTTAGCTTCCTAATTTTCTTGAAATCCTACCAATCATCTATACTTTCTGATACTTATGAACATACACCCTAGTGATAATTATCATCAGTGCTGTTGAATTTAGAACTCACCACTTGAATTATGTCATTGAATGCACAACATGACTTTATGAGATAGAGACTGTTTTTATCTCCACTGAATAGATTAAAAAACACCGAGAGGTTGATTTCCTGAGATTTAGCGTCTCAGGGAGGGTGAGGCAGGTGGAGATGGAGCTGGGTTTGAACCCAGGCAACCTGACTTCAAAGCTTCAGCTCTTCACTACCATGCAAGATGCCTGCACCATCGTAATGATTATGCAATTATGATGATTGTGCAAAATATAATACAGCACAATAAAATATAATATTATGTAAGATATAATTATATGCCATTAGCTGTGTGGGTACTCATTTGCATACTTTGATCTCAGAAACTCCAAGGGGGAGAAAAAGCACTGTCTTGGAGGATTGTTAATAGAATTCGAGAAATAGGGTGGGTTTGGGAAAGTTTGTAAGGTGCCTCCCCTTCCGCCCTACTTTCCTGTCTCAACAGTTTGCTGGCCAGCACTCCTGTGTGGGAGATCAGTGCAACCCCAGATCTCGCCATTCACGGCTTCATCAGTAAGTCACGCATCACTTACTGAGTAACTGGTGGCTTTGGTAAGAGGGCATGGCTGTCACTTAGCTGAAGAATTGTACTGATGTCATAAAAGTGATGGCTCAGCCTGGTGGCAGGTGATAGACAGCATGACCCTAGAGAGGGCATCAGCTCTGTGCTCAGTGCCATCTCTGCAGAATTAATTTGTGGCTAGGACTTGGCCCTTCCCTTAAGCCCTCCCTTGGGCTTACCAGAAGGCCCATGAGCTGAGTGGCTGAGCTTATCATGGTCTGTGTGGAAGCCTCTTCTCATGTTTCTGACATCTACCCAAGGACACCTGGAGCACTTTCAAACACAGGAGCAGGAAGTGATCCCAGAGATGGGCAGCTCTGATTGTCAAAATATGTGGCTAAACAGTTCATTGAATAAACTAACACTCATTTTATTTTTTAAGTCTTCCCTCTGTCTATAGAGATACTGCCCAATTACCTTTACAATAATACTATTTCCTTCTCTCAGCTATTTATTTTCCCATTCCTTGTTTTCAAACAAATGTTTTAAAGAAGGGGCCCAGTGTCTTACCTCTGTGAGGGCAGAAAACAGGAGTGAATGCCGACCTCATGAAGCACCCAGGACAGGGACATGCTAAGGACACTGTGGGCATGATTGAAAAAGAGTCTCTGTTGCTCCTGATGGAAGATTTTGGATCAGAACCTTCAAGAACATTTCCTTATGGGAAACACTGTATGGTTTTTGTTTCTTCATTCAGATATTGTTGAATAAAGTTTTGAGAAGGTTTCTAGAAAAGTCAAGGGTCCATCTGTAGGAATTTGCCATGTGTCTTGAAAGCTCTGAGAATCCCTCCACCAGTCAAGTGTCAACTGTTTAACCTCAAGCTCTACAATCGCCCCTCAACACAGAGCCCTTCCATGGCTGGTGAGGAGGGGCTCATGTGAAGGGGCCCCCAGGAAATGAGTGCTTTCTTAAGGGGGAGGGGCCATTGCTCGGGACAGGCTGTCAACAGCATCAGTGACAGCCTTCTCCCAGAACTCCTAGCTGCACGTTCTAGTTCCTGGATCAAACAGTCCAAAACTACAGTATCGTGCCTCTTTGCTGGAAGGAGCATGCTCATACTGTGAGAGTCCCTTGGGTGTGGAAGGACAATCTTTCAAAGAGAATGGAGTTGGAAATGGGAATTGCTTTCATCTGTGCCTATCAGAATGTCATGTACTTCCTGGTCCTAGGCAAATATTTGAGAACTTTACCGTAGCCCAGATATCTTCTTTCTGTCCAGTTCATCTCATTTTCTCTTGAGCTTCAATGCCATTAACACTGGAGAGAGTGCTAACATGAACTGCAGGAGTGTCACTCCTGAGTATCTGTGTGGCTTTGAGGGAAGCCTTCCAGAAAGAATTGCAATAGGGTGTCCCCACTGCCTCAGGTTCCAATCCTCCTGTTGTACAGGTGGAGAGCAGGAGGCTCAGAGGTCACAAGCCCTAATTGGCATAGGTGAAACTATGGTAGTATTCACCTGGAATACCAAGAAAAGGTGTCGATAAATGCAAATCAGGTTAATAATGTTAATAAACTGAAGCAGTTACTGGAAAATCTGGAACTGCTTTACCTGGTTAATTTAGAGCTTTCATAGCACGTTGGTGTTATATCTCTTTAATTATCTCAGTAAGCAGATTTTGTAATAATAATAGCAATGAGAAAAATACCCCTTAATGACTAAGGATTTTGTGGTTTATGGAGTCTTACCTTCCTTAGCTTCCCAGACTGGCTCTTCCTCATTTTCCATATTTCTAGTACTCAGAGAAGTTAAGTGATGTGTGTATGGTCACAGAGCTGATACTTAGCAGAGCTGTAGTCTGATACTCGCCTATTGTATTTCCCTTAAATTACGCCACGTCATCCTGCAGAGATCCTCAGGCAACGCTGTCTGATGAGAGGGATATAACCTACTGCTTTTGTATGTCTGATACATTCAGAGGGTTTTCCAAAAGGAATCATTTGGGAGGGAGCTTGGAACTTGTTTGTTGAGGTGGGATAGCCCCTTTATTTAGCAAACATCTAGGCAATGTTCTTTGTTATTACAGGTGGGCTTCTAAGCAGTTTGTGAATTTCTCTTATCAGTCCCGCAGGTAGATATAATTTCACTCCATTTCATGGATGTGGAACCTGAGACCAGAGAGGCAAAATCACTTTCACAAGGACACACGGCCACCACCTAGCAGAAATAAGATGTGTGCCCAGGCCCTTTGGCTCCTGTTTGCACAGCTGAGGGCTGGGTAGGAACATTGGGTAGAGGGCGATTCAGATTGAAATGTTTCCTTGTGCTAAATACGAGATGTCTGGGTGGTAGGCTGATTTGATGGATTCTACTTTTTTCTTGGTTCATATACTTTCATTTACTTTCTAATTTTCCTTCAGTATTTATGTGTAAATTCCATTCAAAGAGTGCACACAGAAGTCGGATTGTTCTAGGGTAGGGTTGCAGCTTAGGCGTCAATATCGTCAGCACATTTGTAACACACAAACGTGTGCATGGGTGTGTGTGCAACACACACACACACACACACACACACTGTCATACAAGGGAGAGTATGTGTCCAGAAACTTGTCTGTAAGCCTATATTCATTCCTCTGGCACCTTCCTCTTGTGACCTTGGACATACCTCTACACTTCTTTGAGCTGCTGTTTTCTCACATGATAAATGGAAATTGATGGCACTAAGTGAGGCTCCAGATGTGCATATATTCTACGGGTTGGAAAGCACTCTAAAAATGTGAATGGCTGTATTTAAGTAAAAATACATGTGTCATGTTTTTAAAAGTTTCCATTCTGCTGTTAGTTTCATCAATGTTATGCAACTTGTGTTTTGGAAAGGTTGCCAGGAAGGATTTTCTCCTGCTGCCCTGAGCATCGGGATGTGAGCTAGGGTGGAAGTTCTGTGGGATAAGCAATCCGTTGCTCCCTTGGAGAATTCTCTAAATTTGCAAGTGGAAACATTGCAGAATACAGCAGGCAGAATAACATTTATCATTCAGGTAGAGCCTTGTGTTTGCAAAAGGCTTGGTAATTGGTAACTAGCTGACCCTCTGCTGCCTCCTGTCCCTCCTGCCACCCTGCTGTGCCCTTTGAATCCAGAGGTGGAGGCACCTGTACCTTTTGGCTGTTGCTCCCTACCTGGTGCCTCGGGAGCCCCGGCACCCAAACCATCTGAGGAGTGGCCACTGGGGGGAGCTATACTAGGCCTGTCTGTGCTCAGGCCTGAATCGGGAGGGAAGGAGGTAGTGCCTGGAGGGCCTTGGGCTGGGGGAGTATAGGAAGGGAAGTCTCTGCCCATCTTCTTTCCTTCCCTCTTCCCTCCCCAAACCTGCCTCCTTCCCTCTTTCCAGAGACTCACTCGCTTCCTCCCACATCCGTTGGGGGTCATACTCTGGGTGTGCTTTCTCATGTAGGACAGATTTTTCTCCTTTGTTGCTAAGAAGATTTAACAAACTGAGACTCTTGATGATCTCTCGCTGCCTCTTGGAGAGCAGTTTAGGTTCTCATTGAACACCCATTTCATTTCCTGGGCTCCCCTCAATCACACTGAAGTTCACTTGAAGTGACTGAGACTCCCTGTCAGCAGCTCTGTCCTGCCAAATAAAATGGAGTCTCCTCTCGCTGGCGCGGACGCACAGGCCTTCTCTTGAAGGAGGGCTGAAAACGGAATGATTAACAAAATCATCTCTCTGGCCTTTTCCCTCTTCCTTTCATCAGCGTGGAGATTCTGGCATTCCCTGGGCCTGGCATGCAGGTAGCCAGACATCGTCAAAGGCCAAACTGTAGTTTCTCTATTCGAGACTCCACTAGAAGGGACTTCTGGAGTGGACAGCCCCTGGAGTGGACAGTCCAGGTCCAAGTCCAGTCGTTCCTGTCACTCCTGGGGTCCCTGCAGGCCTGCAGAGCAGCTCTCAGTTCTGTTGACTTGACCTGAGTCACTTAACCATCTTTAACATTTGACTTCCTTCTATCCTGCTTAGATTTTTTCCCTCTGTTATGCTTTATTTCCACTACCTTCATCTCCTCCCATTCATCAGTTCTTTTTTATGGAAGGTTACAAAGTTTAATGTAGAGTAAAGAGGGAGAAATAAACCCTAGAGTGGGAGTTGAGGACCTGGCTCAGCCCGGCAGCCCATGCTAAGCCTTAGCCCTGCGCCAACTAGCTGTGTGATGCTGAAGCACCTGTCAATCAGCTTTTGCTTTTGTAGGGCAGGGTAACAACAGCACCTACTGTGCAGGGCAGTGCTGGGAGGGCTAAAGGGGATCATTCTTGTAAAGTGCTGTGCAGGTTGCCAGACCCATATGGTAACTCCTACCTAGGTTGAGCATCCCCAATCTGAAAATCCAAAATCCAAACACTACAAAGTCGGAAGCATTTTGACCACCAATATGATGCCACAGTGGAAAATTCCACACTATGAAACTGTTTCATGCGTAAAAAATTTTAAAATGTTCCATAAATTTACCTTCAGACTGTTTATAAAGTATATTCAAACAATTGAATTTTGTGTTTAGATGTAGGTCCCATCCCTAAAATGTCTCATTATGTGTATGCAAATATTCCAAAATCCCCAACACTTTGGATCCCAGTATTTCAGATGAGTGATGCTCAGCCTGTGTTGACTCCTGCTGCCTGTGCCATTGTGCTGGAATTTAGAAGTTTCTGGCTCCCTGAAGAGAAGATGCTGTTCGCCAGCAGGGCCTTTTTAGGTTTTGTGTTTCTGCAGAGACACTTATAAAATTCCTGAAGGCACTCTGCAAGCATCACTTCTGAGTACATCGTGGCCAGGAGCTCCTAACACACTCCCTTCCCTGGCTAGGTGTCATCAGCTTAGGTCTGTGAGCCTGCCACTTAGAGCTGAGCTTGGATAAGGGGGTTCTCCTCTCAGAGTCAAATGGGACGATGAAGACCAACGTGATCCAGAAAGCCAGTGAAGGGAAAGGAATCCAGAACTGGAGTCCCCACAGCCACAGACCCAGACCTCAGGGAAGGAGGGCACTCACTCTCTTCATTGTCTTTTACCAGCTCCTATAGATCTCATGCCCACACCCTGCTCCTCCATTGCTATTAAAGAAATATTATCACTCTACCCTGAGAGGTACTTTTCTCACTTTTGATAAGTGTCTGAATGGACCTCTTGTCCTCTCCCTCTTTGAACTGCTGTGTAAGCCTTGGCATTACTTTAACAAGCAGGCCCCTGACACATGAGCCTTGGAACAAGAATAGTTGGCAGAGCCCTTATGTGAGTTCTGGAGGTCAAATCCAAAGAAAGCATTGATAAAAGGAAGACTGAGGAAAGATGGAGGCCAAAAGAGGGGGGAAGCGACTTGGCTCCGAGCTGGGCAGGACAAGCTGGACTCAGGCTTAATCATAGCAAAAGATACACCCTGCCTGATGGTGGGTATTACCCCCAGGCCATGGTGTAGAGCTTGGGAGGACCTCAAAGACTCTTTGAAGATAAATCAGCTCCTCAAAAGCTTATGGCTATGTCAGTAGAGGCAAAAGTGGGGTGGCTGTCTGCCCTCACAGCAGCTCTTGAGCTTTTGCTGTTTCAGGCCTCACATGGGAAACACAAGGTAAACAAGACAGACATGGTCCCTTAGATCTCTTTAAGAAAAGATCCATAAATGTAAATATAATTGTCAATTGTGGGTACAAAATCAACAGGAAACAGAAATAGGGAAGAACCAAGGTTGGGGCCATAGTGAGGCAGGTTAGGTGGCATGGTCAAGCATGACCTCTGTGACATTTCTGTGAAGAATTAAAGGAGGAAAGGAGCTTTCAGGTGAAAAATGGGAAGATTATCCCATGCACATAACAACATCCAGGTGGAGAAACTGGAATTTTCAAGTTCAAGATGGGAGGGTATGGCCTTTTCCAGGGGTTGAATGAAGGCCATTGGCTGGAGAGTCTGGAAAGAAGGGACAGTTGCTTCAACTGAGTTTGGAGAGGTGGGAAGGAGCCGGATCAGGAGGAGTCTTGTAGGTCACGGTCAGGGGTCTGAACTGCAGTGCAGGTTACTGGCTCTTCAACTTGATCATGAATTAGAATCACTTCTTGTTAAACACAGATTCTGGGTCCCCTCCCTAAAGCTTCCGTTTCTGTAGATGGGGCCTGAGGACATACATCTGCGGCAAGTTCCAGGTGGTGGTGATGCTGCTGGTCCAGAGAACAGACTTTTGTTCTAAGGCAGTGAAAATCCTGTGCGTCTCACTGCCACAGACATTATACCCATGGCGCGAGGGCCAGGCTGTTCCTACCATCCCCTCCTCTGCCATCCCACAGGAGCCTGGGCTCCACTCCACATCCTAAGGCAAACAAAACCAAACCCCTGACCAATGGCATTGTCTAGTGGCTTTGTTCCCTGACCAAGAGTGCTCCATCTCCTCCTGAATGGGCTGGGTGTTTGTTAGCCTGAGACAAGAAACATGGTCCATCCAGGAGTGGCCGAGAAACCATGAAAAGGACAGCCTCAGGAGGCCTAAGGACAGACCAAGTTTTTAAAGAGGTACAAAAGTCCATCTACATCCAAACTGTTGAAAAGTATGTGAAGTTAGAGGAAAAAAAGCAAACAGAATTTGTCAACAAATAACGACAACTTCACAGAGAACAGCCAGACAAGAGTGGGCGGCTGGAAGAAAACAGCAATCACAGCCCAATAATGCCCGTCTAATGTCACCAGGTTAAATACTACACAAATAATCACTCAGTGATGAAAATTATTCATTGTGCACACGAAGCTCACTCACTGGCCTGGGTGCATGAGACCTGCTTGAATAGTGGAATAATTAGCAGATAACCGCACTATTAATTATTGCAAGGCTTGCTTAGAGATAGGGTAAAAGGCCAAACACGTAGGATGAGGGCTATCTATATGCTCCGCTATCTTTGTGCCCATGGCAGAGCAGATGGCGTACCTGAGGTCAGCCTGAGTCTACCAGGCCCAGGAGACTGGAGCTCTGTCTTCTCTTCTTCTTCTCCTATGCCATAAGCCTAGGTGGGCTTAGGGGGCACCTGCAGTGTGCCAGTGGCACTTGGGCACTGTGGATGCACAAGGTGTTCTCGAGTTCGATAGGGGTGCATCTATACACCAGGCCCTGGGACTGGCTTCCTGTTCTCTCGCCTCATCCTTCCTTGACCTCGTGGGAAACATTTTTCATTCCTTGAACCATCAACACCAGCAAGGTCACCTCACATGTGAAAGAACAGACATTGCCGAAGCCCAGAGCTTTCTACTCCAGATTTTTTCACAAAGCAGATCCTGACCGTTGTACACAGAATCCTTGGCTCCCCTCCTCCTGGGAGGAGAGGGAGTAAGGGGCCATCCTGCTGGGTCTGAAAACTCTCCTTCAGCGCTGTCCAGCAGAACCTGCTGCAATGATCGGGGCCGTGTGTGCTACAAACATGGCATGTGCATCCGTAGACTCGCAAAATGGAGCTAATATGATGAGGGACAGAATTTCATTTTAACATCAACTAATTTAAATCTAGATAATGCACATGGATGGCACCCTGGTTTTGGCTCCTTCCTCTGATGGGAGTTACCTGTCTAACTAAGCCTGAGGGGCCTCAGAGTCTCTCAGGGTGATGTGTGACATTTCATCTTGGACAATTTCCCTCTTCTTATCCAAGGAGAGCTTCATTCACTTCCAATAAGTAAAAATCTTCCCTGAATTACTTAGGGAGGTGAAGGATGAACATATTAACTGGCTATAGATAACAAGAAAGCCCTTTAAAAATGAATGTGGTGGCTATGAAATGCTGCCAAAGCAATTTGTGCCAAATAACAGAAGACAGGGATGAGCTGTGACTGACAGAGGGCAATTTGTTTTGTGATTTTTTTTGCCTTGAATTATTAATTTCGGGAAGGGTGCCTCTCTCACATCTGCATCTTCACCCATGTTGGTCAGCTTCTCGCCACCGTGACCAAGCACCCAATAAGAACAACTCCTGGTTCAGAGGTGTAATCCATGGCAAGCTGACTCTGTACCCAAGTGGAGGCAGAACATGACGGTGAAAGGGCGTGATGGACGAAGGACATCCAGCTCGTGACAGCCAGGAAGTAGAGGAGAAGGGGCTACGGGAAGACGCCCCCAGCGACTGCCTCCCCCTGCCTCGGTTGCCACCCCGTCAGTCCGTTCAATCTCGGAGGTACTGATGAGGTCACAGCTCTCATATCCAGTCATGTCACCTCTGACCATTCCTGCATCACCACAGGAGCTTTTGGGGACACCTCATATCCAAACCACAGCAACCCGTTAAGAGTTGGGCACTTGGCGGGTGACCTCCTTTTCCAGGGGGTTGAGCAAACATCTCTCTGGTTTCTTTGCTCATGTTCTCAGCTCTTCATCAGGGTTTGCATTTCTTTTTTTCCCCATGTTCACAATAAATTAGCCACACAAAGAAGAGCTAGCAAAACACAGGGGGACCTGCCCCAACAGGAAGCCCCCTCTTCATGTCTCCTCGGCCAGATTCCTGTAGGAGGGCTCCCTGCACAGCATGGTGCACAGACTCCTTCCCTCCCAAACAAAGGGGAGGGCAGCAGCTGGGGAAAGCCATCCATGGAGGTCAGGTCATTTTCCTTCCTTTAAAAATACAGTGACCTTGGCTGGAGGACATATGGGGGTGAATTCCCAGTGATGCTGTGAACGGCCTCATCTCAGGTTAAGCCTCACGTGGGATGTTTTCAGTCATGAAGGGCCTTTGGTACAGAGCTCAGGTGTAGGAAAACATCTTTCAAATGCACAAGCATTCCAAAGAGGTTCAGGAATGTGGCCAGGGCAGTGGCTATCGAGGGCCATCGGAACACATGGTTTGCTGTTGACAGTGGGGTATGGGGAGGGACACAGACACTAGAGTCACTCCATGGGCTAGACGGGCTATTGCTGTGTCTCAGCACTGCTGCGCATCGCCACGTCCACACGACTCTACATTCTGTCCTTCAGAAGTTGATCCATTGTCAGCTTGGTTGCTCCAACCCTCACTTCTGACTTCCTTAAGAGACTCTTTCCACCTGTACCTGCACACTAACTTTCTGGCTAAAATTAGATGTGAGTATTTGATAAGGTGCTGCGGTTTTGTGGAAAGTGCTTTGGGTTAGACCAATTGGGATTTTAATTCTATGCCAGTTACTTATTCGCTGACTTTGGCAAAGATATACATCTGGCTGTTTTCCTCATCTGTGAAACCCAGATCATGCTGCCTTGTGGGATGGCGGTGAGCACTCTGAGCAATGGATATGGAGTTCCCACAATAGATCAGCTATGATGACGTGGCTAGCCTTGTGCTGGAGGCCATGGAGATGCAGCCAGGGGATCCAGATGCCAATTTCTAGCTAGCCCCAGGAGCCAGGTGAAAACTTCCTCCAGGGAGCCTGGCCTTCTGCACTTTGCTAATTCTTTTCTTTGTTCCTCTGTGTTCACTGTGAGTCAGGGAACATATTATGGATTCACTCATTTGTTCATCTAGTCAGCAGATATCACTAGAGACACCGCACACCAGGAATTGCTCTAGGTGCTAGGGGTACAGCCATAGGCAAAACAGAGTCTTGACCTCATGATGCTTGTATTTTAGTAGGGAGCCAGACGCAGACACAATAAATACAGGAAGATATGTCCAATGGCCAGTAAGTGCTAAGTGGAAAGTTAAAGTAGGGTAAGGGGACTAGGCAAGGTGACAGAAGTCTAATTAAGATTCACAGTTGGGGGGCTGGGATTGTGGCTTAGTGGTAGAACGCTTGCCTTGCATGTGTGAGGCCCTGGGTTCGATCCTCAGCACCACATACAAAGCAATAAAGACATCGTGTCCATCTACAACTAAAAAAAAAATTAAAAAAAAAAAAAAGATTCACAGTTGGTATTTGAATCTTAGCATCTCACATGTGTGCGCGCACACACACATGGTAAGGAGGGTGGACCTTTAGTTTATAGACCCACAATATGAGTGAAGGGGACTCAGTGGAGGGAACTAAGACCCTGGGGTGGGAGTGGATCTAAGAGGTCGGAAATGGTTGGGATGAGACTGTCTGAAGAGGAGGAGCAGCAGGTAGGTGAGGTGGGAGAAGGGAGGAGGGAAAGATGGCCACATGGGAAGGTTAGGAGAGAAGAAGTCTTTGGAGATTTCCCAGTGGAGCGACTCTCCTGGGCCCCCTCAGGAAGCATGGCTCACTGACACTCCTGCAGTTAGGTGTTTTTTTTTGTTTGTTTGGTTTTTGTGGGGGGTGGGGTAGGCCTGGGGCATGTGAAGGACCAAGGATGGAGAGCCAGTCTGGACCAAAAAGCCAATCTTTACAGGCTCCTTGTAAAGCCCAGGTCCCCTTTCTTGATTCTCCGAATTCCAGCCTCCAAAAGTGACTCATATTAAAAGTAAAATGTATATCTTTTTTATCTTTTCTTACAAATACACAAGCACTCACCTATGCATAGTGTTTAAAAATGAACAGTGATTTCCTTGTCTTTTTAAAGGACAGATGTGATATCACAATTTCGCAGGGACCAAACCCAAAAAATCACCACTATTGTATTCTAGTACCCAGACTGGCTCATCAGACAATTGTAGTTCTGATTTAAAAAAAAAAAGCCTCCCACTTCCCCGCTGCCTACTGCCATGTCCTAAGCTCCTCCACATGCTCCGCGTCTGCCTGCCGCTCTCTGTGAAGAAACGGTTTCTCCTGCAGGTTATTGAGTGGCAGGATTACCTCACACCCTAACCCCCAGCCCCATCCTGTCATTAAGAGAGAGTCCCTCATTCTTGCCCCATCACCTGGAGCAGGAGGGGAATAAGAGCATAGAAACAAAATAATTCACCTTTTAGTATGCCCAGAAAGGGAGAGGAGCTGAGAGATGTGTTGCCATGGAAACCAGGTTCTGTTTACTAGTAGCTTCCTCCGCTTGCAGCATGGTGGGTTAGCCTGTAGGGCCTGGGCTTTCAGCCCTAGCTGCGTATGGGACTCTCTGGGGGCTATACAAATACCGACACCTGAGCTGCACCCCTTGTCATTAGGATTTCATTAGTTTGTGAGGCAGCCTGGCATCCCTAGGTAGCTCTAATGTGCAGACAGAGTGAGAGCCGCCCGTGCAGGACTTCCTATGCTGCTAAATTAGTCATTATCCTGAGTATCGAGAGTCAGCAGAAATGAATGCAGGGCTTTGTTTTATTTTAATATTGACATCACATTCAGCTGAGGAAGGAGGCTGCTCATTTGTTCACCTTTCAGAAATAGTGAATCTCTAGGCCAACTCACTCCTCTTCCCTCTGTGGGAAGGAGCAACACATCTGGGAACCAGACCTTCCCGCCCCTGTTCCGGGAAGACTGCCGTGCTAAAAGAGCATGCGTATGCCCGCGCTAGGGTCAGACACCCACTTCTCCAACTTCCAGGCAGTGGCCGACCTTTGCCTTCCCTTCTTGGATTTCCTTCAACATGCCGACTTAAGGGGAATGGAGGAGGGGTGGCTGGGTCCAGACTCACAGTAATCATAGAGAAGAACGGGCGAAGTGTGCCCGGGGGAGCGCCCAGCCCTTCTGAACACACCACTGGTGTCGTTGTTAATGGTGCTGACTTGAGGACCACGTGTGCTTTTTTCCTTTCTTCCCTGAGCTGGTCCAGTCTGTACGGCTAACAGTGGGTTTAGCACTTAGGGCGGAAAAGACCAATCTTCCCTTTACTGGCATGGCACATCCATCCAAGTGTATGGTGGTCGCACACCTTGTGCTTGAGGCTTGTGAGCCCTGGAGTTGAGAACTGAGAAATAAGAGGTCAAGTGCATCCCAGGTGGGGGTTGGCAGTATTCAAGAACTGGGGCAGAGCTTATGTCACTGGCTTATTCTTTATTTAGTAGACATGAGATAGAAGTGTGAATTCCTTGGACCAAGACCAGTGCTTAATGCCAGTTCTCCTTGGGAAGAGTCCTGATTTCCCCTCTGAGGACTGCAGGATGATCCTGGAATGGATCACAGCCAAGACCACCCCACATTGTTCTCACTCAATTACCTGTTGTTATGTCTATGAAACACAGACCCTTGAGGGCAGAGGAGCCCCAGCATCCAGCATAGCACCAGCCAAGGTAAGAGAATGTACACACGTGGGCCAGGAACACAGCGCTTGTCTCCACGCGTATCTGTGTGCACTCCATACACAGACCTGGCTCTAAATCCTGCTCTTTGCTCTGGGCTGTCTGACCTTGGGCAAGACAGTTCCTCTTGCTCAGCCCTGTCTTTTTCATTTCTATAATGGAGCTAGAGATAGGATCCTGCTGGCTTGGATACTAATAATTATTAAATGTGTTACTGTATGCCAAATGTGAGCATAATAGTTCACAGGGTCAGTACTTGGTAAATCTAGTTATCATGCCATTATTGTTAGTTTTATTATTATCTGTGTGATAGCATCATGTGCAAACAGGCAAATGAAGTATGATGGTTGCCAAACCAACTTGAACCATCTTAGATTTGCTGCTGATTCTGATTAAGACAACAGCAGCAGCCTGAGAGATTGGTTTGCGAAATGATTGGGCTGTGGAGGCTGCATTATTAGCTAGAGTGTGGATGTTAGCAGCCAACATGTGGGTTATGGCCTTCCCAGGGAGGGAGCAAGAAAGTGGGATCATTAATACTAAGAGCACTGGAGAGGGAGTCCATCTAGATGGGCAGCTAAGCAGTAGCAGGTCCACCAGGCAGGGCTTTTGTAGAAAGGCTGGCCTGCAAACAGCTCTCGTAAGCGGAGCCAGCGTCCATGTGTAAGGATGGTCTGCAGGTCACCATGCCATTGGCATTTCTGCATGAATTTGTATGCTGTTTGCAGTGTCTTTGCACAGAGCCAAGATCTGTGAGTGATGGCCAACATGGTCTGTCTTATACATTACCAAGTCAAAGTTTCAAATCAGCAAAGGGGAAGCTCTCATCTCCCACACAGTGCAGGGGAACTGCACCCCAGGTGCCCTTCTGTTCCCTCCCCACCATCACAGAGACCAGGTGGCTCTGGTTTCCTTTCCCTTCTTCTGTGCCAAGTCACTAAACTCTGACAGGCCCAACAGGCAACTAAACAGGGGAATTTAGAATAAGAACCAGGGTCCAAGACCACTACCACCTTTGGACGGCAGCTGCTCCAATATCAGGTCGAGTTTGGAGACTGAATGGAAACGAACACTGGGACAGACTGGTAGGGGAGCCAGCACTCTGCCACGCTCTGCCTCCTTTGCGGTGGAGGCCAAGTCTTCCCAGGCAGGCAGCGAGGCCCCCCGCGGATGCGGCCTAGTCGCCTCTCGCGGCCTAGTCGCCTCTCACGGCCTGTGATTTTGCTTAGCGCTCCAACCGCTCCCTTATGTCTTAAAACTTACCAAGTCATGCACAGGGCACTGACTTCACAGGAGAAAAACGAGTTCTCTAAAAATATCAGAAATCAGGGGCTGGGACTGTGGCTCAGCGGTAGAGCGCTTGCCTTGCATGTGTGAGGCACTGGGTTCGATCCTCAGCACCACATATAAATAAATGAATGAATAAAGGTCCATCAACAACTAAAAAAAAAAATCAGAAATCAGACACGTCTGGAATAAGGAGACATACAACTCCGAAGTCCTGCAGATAAATAATTAGGAATGATGTTGACTCAGCAGAGCAGGCAGAAAAAAACGTTCTCCATCAGCGAGGTCCTTAAGTGGCCACCGTTGCACAACTGTCTACACCACTCATGAAAGGCCAGGCCCACAGCCTTTAGGAGGGTAGCATCAATTCTTTTCTTGGCTCAATGAAGGGACAAACAACTTGAGCATATTTCTGTTTCCTAAGTATTTTTGCAAATAGGAAGAAAATTGGGTAAAATGTTACAAAACCACCTGTCTGCCCTTCAAGAGATAGAGATTAGCATTTGCATTTTGATTCTACACACAGAATGAGTCCACACACATGACAACTTTCTGAGACCTGAGCGTCGCTGCTGCTGCTGCTGCTGCTGCTGCTACTGCATCATCTCATAAAGAAGGGATCAGGGCTGCTTCTGTGACAGCAGGGCTGGATGCAGGGGGTGGGACACGTGAGCCCAGTCCTGCGAGCTCAGGGCACCTCACTGGCCTCACCCTAGTCTCGTTTCACATCATAACTGTGGGGGAAGAAACTGAGGCTGCAGGGGGCAGAGGGCCCCAGATGGCTCACAACAGATCCAGCGCCGAGGGGGAGGCCATGGTAAGAGGGTTGCCACCAGGGGTAACAGCTCCTCCGTTCTGTGTGTGGTTTGGTGGGGAGGCAGGGAAGGTTCAGTAGACCTTTACTGTTGTGATCATCAGACTTGTTTGTTTATGACTTAGCAGATACTTAGATGGCATTAGGGCGCCCAGTCCAGCCATCAGTTCATTTCAGGATGGAGCATTCCCCAGCGGGCACGACCCTCCTCAGGGGTCACTGCAGCCTACATCCATTTGTTGTATCAGCATTGCATTATCTCCATGAATAATCTCTGATCAGAGGATAATAATTAAGACATGGCAATGCCCACTTAGTAAATTAGCTAAATTGGCAAAACTCAATTTAAATAGCTATTTTGTCTCCAGCAATAGAATTATAACGGCACCCTTCACTTAATGAGCCAGACACTTAATAATTCAAACATACTTAGAAAAATCAAACAAAGCTTCTCCATCACAGACAAGGATCCAGCCACACGCCTGCCCCTGCCTTGCCAGCAAAGCAGTTTGGACACTCTGGAAAACAAGCTCGGTCTTTGGTGAGCAGGTGGAGGCTACGCAGGTTCTAGGCAGAGAAACTGGTTAGGTGACTTGAGCCAGTTTCTGAAAATAAAGTTTTATTGGAACACAGCTGTTTATTTACATGATGGCCATGGCTGCTCTCACATCACACTGGAAGTTAGGCAGTGGCAGCAGGGACACTATGGCTCCTGAGGCCTGAACATGTATTGTCTAGCCCTTTAAGGAAAATCCAGCTCTTTAAGAAAGTTCACCAAACCCTCGGCTTGGGCAGCACCCTGGACCTGACTCCTTGGTGTGCCACCTGGATCAATCCCTGATCCATGATTTTGTACAGGTCAAAGGTCTGTCTCCCAAGGATGTGGGAATCGGGTGAGACCACAAGTGCTTATCTGTGCTTGGCACATAGTAAGTGTTCAATAAAGGCTAATGATGGTAGCAATCATGGTAACATAAACATACATTGAGCGCCTACTCTGTGCCAGACTCTCCTCTAAGATTTTTACCTGTGTCAACTCATTTACCACCCATAACAATCTTAGGAGGTAAATATTATAACTTTTAGTTTGGCAACTGGAGAAAGGGTATTTTCTATTCTTTTATATTTTCTTCTAAACTTCCCTACACTCATCTACTTTATGGACACTTCTGTCCAGTTGAGCTGTTTCTCTGTATCGTAAACTGCTCAAGGGCAAGATTCTTAGGTGCCTCATTATCCCAAGACACAGGGCCCTATGCATAGCAGGGTGTCGACCGTTCTCCTCTGGGTCACTGATGCTATTGAAATCAAATGTTTATCCTCTCAGGGGGTGCTGGGGCCTTTTCCATCTTGCCAGTCCTGCTGGTTGTTCTGTCCTCTGCAGTGCAGTGGAAAGAGAGGATGGATGTTACCTCCAGTTCTGTGAGGCAAACAGTGAAAGCTCGGGTGTGTGGAACTCCCAGGATCCCTGGAACCACTGAGCTATTCACAGGCAGATACTCATCCATTCAAGTAATGCTGAGTATGGGCCATAGAGACTGTTCCTGCAGGTAGAATCCTCTTAACTTCCAAGCTTACAATCTATGCAAGAAACAGAGTATCCTGGCAGCCACCACCTCAACCTGATCCCTTTGCTTTTCCCTTTATGCACAGAAATAAATGTGTTCTTCCTGGGATCTCCATGTCCAAATATTAGTTTTCACATAAAGTTAGTAAGGTACTTAAGGCTCTTGTAAGGAGCTCAGCTCTTTATTAAGGTTACTAAAGACTGTAAGAAAAAGGGAAACAGAGTCAGCCTTGACTCCGCGTATGGCATCTGCTCACATGAGCTCATTCATTCCTCATGATAAACCTGTAAGGTTGAGACAGAAATTTCCCAATTTGCAGATGGAAAAATGGAGACTCGGAGCATTTAAGTGGCTTGTTTAAGGTTACCTGGCTATTGAATAGCAGAGTCATTTTATTTTGTATTCCCCATGCCTCCTGTTCTCCTGGAAGTTTCTGGTAGATCCCAGGATCGCCACTCTTCTGCTGGAGCAGCGCCTCCTTCCTCTGTCTTCAGTATTACCATTCCCTTGGTTTTTTAAAAGGGGCTGCTGCTTTAAAACAAAGTGAAAAGGACTCTGGGGAAGTGGGTGGCACTCTGTAAAATGCCACCTCTGCCAGATTCTAGTCCAGTAGTTCTCAACCGGGGGCGGTTTTGTTTGCCAGGGGACTTTTAGCAAAGTCTGGAACATTTTTGGTTTTTACAACTCAAGGGTTGCTACTGGCGTCTAGTGGGTGTGGGCCAGGGGTGCAGATCCCTGAATACACAAGAGAGCCTCTCCCTGGAAACCGAGAGTTATCCACCCAAAATGCAGTACTGCTGGGTTGAGAAGCCCTCTTCATGCTAAGTCTTAGGTACTTGGAGGCAAGCAATGACAGACAGACAGAAGCTGTCCTCCTGGACGGCAGCTCATTGGTAGGCAGGTATTCATCAAATTACCCACCATTGAATCTCTAATCTTAGGAACTGGAGACTTGCTCAGAAGGACAAGAAGAGATGGCATGAAGCCATTGTGGGAGAGGTCTAGAAAGGCTGAGGCCTGCGGGCTGCAGTGCATAGGTCAAGTGACAGTGGCAGGTTACTATAGGTGCAAAGGCCCTGGGGCAAGGGCAAGTGGTTCTTGGAAGACTTGCAAGCTTGAAGAAGAGCACAGCGGACAGATGCAGGATGAGGGAAGGAAGGAACAAGTCCAGCAGACCTTGGCCATCTTAAGGATTCTAGACTTGATTTTAAGACCTATGGGGGCCATTGGGGAGTCTTCAGCAGGGCACATGATCTAGTTGGATTGAAAAAGATGGCTCTGAATGTTGTGTGGAAGACAAACTGGACGGAGCAAGAGCAGCCACAGGAACCCAGCAGATACCAACTATGGGGCTTTCTCAAGGCGGAGGGATGGGATGGGCACAGGCTCCTCCAGAGCTCCGCCCCGCACCCCTGGGACTGCCTATTTCAGCTTGAGCTTCACAGCAGTGGTTTTCTGCCACAGGAACTCTGTCACCCATAAATGTCAAGACTCATCCTTTCCCCCCATTTAAAAATATGCGCTGTTCAAAAATAAAACACCACCATATCATTTGCGCTTCACATCTGGTCTGCTGTGGCAAAATATCAATTCCACTGCCACCAATAGTGCACACAGAAGCAGCTCCACCTGAGCTTGCCCGTCCTGTCTCTGATTTCTACTTCCTTCGTTGACCTTTTCCAAGGTGTCGGAAAGCAGATTCTCTCATTAAGATGTTGACGCCCGAGAAAGTCGGTAGTATATCTTATTTATAGCAGTGTGTGTATGGGTGATGGAGAAGGAAGTTAAAAATCAACTGTCAAGGTAGGAAAAATATGATTTCCCTCAGTCTGTTCTCTCTCCCCAGTGACTTCTGGCTACTCTGAACCATGAATTGTGTCCGTGCCTCTCCCGTGATCTAATTAACTTAGAGGGAAGCTGGGTAGGAGGGGGAAATAGCTAAAAATGCCCAGAAACACCGGTCTGTGGAGCTGGCGCATTCGTTTCTGATTAGCAGCAGTTCATGCACTCGGCCGTGAACCACACAGATGTTCAAGTGGGAAGTCTTGAGGTATTGGGAAATTATCATAAATTTGAACTTGTTGGCAAGCATCTATTTCCATATTTTATAGAAAACTGTAATTTTCCCTCCCAAGTTTCATCTCTGGTGAGGAGGAATTCTACACCAAGATGGCGGCAGCCCTGGCTGCAGCCTGGGCAGGTTGAAGACGCAGGCAGGACTTGGCCTGCCAGTGACGCAGGCAGAGGGGCTCCCCTCCACGTGAGGGAGCCCACACAGGCCAGGTAGCAGGAAAGCCACCAACCAGCCTGCTGGGGGGACTGACAGGAGCTGGCCTGCATCCCTGGCCATCCTCGACCACAGCACCCCACCCTCTGAACACAGGTTTCCTCACTCAGCTGAGATGCAGGAATGGTGACATCCCTTCCAGTATCATTAGTGCAAACAAGAAAGTAAGTGTAAAATATCTCTGGCAAATCCTAGGCACACAGCAAACATGGCTGTTGAATTCAGTTGCCAAAAAATAATAATAATAATAAGCAAAAAGGCCAGGCATGTGTCAGGATGGGTGGGCAAGCTGGCAGGAAGCTCCAGCCACTTCTCCAGTCCCTGAAATGAATGGCGATGGTACTTTCCCCACATCCCGACCAGAAACGTCCTGCTTTCCAAGGTTCTGTATGAGGTTGGATTTCCTGTTGCGGAAGGCCTTAGAGCAAAAATCTGATGAGTAGGTTTTAAAGCGTTCCCTGGTCCCTCTTATGGGACTAGCAACAGCTGTCTGTCAGGGGTGTCCCACCCCAAGCTCCAGCCCCTCGGTGGACACAACAGCACTGAGGTAAGGTCCCAGGCACGTGGACGGAGAGCCCACTTGAATGTGCGTATGTGACTCAGTGGTCTAAACTTCTCAAACGTGTGAATTAGTTGCTAATGTATAAAGCCCAGGAGTTTTCACACAAGAGACAAATTGATGGCTTCTCTTGAGTAAACGGAAGTGTCCACATCTCTGCACTGTGCCACCTCCTTTCAATGAGGAGCAGTGATCCTTGAGAGACTCCCCCTGATCTTTGGTTACCGTGGCTCAGCCCTGGCTCAACTGCCTTCTTGTATGGACCTATCTGCCTGGTCCCCGTAGGCCCTACGGTTGGCTGACCCTGTGGCCCTTGTCCTCCAGGTGTGGTCCTGGGTTGACTAGTGGCAGGAACATTACCCAGGAGCCTGTTGGAACCACAGGGACCAGATCAGAGAGGAGCCCAGCTGTCACCTTCTTCCTCTACCCCAGGTGACACCAAAGCTCCTTCAGTTTGAGACCCTGCCTGGGGCTAGAGACAGGTGCTAGGAAACAGGAGAACTAGGAGTCCTGAGGTCACCATGTCACGTTGCCAATTAACTCACTGTGAAAATGTAGAAGTCACTTTGCTTTTGAGGGCCTGTTTACTTTGTCTGCAAAGTGAGAAAGTCAGGCTAATTGGTTTCCAAGGGCCTTCTGTCCTCATCAGGTGTGACTCTGCATTTCTTCAGGCCTATGGGCTCATAATTAGCACTTCACTACCTCAGCCTGCGCCTGGGTCCGGTAGGCACTTCACCTGGACAAGGCCGGCTCACTGACCACCGCGTGGTTCCCTCTGAGGACTCACTGTACACAGAGGGGGACCACAAGGCACAGGGAAGGGAGCTGCCCCACCGAAGCTCCCTTCTGGTGGAGCCCTGGGCTCCTGTAATCACAGCGGTGAGTCCCTGTTACCTGATATTCTATTTCCTGTGACCCGCCCGGGGTGGCGGGTCTGAGAGCTGGTGATGGGGTGTGGCCAGCAACGTACAATGAGGGTTAGGTCCCTCAAGGAAGGCCAAGGTAGATTCTGCCAAACAAGGAGGACCACCACCTGCATGTGCGGTGGCAGTGGCCTCTCCCTGCCACAGCAAGAAGCAGGTAGGGACCTCCCCCCACCAGACTCTAAGGTGGGGAGGATGTGTGAGCCAATGGAGGGAGGGAGGGCCTCCAGCGTGGCACGGTGGACGCCAGCCAGGCTTCGGGGTTCCTGCTTTCTGCAGAGTCCAGCTCCCTCTGTCCTCTACACTGTAACCTCGGGAGCATTTTGCCACCCTGACTTGGTTTCCCCTTCTGTGAAATGGGAACAACACCCTCTCTGGGGCGGCTGTGAGACCAAGTAAGCAAGCAGGTTTATAAAGAGCATCTGGCCACCAGCGGCGACTGTGCTCAGCGCTGGGTCCTCCCCCTTTCTAGGTTGCTCTGAAGCCCCTTGAGTGTGGCTGTGACAGTGGAGAAGCTGGGGGGTCTCGGTTAGGAAGCAGCCTTTCTCCTCAGTGAGCCCTGGGAGCCACTGGCCCGGATGCTTCGTGTGCCAGGCATCTTGCCCTGGCTCTGCCTGCATGTGTTCTCATCTTTTTTCTTTTTAGAAACCCTCTCTGGGTCTGTCCTTCCAGAGCATGGCTGGCAAGTGACTCTAGAAGATTTAGGTGCTGATTACAGCCTTGGCGTCGTCGTCTTGGGCTAGACTGTATTAAAGAGCACACACATCCCTGGAACCCCATGTGTCTCCCCTTTTCTTCTCTCTGGCCCAGGCAGAATCCTTTGGCATGGTTAAAGAGTGCAGATTTAAAAGTAGACAGGTCTGGCTCTGCCACTTACTAGCTGTGTGACATTGAGAAAGTCACTTAACATCTCTGAGACTGTGATCATCCATACAATGTCAGTGGTAGCTTCCTGATGCCTTAATGGGTACATAATTACTCGTAGTTACCTTCCCTCCTCCAAGTAGGGAAGACACATCATTTTGTGCAGAAAGATCAGGAGCACAGAGTAGAACAAACATAAACTCTTTGAGTCTTAGAGTGAAAAGCCAATAGGAATTAACTTGACTGAAATGATAATAAATGCCATTAATTGAGCTATTACTCTGTGCCCAGCATGATGTTCAACATTTTGTATTATTAATCTCATCAGTCTTCCCGGGTGTTTTGTATTAGGGAAATACTATGCTCATTTCAAAGGTGAGAAAACCAAGGCTCAGGGACATGAAATAGATGTGCCCAAGTGCACAGCAGGCAATTGGCTGGCTGTGTCTGCAGGAGCAGGTGAGGGCGTGCTCCTCTCACCTAGAAGCCATTCCTCTGGCCAACCCAGAGTGCTTCCCTCTGGGTCTCTCTGCCCCCAAGCCTCTCCTCTAGCAGACAGCGCCTTTGGTTTTGCTTATCATTTGGATTCGTCCCTGGCCTCAGTCCTTTATGCAGTCTATATTTGTCCCAAGACCTGTGCTTATTTGCATGTGAGTCCCCCAGCATACTCATGTGGTTCTGATCCAGAAGAGTGAACATCCCCTTGCGTTGCAGGCTCCAGGAAGCCCCAAGAGCCTGGGCAGGCGGGCTGGGGCCCTGGTGTCATCCCCTCTTCCCTGCCGCCCCAAATTCATCACCAGCCATCAGCTGACTGATGCTCCTAGGAGCCAAAGCTCATTCCCAAGGGGATCTGTCTGGTTCCAACAGGCAAACAGCAGCAGTAAATGTGAGAAAGGAATAACTTAGCAGCTTCCAGCCTTCAAGGGAGGAGGAGCCCAAGCTTGTGGTCATTTGGAAGGGAAGACTAAGCCCCCAACCCACAGGATCATCCCAGAAGGCCGCTGTGATAGGGGGGTAGGGTCCCTTCATGCAGCCCCCACCCCACCCCGGGCAATAGGGAGGCAGGAGTCTGGTGAAGTGCCTGGGTGACTGCAGGGTGCTGGTCACTGGAAGTCCCTCGGGGCTCTCCTAGGACCTAAGTTTAGGTTTGACAAGTGCAGCCTTAGCTGGCTTTCCTATGTGGAGGGAAGAGCAGCAGAGGTGTAGACATTGGCATTAAGGAAGCTCTTGTGTTGGGCTTCGGGTGGCAACTTTCCAGCAAAATGCTGGGCTCCAGCTGGGTCATTCCTGCCTCCACATCTGCATTCCACCAACTCACTGAGGTCTCACTGCGCATCACGCCCCGTTTCAGGGAGTAAGGCAGGCTGGTGCCTGACCTCCTGGAGAAGCATTCTAGTAGGTAGGGAGAAACAATCCACCAGTAAGCCTCACAGGAAAAATAATGTCCCACCGTGACATGCAATCCGAAAATCACACAATAGGAGTTTGTCCTGGAGAGGGCTTGGGGTTAGGGGTAGGTTGGGATTGGGTGGGCAGCAGAGACCTCACTGTGGACCTGGCCACAGAGGTGGAGCCACTTATGGGGGGCTGCAGGGGCCTGGTTTTCTAGCAGAGGGCACAGCCTGGGCAATGGCTCTGGGGTCACAAAGGAGTCTCACCATGTTGGAGGGACAGAAGGAAGGCTGGGGTGAGGGGCGGGTTGCAGAGGAGCCTACGTGCTCTCAGACTGGAGCATGTTCTCAGTGAGCCCGACACTGTTGCAGGCGCCTTACCAGACACATGCATTTGTTCCCTCTCCAAGCTGCAAGTCCTGGTTACTGGAAACGAGTGCAGAGAGACTACCACCCCACTTCCAAGGTCACACACGTCATGGCACCGTGTGAACCTGAGCAGTCTGAACACAGACCTGTTCTTTAACCAGCACTTGACACAGTCACCAGGAACTCACTTGGACATGTTAATGAATTGAACCCAAACTGGGAACTAGAGACGGGTCTTGGGAGTCTTGGGCTCGGATGGGACATTTTCCAAGGCAAATGAAGAGGGAGCTAGCACTCACTGATGGAGCCACGTGCCAGACCTGGGCCTTGAGCTCTGCTTTCCATTATCCTCACTGCAACCCAATGCAAGGTACACTTGGTTAGCCCTTTTTTTTACAGGTAGCAAAACACAGGATCAGAGAGGTGACCTGTCCTGCCCCAGGCCACTCAGCTGATGCCAGACCACCCCTGGGCTTCAGCTCTATCCTTCCCAGCACCTGGGCCTTTTCATTCTGTTTTCATTCTTCCCTTCTAAAAATAAAGGCAGAATCTCCAACACAGATGATGAAACCTTACCCAGGGATGCACTGGTGTTGGGGAGGGAAAGGCTGGCTGTCAGGGTGCCCGTGTCGTTCTCCAGTCTGCCTGGGACAGCCTGGCTGCTTCCTGTCCTGGTGCCGCTGGGGAGCACAGCACACAGGCTTTGCACAAAGAGAACGAGATGCCACGCTGGGCAGTCCTGTGTGCTCTTCAGAGCTTCACTCAGGGCTCCTGGCAGCTGCCAGAAGCAGGGTCAGGAGCTACCACTCCTACTGTGCTTCCCACTGGGGTTGATCCTCCTGCCGAGAGACACCCAGCCTTATTCAGGGTACCAAGGGAGGAATCCGGCCACCATTCAGTATACCCTTCTTACTTCTTCTTTTACTCTCTGCAAAAATTCTGTCTGCCACCTTCTTTTATACACTTGCTTACCAAACAATCCTTTATCTTATGGCCTGACCTCTGGGGGTGCTGTGGGAGCAGCACAGATGAAGTCCCCACTGTCACAGAGCTTGTATTGTAATGAGATTCAGAAGTTTTTACAAGAGTAAACAGAAATGTAAATAAATTAATTTCAAATGGTGGTAAGTGCCATGAAGAAAATAACAAGGGTAACGACCCAGAAAGATACTTGAAAGAGAGAGGTACTGAACCAAGAGCTCAGCGTAAGGCACTACAAAAAGCATTTATCAAGTTACCAAATTAAAAAAGTGCCCACATGCTATTTCTCCAGGCATCCAGTTACTAAGGCACAACAGAAGCCACCACGTGTCCCCACATCAGAACCACTGTGTTCACAAACATGCAGGATTGTTATCACGTGAAAAGCAGAGCAGGCAGATGTGGCTGTTTCTCAGTATCCAGGGAGATTGTTCCTGATGCCCCATGGATACCAGAAGCCAAGGGTGCTTGAGTCCCTTGCATAAGATGACATATTTACTCATAACCTTTGTGTGACCTCCCTTATGCTGTTTGTCATTTCCAGGTTCTTTATGATACAATGCAAATGCTATTTTAATAATTGTCATACTGAATTTTTTAGGGAATAATGATAAGGAAGAGTGTCTACATGTGTTCAGTAATAATGCAATTTTTTCCAAATATTTTTGATCAATATGCAGTTGGTTGAATGTGGGAGGCAGAACTTGTGGACAAAGACCAACTGCATAGCTCTGGGCTTAGGTCTCCCTGGCATCTTTTTGAATGTGAGCCCCCTTGTCAGTCAGTTCCTAGATGATTATTTCAAACTTAGAAACACTAAACACCTCTGTGTGCGCAATGTGATGGGTGTCACTGGAGAGGTGACGGCTGCCCTCCTATTTGATATTCCTCAGGAGGGAGATCGTGATGATGCCAATTCCACAGTGGGCAGAATTATTGGGAGGGGTGCTGGGTAGCCTTGCAGAGGAGGAGACCATTCCATGTGCCTTGGGGCGACACTGAGGGAGAGTGTTTCGAAGATTTTTTTCTTTTCTTCTCAGTACTGAGGACTGAACCCAGAAGTGCTTAACCACTGAACCACATCCCCAGCCCTTTTTAAAATTCTTTTTATCTTGAGACAGGGTCTTACCAAGCTGCTTAGTGCCTCACTAAGTTGCTGAGGCTGGCTTTGAACTTGGGATCCTCCTGCCTCAGCCTCCTGAGCTGCTGGAAAGTTGGAAGATTTCTTAAAGTAGAGAGCAGCAAACCCTTGTTTGAAAGGAAGAAGAATGAGTCAATGAAAAGTTAGAAATAATGTCAAGAGGCAGCTGGAGTCTGGTTCTCCAGCCTGAATTCAGACCCAATTTGCAGGCACAGGGGACCGGAGGTAGGAAGCATGGCAGTTTCTTAATGGCGGGGGTGACAGGAACAAGGTGCTGTGATCAGGTTAGAATTTGATTTCTTCAGGCCATGGCTCACAGAGCAAATAACATGCTCAATGTGATCTTTAAAATAAATTACAGAGATCAAAAGGGAAGCGAGCAGGAGAGTCTCGGCGTGTACATAGCGGTGTAACATTTCAGTTCATTTAATTAAATGAGCCAACAGAGCAGACTCGGGCCCTGTCATTGGAGACTTGTTGATGGACGAGCCAGAGGTCTCATTTTTGAAGTGGGGATGCAAATAGATTCTTCAACATGCACCCTTCTGTCCATCAGTCACTCTCTTTTCTTGATTTTTCCTTTTTCGTTATGGTGCATGCTGGTTTGGAGCATCCTCGCCCAGAATTCACATTTACAAGGAGAAATAAAAGTCATGATGAAGGAGAAAGGCAGACCGTGTCTTCACACTGGGGGGCCATGAAGCATGCTCAAGCCATCTTGCGCTGTGCTCAGGCTATGGTGGTGGCCCTCCCCATCGCCTTCTGATCTGCTATCAGGAGATGAGACAGGGCTCATGGTGGGCACTGGTTAAAAACTTGGATGCTGGAGCCAGACTGTCTGGGTTCAAACCCCGGCTCTGCCCTTCATGGCTCTGTGCCCTTGGGGACCTTATTAACCTTTCTGGGCCTCGCTTTTCTCATAAGGGAATTAGTGGACCTTCCTCCAAGGGTTGTTTGAGGATTAAGTGCACTGATAAATGCAAAGAGCTTAGATGGTGTCTGGCACATACCAAGAGCTCCATAAATATTAGTATTCTGGGCATAATGGTGGCTTTTCAGAAAGCTAACTTGGGTAAACAGGGGTGGATAAAGATCGTCCTGTGGCAGAATGGCAAGTCTTGGCCTTGGGGCCCCAAAGCACAGCCCTGTCTTGTAGCAAAGGAGTATTTGCTATGCATTGTGTCCCTTTCTATTTTGGTCGTGGTCTGGCTCCCACTGTGGATTTTTCATGAGACAGGAGGCCTTGGGGGTGCTGTTCTTACCTATGAAGTATTTTGTCTAGTGTTGTGTTTTTCTAGGGATTTGGTCATTATTCCTTATAATCACCACGTTCTGTCATGGCATTATTTGATCTGTTAAGATTGGCTGCAGTCTCGGGGCCAGCTCTCCAACTAGCTAGTGCTCAGGCAGGCTGCTCCCATGGTCTGGCCTGCCAGGTGCTGCTTTATGGATTGAGCCCATGGACTGGACCAGAGGCACCCGCTGGGGGCCCATGGGGTAAATATAACCCGTGGTGTTTTGATTGGCCCTCACGGGGTTGACCTACTCAAAGTCATAAAATTAATTTTGAATCAGATAGGAATACATCAAATTCAGAAGGATTCCCCTAAGTGTCCAGACTTTTGGCTGCTCAGAAGTCAGTGCAGCTGGCACCACAGGGCTGCGTCCCCACCTCGGTGATGAGAGCTGACGACAGCAGCCTGCTTTCAAGGGGCATGGCCCCACCATTTCCTTTCTCCCCCGCTGAGCTCACTCATTATCTCTCTTGCCAGGGACACAGGCCAAAGGAAGGGAGTGTTTCTTTTTTGGTGGTGGTACCAGGGATTGAACTCAGGGGCACCCGACCACGGAGCCACACCCCAGCCCTAATTCGTATTTTATTTAGAGATAGGGTCTCACTGAGTTGCTTAGCACCTCACTTTTGCTGAGGCTGGCTTTGAAGTCATGATCCTCCTGCCTCAGCCTCCGGAGCCGCAGGGATTATAGGTGTGCGCCACCCCACCTGGCAGGAAGAAGTATTTCTTGTGCCTATTTCCTTTCTTCAGGTCTGGCCACCCCCGGCAGGCACAGTCTCAGCAGTCCCTCCACTCACTTGCTTTGGTTTTCTTAATCCTCCATGGTCATTACTTCTGAAACTGCAGATGTGGCCCCAGACAGAGGGGCGATGAATCTTCCACATGGCAGATGGCAGGGTCAGGACTTGAGCCCGGGTCTTCCAATACAAATCCAGAGCTCTTGGCCCTTGTCCAGCCAGTCTTCTGAATGAGGGACTTTGGGCTCACTCACCTGGAGCCTGCTGTGTGCCACCAGCCCAAATCTGGGGATTCTGAGTTGGATGAGGTAGGACACCTGCCTCAGCAGCTCACTCTAATTGATCCAGCACATCCATCCGCACTACCAAGAGCCAGCAATAGAAATCAAGCACTTGCAGATAGCATTATGATGAAAGGCTAGATTTTATTATTAAGAATTTTAATGTAATTTTGAGCTTCTATTCTACACATGTCCACATTTGTACATATACAGCAAGCATTGTTCTCAATATTTTATGTACATTATCTTGTACAATCCTCTTCCTCATACTCTAGGGGTGCAAGTAATAGTTCTACTATACAAGTACTCAAACTCTATAGGGTAGGTACAATTGTTATTCCCATTTTATAGGTGATGAAACTGGGAAACAGAGGAGGTTAAGTCACTAGCTCAAGATCACACAGGCAAGAAGTAGGCACCCTGAACCCACGGGCTTCCCCGCCTCCACTCTTAGGCAGGGAACTCTCCTGATCAGCCAGGGAGCTGCTTCTGTTATTCAGAGGACGTTGTAGGTGCCAGTTGTTCAGTATTCCCATCCCGGCAGCATGGCTAAGAGAGCATTGTAGCTTAAGTGATAAAACCCTGAGGGCTCTTACTATTTCAGAGAGATGGAAGCTTTTCTTTGCCCCTGAACTGTGACTGAAAGCAGAAGGGAGCTGGTGGGGAGAGAAGCCATCAGAGGACGAAAAATCTCTCATCTTAATAAGAATTTGCTGTAACAGAGCTTTTCTACATGCGGTTTTGGGAGGTGACTCTGTTCTTTTCCTACCAACAGTTTACTGAGTACCTACTGTGCAATGTGCTGCTGGTGCTGGGTATGCAAAAATCAATGCAGCATGGTCCTGTCCCCAAGCAACCTAGTCTATTGTCTACTTCTTTTTCCTGCATAATTTTAATCATAGTTCAACTTTTCAGCAAAGGACAAACAGAGACAGCACCGAGTCAGACTTTCTGCCACTGGTCTCATGCAGGTGCCCAGTGCTCAACACTCCCCCATGTAGGATCACATGTGTAGAGCCACAAAGCCCCCCAGGCTGAGAACATGGTGCACTAGTTCATTCCATTGGCGAAGTGGACAGCACTGGCCCGTTAGCAGAAAGAGACCCTGCTGCAGGGGGAGGGGAGGAAGAAGCACCCGCCAGCTTTTCCTGATCCTGTGGACACAGGGGTGGTGGTCAGCCTTGCCCTTGGAATCTTAGTATTTCTCCAAGCTTTCTTGGATGCCTTTCCATCCTGGATGTCGAGGGAAGCCACCAGAATAAATGAGGAAGGAGTGTTTTGATGGATAGCTAGACAGGTGTGGAGGCACCTGGTTAAGGTCTGGGAGGGCGCTCACCAGACTACTCAGTGAATCCTAGGAGAGAATGGTAGGTTGCTTGTGGGAAAGGGAGGCCTTCACTTCCTCATTCAGTAAACTTCTTATTTACTGAATTGTTTAAATAATACTTACCGTTTCCTAATTAAAAGGCAGCTGGGGCTTTAGAATAAGACCAAAGTGCATGTTGTAGCTTTCACAGCTCCTGAGAACTATGGCCAACTTATTCCAATCTCTAAGTCCTCTGCTCCCCTGTTTATAAAGTAAGAGTTTGAGGATCAAGTGAGATTCAGGACTAAAGGAAATGCTGATGGAGGATGGAGTGAGATCAGCGGCTCTCAGCTCCTTCTTATTACTCTGCATTATTAATAGCGTGTAGGTGGGGCTGAGAGTCAGCAGCAGAGGAGACCTGGGTGGCTGGAGAGAACAAGAGGAGGCAGCAGGTGGCAGGCCAAGCAGGGGCTGGACTCTATTTCATGCAGTGTAAATTGCACTCCTAATTTGTGGAGATGTAGGCGCTGGTTTGCTCCTCTGGAATCATTCAGGATGCCTGGCTGGAGTTGCCAAGAGCAAGAGCCTGGGGCCATTCGTTGCCCATCCTAACTATGGCTCACTGATATTCGTCCTTGGAAAACTTACCTTTGAGTTGGTTTTCTTGCCTGTAAGATGGGAATTGTCAGTGGTCCCCTGGTATCCTGGAGGATAGGTTCCTAGACCCCTGGTAGACACCCAAATCCAAGGATGCTCAAATCCCTTATATGAAATGGCATGGTATTTGCATATAACATATTCATATCCTCCTGTATAATTTAAACCATTTCCAGATTATTTGTGTTATCTAATGCAATATCAATGCTATATGAATAGTTGTTATACTGCATTGTCGTCGGGGGGGGCTGTACTGTGCTCAGTACAGATGTAGTATTTTTCCTGTTCTGACCTGAAACTGGTTAAATCTTCAGATATGGAGCCCATGGGTACAGAGGGTCAAATGGAATTGTACGTAACCCAAAGGTTGTCTCGATGATTAAACCAGGTAATGCATGCAGAAGGCTTAGATGAGAGCTCAGTACAGATTAACTTCTTAGTTCTTACTATGACATATTCTGGTTCCAGGGTAATTTTAATGCTTTCAAAGACCCTGAGCTTCTGGAGACTTCATCCTGTATCTGATCAAGTGTATTGAAAGTTACCCACATTCCACACTAACATGTTTTGCTCTGATACATTTAAAAGACATTTTTATGATTGGGATTTTGAAGGCATTTGGCTCTGAGTAACTCATGGCTACGAGCCCTCAGCAATCACTGGACATATTTGAAAATCCTTTCAAAGTGAGCAATTCTAAAGAACAAATTGTTTTCAAATGTAATGAAATTTTTATGGCTATCAAATTTAACAATTAATGATGTTTATATAACATTCCATTATGTAGACATTTAATTAAACATTTATTCATTTTGATTTTGCAGTTTTCTCTTTTTATATTTTGAAGCAAAAAAAAAAAAAATTAAGACCTTAGGCAATGGATATAGGCAGCCAGCCAGGGGCCAGAAAGACCCCTCTGGCTGCCCTTCCCAAAGTCACTGCTTAGCAGAGCCAGGCAGGAGTTGGATGTAGAAGGAAACCACAAGCTCATTTCTGAATGAAGTGAAATGGAAACGTCCTTCCATTTTATAAGTGGGAAACTGAGTTCCAGGGAGGGGAATGACTTGCCTGAATAGTTTGACTCCCAAAATGCGGAGTCCTCTGCTCTCCAAGGCTGCCACCCATCTTCCCTCCCTCCCTCCATCCATGCCTGCCTGCCTTCCTTCCTTCCTTCCTTCTTTCCTCTTCCCTCCCTCCTTCCCTCCTTGCCTGCCTGCCTTTCTTCTTTCCTTCCTTCCTTTCTTCCTTTCTCTTATTCCAAATGACCCTCAAGAAGTGGCTCCTTCAAGTTAGGAGAGTGGTCTGGAGCTAGCTACTGCCAGGAAGTTTCGGGCAGGTCCATCTGGACTACAGGCTTGTGTGGATGATACAAAATCAATAGTGGCTTGAACCACCAGCCTGGCAATGCCTGGGAAACATGAGCAGGTATTTCACCAGCTCTTAAAACTGAGCAAGGGCATTAGGAATCAGCTCAGACCATGCCTCCTGTAACTTGACTAGGGAAAGGAGGAGCAGTCCTGGGACTCCAGCTGCCAAGAGCACCCCTGCATAGAGCTAAGCACATTTATGCTCTCCAGAGCAAGGCAGCCTGCTGTAGTCTTCTAGAGATTTGGAGATGACAGGGAGCTGCACTCCTGGAGGGTGAGGACCATACTTCTGAGGTCAAATGAGATTTCAGAGTAGTCTCAGAAGAGAAGGGGGTGCCCCTACCCAGGACCACTGGGACAGAAGGTCACCTGGATAGCGCCCAGACATGTTCAGAGAGCAAAGGGCTTTCTTTCCAGTAGAAAGGTTCTGGGCTTACTTACTGAGCACTTACTGTGTACCTGGAATATTCAAAAAATATCTCTGGGAAGGAGGGAGGAAGAAAGAGAAGGTAGGGGCCTAACAGCAATCCTGTAGGCCATGAGCACCCCCTTATCTTCCAGTTGGTGGCTTCTGCCTTCTGCCTTTATACCTTAGAATCATAAGAAACCGTTTTCTCTTGGTCATTGTTACCAGGGCACAATTTAGGCCTGGTAAATTGTCCTTTCTTTCCTCTCAGTTATTAGAGCTCTGGGACTGAGCCTGAAGCAGAGTCACACAGGAGAAGGCAGGCAGACCTGTTGGCCGGGAGGCCACAGGGACAGCCTTGACGTTTGGGCGTGGTCGCCGGTGCACACTAGAGGCTCCACAGGTTACGTCCCCTTCATGTCTCACTGCCACAGTGGTCTTGCTGGCCTCAAAGACATAGCTCAGTACCTCTCAAGTCAAAGTAACCCACGTGTGCTCCAAACCCCCAAAGAGACCAAAACGTAGCTCTGGACCTCAGAAAAACGAAGAGCCAGATGTGGAGGAGGAGACGAGATTTGTCAAGGAAAGAGCACCAGGCATGGGCCCTAGAGTGTCATTCCAAATCTCCCATGAATTTGCTGCATGTCATTGATCAAGTCATGTCAGCTCTCGGACTCTCTGCTCCCTCCATCCTGCAAGGACAGGACCTGATGATGTCCATGTTCATCCCAGTTGAACAAGTGCCCAACTACATGGTGCAAGTTATAGATCCTGCTTAAGCATCTCTAAGAAGGGGATTTTCAGAGACAGTCTGAGTGTCTGGAAGCTAGAAAAAAATCATGAAAATGATGCCAAAATGCAGCCACAGGTGATGTTGTTAAGCTAGTGGGCTCCTACCAATCCCATGAGAGTCTCTAACTCTTGCCTCCAGTCTCCCTCTCTTGGATTTTGCAAGCACGACCACTACAGTGACCTTAAGTGTCACAGGCAGGATTCAGGCTAGGTTTAAGTCAGAACTTCTATATGGGTGCTTTTAGAGGTATGAGCATGTAGCGGAACAGAGGCAAAAACATCATTTGCCTTTCAGAAGCCTTAAGATGCTGGGCGCAGGTGTAGTTTGCATTCCTGAAAAGCTGTGTGCTAAGAAAATGCATTGAATCAATCCTACTTAAGATGCATGGAGTGGTCGCTACGTAAAGGCAAGGGCTGCCCTTAAATTCACCTGTTTGTAAATACAGGTTTTGTTTAACAAGATTCTTAAAGCAAGTTTCTCTGGCTGAATCTCTCCTGCAAAGAAGAATTCAAACTCAGTCTTTCTCAGAGGCAGAAAAATAGATCCAATTCATGCTCAAGGTTCCTTCAGACGTGCAAGTCTAGAAATGCATCAAATATAAAGAAATTGCTAACCACGTTTCTGCCCTGGCCAACATCCCTAGAGGACCTATACAGCACTGCCACCGTCATCGGAAGGTTCTGTCAGGAGCCAACTGGGATGCACTAGGATTTGTAATCTGATTCTGCTTCCATTTACCCTGTACCTTGTACACAGCTGTAACAAGACCTTGCGTGCCGTAAGGATGGGGACTATGCATGGTTTGCTTCTCAGGGCCTGGCCTAGAGCAAGGACCCAAGAAAATATGCTGAATGAACAAACCAGTGAAAACAGGCATCAGCATATTAGTTGGCTGTGTGACTTTCAGCCAGTTATTTAACTGCTCTGGGCCTCAGAACACAGAGATAGTGTCTCTACCTTCTGTAATTGTCACGAGGACTAAATAAAACAAATTATGCAGAGCATTTAGCACATATCCTGGAATATAATAAGTACTAAGCCAGTGTTAACCTCTTTGTGTTGCTACCTCAACATCAGGCTCTTATTTGACCCCTTCCACGGCCCTGTGAGAGTAAGCATAACTATGCCCACTGAACAGGTGAGAAAACTGGGGCTCAGAGGGGTCAGGGGGCTGCACTGGAACTGCCAGAAGGCGGGTGGCACTGGAACTGCCAGGTTGTCCTTTCCTGCTCTGGCACCGGAAAGAACCTTGTTCCTTCTCACGGCAGTTTGCTAGCAGAGAGTCAAAGGCCAGGTGCTGGGGGACCCAGGGATAGAAGGCAGTCCTGGGCTTTCCAGCCCCAGGAGTGGCCTGCCTTTGCAGAGTGAGGTACTTGGATTTTCTTGGGCTCCTGTTCTGTGGTGGATTCCAGTTCATGCCGCCATTCTCCTGATCCCCCTGACTCTCCCCTGCTCCCCAGCTGCCTCCCTTAGGCATCTGTGATTTCCTTCAGTGTGATAGTTTGCACAGAAGCACAGGAAGCTCCCAGTGGAAGTCCACCCCGAGCAAGCACTGTGCCAGGAGAGGTCCCTGGCTCCCATCTGCTCAGACGCTGCTGTGCTGTGCTTGTAAGCGAAAACAGCGCAGCCCTGTAAAAACTCACCAGTAGGGGTTCTCCCTGGGTGGAACAGAGTGACAGGCACACACGTTTGGAGCACAGTGGCCACTCGCACATAGACAGACCAGGCAGTCCCGGTCAACCTGAAGGCCAGGGGACCTGGGAAGCGGAAGACGTACAGAATCTGAAAACTGCTTTACAGGAAAAAGGACCTGCCTGTTCACCCTGGGCACTTTGAAGATTCCTTGCCTCCTTCCTATGCCAAACTCTGGTTTCTTGTGTCAGTGAAAACCCTAGAGGTGGGCAAAACCAGCGGGCAAGCAGAAAGCCCAAACACCCATCATTGGAGAAATAGTGCTGGTGGTTTAGACTGGTCTCCTTAAAACCTGGTGTGAGTATTTAAGTCACAGCTTTCCCTACTCATGCAGGACTGCTCCATCCCAGAACACTTCCGTTTTAGGATTAAAATAGAGGACAAAGTGGGTATTTTCGGCCTTTTTTTTTTTCTTGGCATGAGTGAGCAGCATGTGGTTTAAATATTGATTTTATAAGAACAATGTCACATTTTAAAATTCAGTGTTAGGCATAGAGCTGTCTTAAAGGTTGTTAAAGAAGTGCGAAGGCCAGGGAAAAAGCTCAGGTGGCAGCGATGCCTGGCAATAGAGAGGCCACATCGGCAGAGGGACTGTTATCCATCAGCCGCCCAGTCACCCTTGTAATTGCCTGGGGGAAAGGCCCTCACCTTTTTATGCTTCCTTGCTCTGCCAAAAATACTTAAGGCAGTGGGGAAAGAGATCTAGTATGCTTTGTGTCTCTCAGACGATTGTGTTTTACTGTCACGAGCAGCTCAGGGCCGGCTTAGTAAGGAAGATGCGTGACCCTAGAGTCTAGATCAAACAGGTTCCATGTGGAATACTGAGCTGTGAAGCATTTAAGCCTAGATCTGGAAAGAAACCATGAGTGAAAATTTAGTCAGTGTCACAGAATATTTCAGTGAGCAGAAATTATTTATGAAAAAACATACATTGAAATAAACTTCCAAAGGGTTTTGGGAAAGATCTGCCAAAGATCTCCCCTCAGAAACTCAGCTGGCTCAAGATCTTGATGTTATAAGAAAGAAGTTTATGGTCCACTGTAAAGAAGAACTTTCCAACAATTCTAATGGTCTGCAGCAGGAAGGGATTCCTGGTTAGGTGAAGCTGTCTCTTTTCCTGGAATCATTTGAGCATCATTTGAACAGAGGTCTCTGGGCCTGTCCCTGGGAATCATCCCAAGGCATCCTGCAGAAGGGCAAGTGTTGGACTGGGAAATGCAGAAAGTTCCCCCAGTTCTGAGGTCCTCTAGCTGGATATTTCTCCTGGCAGATACTTCATTAACAGATGCTGTCCTGGTTATGCCTCCCCCATCTATAAGAGTCTTTATAGAAAGATCTAGAATGAGTGCTGTGGAGACCAGGAAGAACAACCAGAGGACATTTATCAGGAGGATGGAAAGAAGATTCTGCCAAGAAAAAAGGGAACAGAGATATTCTTGAGAGCCGAGTCTGTGCTGGGCATGGTGGCATCTGCCTATAATCCCAGTGATTTAGGGAGGGCGAGGCAGAAGGATTGCAAGTTCAAGTCCAGCCTGGATAACTTAGTAAGACTGTGTCTCAAAATTTTAAAAAATTCAAAGGGCTGGGGATGTTGCTTAGTGGTAAAGCATCCCTGGGTTCCATCTCGGTTCTGGGAAAAAATAAATAAGTAAAAGAAACTGAGTCTGCTAATATTGTAGAAGGAGTACAGACAGTTGTTGAGTTACTACTGAGGTACAGAGAAGAGTCAATATGGCCAAATTAATTTAAGCCTATGTAGAACTAGCTCATCAGAAGACAGGTTATGGTCACATCCCAAGCTATCAATCCCAAAAGTCATGGGAACAGTCAAATTGAGCAGTATTTGCTGCTTTTGTGAAACTAATCAAGGTCAGGTCTCCTCTGCCTCTCTCAATCCTTTTCTAAGGACTTGTGATAAGTTCCTGCCAGTGGATAGTTATAGAGGGGAAAATAATGTGGTCCCCATAGAAAACTGTGCAGGCCTTTCATGTCAGAAAATTAGAACTGTGTGAAATGGTATGTTTTCTTTCTTTCTTTCTTCTATCGTTGCCTTAGCTGTCTGAGTACTGAGACCTAGCTTAGTTTTATATCTGAGCCTGTGTTTATATCTGCTCAGTCCATGGTGCCTGAAGTTCCTTCTGCTTCTTGAAGTCTATGGAGTCACTTTGGGCCATCAATACCATGTCTTGTACTTTAGTGCGTCATTCATTTTTCATCTTTTGGAAAGTGAGTAGGCTCAAATCTCATATACTCAAGACAAAATGAAATAAAAATGAAAATTAGTAATCGGGAAAAAAAAGTAACTTGAGGCCCTTGGATAAGGGTTCAGGATGGATTGGAGGACTTCTATCAATTTCTGTCATGACCAGTAATGGAAGGCTCTTGTTGCACTCAGCATCCTTAGTCATCACCTCCTTAGTCACCTGTACTGGTGGTGTGCTAAATTGCAACCTCTAGAATGACCCTGGAAGGCACGCTGTGCACTCTCAGCGAGAGATGGCATTGAGACCCAGTTTGGGTTGACCAGTTATCTGTTCTGGGCTTTGCTCATGTAACTAAAATCAGCCACATGTTTTACAATTGTCTTTGTCCACAAGATGACAGGAAATAAATGGAGTGTCTCCTGAGGGCAGGTAACATATCACGTCCATCACTGACTTTTCTACACCTAGAAAAAAGGCTGTCAGTGTTCTGGTGCCTGTGAAGGTTTCCAGAATTAAATTAAGATGAATTGAATATAATTGAAGTGACTTGAACCGCACTGAACAGAATTAAATTGAATTGCCTAGTTTCACCTCGCATCAGGGAAATGCCTCACCTTTACTAGCTAATCAACTCTAACCACGGTGCAAGATAAGCAAAGCACTCTGAGCATAATGTTTAGAATTTAAACATGTGTTCATTCAAAAAGTACTTGCTGTGTACCTCTCAATGTTCAGGCACTGTGTTGGTGCTGGGAGGCCGTGGTGGGCCAAGCAGACATTTTCCCTGCCTTGGAGGAAGTTGGCCTAGGAAAGGAGACTAGCAGGCGACAGCCCACACAGAAACAAATATCCAGGTGAGAACTGTGGCAAGTGCTGAGGAGGAAAGTGTAAGATTTTGCCAGAAGAACAAAAGGCAGAACCTGTTAGAATGACTAATAGGTCATTAGATCAGAGCTTAGATGGCCTGAGAATGTTCTTTGACAAAATACCTCTCTGAAATGGGCCAGGTATAGAGAGTATAAATGTACTTTCAAGCCATGTCCTCCTTGGAGATAGTCAGCATGTCTAAGGCAGACGAAATCCAGTTGAGAACTGTAGGCTTCACTGTGGCTGACTAGGGACGTGGGTAGTGGGACCAGGTGTTTCTCATGTCAACTCTGCTTGCTTCCTGGAGAAGAGGGAACAAATGTTACAGCACAAATAGTCTGACCCGGGATGGAGAGACATTGAGTCCAGTCATGTCTTAGAGGAAGAATTGGAAAGAATGTGGTCACTAGGAGGATGTGGCCAGATAGAAAACGTGTCAAAGAGGCCTGAAGCCTTATATCGGAGACTGAGGGCCAGGAAGGCAGAGGTGCCACTGGGTATGTTAAGGAAGAGAATCAGCTTTGGGCTGCGTGAAGAGGTGACGATCAAGCACTTCCATTGAGCGTCTGCCATTTGAGACGCCGGTGACATTTCCACCTGGAGTTGTCAAGTAGGTGGTTTTGTATGTGACGCGTTCTGCAAATATTTACTGACAACCTAACCTGCGTTGTGCTCTGCAGTGGATGTAATACAAAGAAGCGAGGAAGACAAGATCCTCGACCCCCAAGGACCTATTGACTATTGCTTGAGGATATATTTAAAAATATATTGCAATTAAAAATAGGAAATGATTCTTCAAAAGTCCAGGAGTGCCGGGGGTGGGGGAGTGAAATGACCAGAGGAGTTGAAAGAGGAAAGCTCGTCCTGCTGAAGTAAAATTCAGAGCAAGGAGGGCGGGCACGGAGGCCAGAAAGAGAAGAGGCATTGCCCCTTCCCACCGCCCAGGGTGAGGAGAGCGAGCTTCTGGGCCTGAACTATTCTGAGAAGTGGTGCCTGGCAAGTGTGGGGTGAGAGACGAAGCAATTCTGATTCCTAAGCCCAGATTGACCTGTGATGGTTAAAACCAGGGGCTACAGGGAACCTGTCCCCCACAAAGAAGCTGAGTGACAAGAGGAACACCGGCTGGGGCTGCCCTGAGTGTTGAGGATCACAAGTTCTCTGTGGTCCCAGCTCCCACTCCAGAACATCCACTAGGTGCCCCTGGGAGAGCTGCATCAGGAAACAGAAACCCTTTGCTGTTTGCCTCAATAGAGCTCAGATAGCCTGAGAATGTTCTTTGACAAAATACCTCTTTGAAATGGTCCAGGTGTAGAGGGTATAAATTTACTTCAGTGTCATGTTGAGATAGAAGATGACAGATCCTCTTTTCTTTAAACCAAATTAAATGTAACCCATAGCAGAGCCCTGACCTGACTCAGCTGGTATTGCAAGAATTCAGCCTTGGCCTTTATGACACTTCCTTCCATGTCTCCCCACGCCAAGAGTCACACAGAAGTCCCTGGGACTTTGCTTAAGTAGAACATTCATGGAGCATCCTCTTGTCTTGAGCCACCGTGGTCTTTGCTGATGTGGCCATGCACATTTGCTGGCTTGGTAAAGCTGGGTCAGGGGTCCAGCCATGGCGGGGCCCTCCTCTCCAAGACATGTCAAAGGCAAGAACTGCCATCTTTGCTATTCAGAATCACAACCCACGCACCCCTCCTAGTCTTAGGGGTCTCTTTTCACCCTTTAGTTGCCTAGTTTCTGCCTCCTCCACCCACCAGCAATGTTGTTCCCTCTGCCTTCCATCCTGAGGGTTGTGGCCTGCTCCCGGGGCTTGGAGTCAGCAGGCATGAGGTGGACCCTGAGAACCAACCTTCCAAGCAAGTCTCCAGGGGCTGGCACTGCTGTAGGGGACACACTGAGAACACTCCCTCTTGGGGACGGAGTGAAAGTCCTGTCCCTATGGGAAAGGCAGGAGGAGGGGTGAAACAAGCGAAGGGGAAGTTCAGGAAGGACACTTTTCCATCATAAGTATTTCCTTCCATCACGGCGCCATCTACCATCTCACCTTGAATGATGAAATGATTTTGACCAAAGCTTGATTCAGACGCAGCTGTTTGGAAACCCATCCCCTTAGTGAGGAAGACCCAGGGGAATGACACTGCGACTTTTACCTCTGGTGACCTCAGACCTGTCCTAGTTCACAACTGCTCCTTACCCCGGAGCTGAGGACTTGGCCCACATCCCACAAATTTCAGAAAGGTGCTCTGCTTCCGTTCTCAAATTCAGACAATAATTTTTCTCTCTGTTGCTTGGGCTTGTCATTGAGAAGGCTGGCATCATCTGCACAATGTATTTGCAAGTAAAATGTCTAAGTGCCAGAGAGAAGCCTGGGAGAGGGGCAGCTCAAGGCAGTGGACTGTGTCAGACAAGTGGCCCACGGGAACGGGCAGCCCTCTGGCCAGCTCTTCTGCTGGCATAAAAATCCAGCATCCCTGCCCACGGGGCCTCTTGCTGCCTCTCCCCTAAAACCAGAGAAAGGGCTGCCCTTGGAAGGGCCACAGTCAAAATTAAGCCCCAATCACCCCTAGTGCTTTATCCCCCAGCAGTAACCCTGCAGAGTGGTCATGCTAGGACAGTCCTGCCTTCAAATCTTGTCAGTGCTATGCACTCGCCAAGAGTGTTTTGGACAAACTACTCCACCTCTCTGAGCCAAAGTTTCCTTATTTGTTAAAGGTGGATAATAATAGATCTACTTCCCAATACCATTGCAAGGATGGAGAGGTATCACACATGAGTGTTCTTTAGCACATACCCAGCACACAGCAAGCGTTCAAATAAAGATAACCCTTCATCAGGCATTATTCTTACTCTGTTTTAGATATTGGGACTCATGTCTCAGTTTTCTCCAGGGACCAGGAGCTCCTTGAGAGAAAAATTCAGAAAGGATACCTTTTGTATCAATTAATCTAATCTTCAAACATTTCTTAAAGTCCTACCGTGTGCCAGTCACTGTGCTAGGGGCCCATCCCCTAGCCCTGCACACTGTATACAAATATTGATTAAGAGTTAACGGATGAAAGGGAGGTAGAAGAGAAGGCTTACAAAAGGCACATTTTATTAAACACCTACTGTGTGCTGTATCAGTGCTGTTTGATCTTTCATGGGCCTACTACCCATCGGCAGATCTTAGAATTAGATTCTGATTCTTCAGGTCTGGGATGGCGTTGAGATTCTGCATCTAACCAGCTTCCAGGTGGTGCTAATGCTGCTAGTCTATGGGCTGTACTTTGAGTAGCAAGATACTAGACTCATGCATTATCTCACTTACTGCTCCCTGAACCTTATGCAATGAGAAAAAGTGGGTTCATAGGATCTAAATGGTTCACTGAAGATTGCATACCTGGCCTGTCTCATTTTTGCCGGGTGAGCTTCCTGACCCTTAAGAACAGTGCGTGTCGACAGTTACTGTATTAGCAACACCCAGGGAGTATTAAACATCCTTTCTGCAGAGTTGTATGTCAGGTCATTGTAAGGTGCAGTGAAGTTCAGGAACCATGACCTCTGCACAAAATGAAACAAGGAACAAGCAAAGGGTCGGTCTGTGAAATTTCAATCATAGACGTTCAGAATTTGGAGCTCTAGGCCTTTTCTAATTGTATAGGTGAATAAACTGAGGCCCATACAGGTGAGTTGCTTGCCCACAATCCCTCAACTCATCGATGGCAATATCAGGACTAGAATCAGGCATCATGGATCCCACCTTCTGTGTGTCCCTTGCTGCAACCATCTGCTAAGGTGGCCCTGTGGTACCTGTGCTGGAAGAGAGTTCCAGGAGCAGAGAGCATCCCTTGGGAAGGTGTCCCCATCCTGTTGAACCAGCCGAGAGCTTATAGACTGGAAGGAGGCCTAGAAGGCCTCAGGGGGATGCCACAGCTAACCTCAGAAGGATAGGTGGTTTCCTTTCCAATATCTAGCCAAACTTGAAATGACAGCAAGCAGCAGATCACACCATAAAGTTGTAAGCCCTTTACAGTTCCACAAGGAAACCTGTAATCCCATTATGGCAGGAGCATAATTGGTGGCTTGATTTAGTGCAACAAGCATTTATTGTCTTAATGATTACATAATGCCAATTGTGTTGGGTGCTTCCTTACAAAGGTATAGAGTATGTTGCAAAGGTGTCTAACTAGCCTTTTTATTTTTCAAGAGGGGTGGGACATTGGCATGACTTAGAGTAGGAGACCTCCAAATTTCGGTTGCCTCTGTAGCTTTATCATAGGGATCATTGACATAAGGCATGACTGGATTCTTAATTGTAAGCATTTATTGAGAACTTACTCTCAAGTGGGATTACTTCTAGAGGGCTACACAGCTAGATTGGCGGGATACACATTCAGCTGTGAGTGACCCCAAGCCCCCACACTCAATAGAAGGAGCTGGTTTCATACCCTTATTTCATAGATGAGGACTGGAGAGGGAGAGCCACCTGCCCCAGGTGCACAGCAGCAAGTGCTGGGAATGGAGCTGAGTTCAAGTTCTTCTAAGTCTGGGTCCAGTGTTTTATCCTGTTACATGCATGGGAAATGAAGCCTGAGGAAGGCCAGGACTCCAAAACCTGTTCCTCTTCCCATCTGGGCTCAAGCCATTGCACAATGAGAAAGTCACTTTCTGTAACAGACTAGACTTGAGTCTAATTCCCTTAAGCAATCTGTCTAATTAGAAGAGAGGCTTCAGGCCTCGTGTCTTTTCAAATCAGACCCAGATTGGCACATGCCAATGTCTATGCTCCCAATCTTGTCCCATGATTTCCTGTTGAGGTCATATAGCCATTCACTGGGCATACAACCATTAGGAGCCTACTATGTGCAGGCACTGTACTAGATACCAGGCATAATAGATAAGAAGAGAGGAGGACCATAATCCAGCCTCCCCCTTCCTTGTCCTGGGGTAGAAAGAGACAAGGAGAAAAAGTTGCTAAAAATCATCCGTGCCACTAGTGGGGTAAGCATAAGGACAAGAGAGCTCAGAGGAGGCCTCTAACCTCGCTGGGGATAGGGGAACCTAGAGCATCCCTGCAGGAAGTGATTTCAAATATGAAAACAGTAATTTATATCTGACTGTTTTCAATATCTGTCAGATTCTTTGGAAGGTTGGTAGAGGGAGAAAGGGAGTGGGGACTGGCTGCCGAACAGGGCTACAGGTAAAGCATGTGGATGGGGGACAGAGGTGCTCAGAGTGCCACCTGGAAGCATGGGCAGAGGAGAATTAGGACAAGTTCTATGTGGCCTGGTGGTGGCATTTAAAGGAATGAGCAGGAAGACTGCGAAGAAATGAGGCCAAAAAAGGAAGAGGAGCCCAGTCGTGCAGGGGATGGCACCTAGGCTAGGAGGCTTGGCTTCTCACTCGAGCAGTAAATGGGGTCCACTGAAGGTTTTAAGCCAGAGTGAGACTCAGACTCATTTGTGTGGTAGAAAGATCATACCTTGACTGTAGTACGGTGATTAGAGGCAGCGGAGGAGGAGAAGGGGGACCACTTAGGAGGCGATTGCAATAATCAGGGTAGTGCCAGTGGTGGATTCAACCTCTGCAGTGCCAGTGGGGGAGAGGCATGAACAAATGCAGGGCAGATCTCTAAATCTCCAGGGCTTGGTGATGTGCAGAGCGTGGGAGGAGCGAGAGAGTGGAATCAAGAACTGTGGCCCAGTTCCTGTCTCGGGTGAGTGGGCAGGTCTGAGAAGAGAGGTCTGAGAGGGAAGGGGGATGTCTCTCTATTGGAGAGCTGGCGAGTGGAGTCTCCCTCCTTCTGTCTGATCACATGAGCTGCTTCCCTCTACCATACTCTTCCTCCATGATGTTCTGCCTCACCTCGATTCCCAGGGAATGGAACCAGCTGTCTATGGACTGAGATCTCTGACAACATGAGCCCACAAATAAACTTTTCCTCCTCTACAAGTGTTCTGGTCAGATCCTTTAGTCACCGCAGCAAAAAAAAGCTGACTAAAACAATCACATGCAAATCTCACAACTGCAGAGAAACTGTCTTCAACTTCAGCTGTACAGTTTTCAGAATTTTCAGTATTATTACAATTGAGACTCCTTCCAAGTCATTAGGAAGGTCACTCCCAGGGTCCACTCACTTGATGCTGTGTTAATGGCACTGTGTGTAATAAGAGGAGGAAGAACTGAGTGTGACTGGGGTGTGGGGCAGGGGTGCCCTGCTCCTCCTGGGATAAAGAGAATCAGGTGGAATCAGGGTAGCCTCCTGGAGGAGGACATCACACTTGTGTGGACATATCATCTGTGAAAAGGCCAAGAGAGTGTAGCTGAAATTAGAGGGTATGTAGGAGCAGGATTCAGATGGGCAGCCTTGAATGTCATCCTGGGAGCTATATGAGCACACAGAAGCATGGGAAAAGGTCACCCATACAAGGCCACCTAGGGACCAGGTGAGTGACATGAATGAGAGAACTAGGCGGGGTGACCAACCGTCCTTCTTTGCCTGGACTAAGGTTTCCTGGGACACAGGATTTTCAGTACTAATGCTAGAAAAGTCTTTCACAAACCATGATGGATGGGTCACCATGGAATGGGTTGAGCCTTGGCCACCTGGAGGGTGCGTGGCCTCCTGTCCCCTCCAGGAGCTAGCACAGTATGGGAGTGCAGTCTGGGGACTGCCCGTCTCCTAAATATCCAGGAAAAGCCAAATAGAATCTCAGGCAATCTCTTCTGGGTTTTAAATGTTGACCTCAAATTCAATTGATTTAAAAACCTCGGGCCGGCTGAACAAAGGGCTGCTGTGGGCTGGTGAGGCTTGAGCGCTTCCCATTGGAGGCTCTCTGGGTAAAGTGATGTGAGTACAACCTCCCCAGCCCACCTGGCCCTGCCGAGGCCTCTTAAATGCATGTTCAGATGACTGTCTTCACAGAGTGACTTCGGTGATCAATGGTGTGGTTTCTAATTTGATGTTCTCAACCAGATTCGGATACTGGGCGCAGAATGTAATAGATCAAAGCAGGATAAATAGGGGTCATAGAGACACGTATTCAATTTTTTTTTTTTTGAAAGATGAAATTAGTGCTCAAGTTCTTGTTTTGCCCCCATCCTGGAAACCCATGTGCTGAGGAGGATAAAAAAGAACATGCATCTCAAATGGCAGCCTTTGTTATTAATGGAGTTCTGTTTACTCTGGGTGCCGGGACAACTCCTTGGCTGATATAAGGTTAGGGAAAAAATGGTTATTTTGCCCATGGGAACTTGGAGGGTCAGGAACCACCGTTTGGAGGGTTAGTGCAGTCCATGTAACTCTGTGATCGGATGGTGTCTAGCCTTAGCTCTACCACTTAAAGAGGCTGTGTGACTTTGGAAGCCACCTAACCTCTCTGGGCTGTAGTTTTCCTACCTACACTGCAAGGAGGCTTGCAGGACAGCTTCCAGGGAGTCCCCTCCCCATCTGCTCTCCAAGTGCAAGCTTTCACTTTGATTAGACTTTGCCCAGATTCCTCCAGGCCTTCCAGGGTGAGAGAGTCAGTGGGGGATTTAAAGAACAAATCAGTCCAGACAACTGTGACATCTTTTTTTCTTTTCTAGATGGAATTAGCAGATATGGGACTTTAGTAAGTCGATCTGATATCTAGGCACCACCAGGCCAGCTCTCTAGATGACATTTTTCATTGTGTCACTTGATTTTTCTTTAATTGAGTGTGGATTAGAGCACAGGCACAGAAACGGGGTGCAGGAGGAAAGTTTCCAAGGCAAGGCTCTGTGGCCAGGGAGGCTTCCGCTCCAAGACGTGGAGGGTGGGGCAGGTGGGGGAGGACCTGCATCCATGCCAAGCTGCAGTGTCACCTTTATTAATGATGACGGGGAGAGGGAGTCTGCAGGCAGCTACTGCGGACTGCAGAGGACAATAATCTGAAGGTGTTGCTACCATTCCAAAGGACAGGGAAGTGGGACAAATGGGAATTTAAGAGGCAAGAGGTAAGCAGAGGGAGAAGGGAAAAATCAAGCATGATGTCATTTGGAAAATTGCAAACCAATCAATCAATGAAGTAGCATTCCAGAGAGGGAGAAGGCAGCTAGAGAAGGAGCCAGCCTGCCCGGGAGCTGGGCCTAGCAGGAAGCTCAGGATCCGTTGGCAGAGCTGTGTCCTCACCAAGGGGTCAGGTGGCATGTGAGCCCAGGTATGGGCTTCTACTCCCTTCCGACCCTCTCTTCCTTGGGCCTTTTTCTCTTCCTTTTCTTTCTCCCCTGCCCTCCCCGCCCCATGACATCAGAAGGAATGCTCCATCCAAGAGGGCTTTACGGGAGCTCATGAATGTGAACCCTTGGAGTCAGCTTTTCAAACAGTTATCTCTGAGTTTGTCTTCATACGATTCTTTTCATCATGGGGATCAGCTTCATAAAAGCCAGAGTGTGATGATTCTGCCAGTTTTTACCGTTAACAGATGACATAGTACTCCCTTTATAGAAATGAGCAGTGAGGACTCTGAGCAGCTTCCTTTGGCTCACAAGACTTTATTGGCAGGGCTGGCCTGAAGGATGCACAGTGGACATGCTGTGTGGCTTCCCGTTACCTACAGATCAGGTTCCCATGCCTGGCATTCAGGCCCCTTCCACAGTCAGCCCCTCCAAATATGCCCCATGATCTCCCTCTGGGAACTCCTCTATCGGGGCCCTATCCTCATCCTGCTCAAACACCGGGAAGTTGAACAGCGTTCCCTCAGCATCCGTGCATCCGTACCCTCCTCTCCCTCCTGCGCCTCTGGCAGACATCATTAATCGATCACCACACTCCTTCCTGCTGAGCTAAGACTTGGCCTCAGAACCATTCCCGACGCAGCTCTCTAGGTGGCTGCCACCAATCAATTAAATTAATCAAATTATAAATGAAATGCATTTTCTATGATAGATCTGAGATGTCCTTTCCCATTCTTAACCTCTCTCTCAACCTTATAGTTCCTCAGATCTACATGCTCAGTGAAATTTTCCCTAACCACAAAGGCTGTCCCTGCTTCTCAAAAGCCTAGAGCAAACATCGCCGATGGTACCCAGTTTATCCTTGTCACTCAGTATCGAAGTGAATCTTTCTCTTCATGGGCCAGAGTGTCTCCACGTTGGTGGCAGTGACATGTTGGGTAAGTCATTCTTTGCTGTGGGCGAGGTCCTGTTGTATAGGATGTTTTCCTAGCATCCTGGCCTTTACCCAACGCATGCCAGCAGCAACCCCCGTAGGACAACCTAAAATGTTTCCAGACTGTTAAATGCCCCGTGGAGGCCAAACTGTACCTAACTATGAACCACTGTGAGAGAGAGAGATAAGTATAGACAGACAGAATCTTCCTATTAGTCTGAGGCCTTCAGGGTGTAGACCATGATCATCCCTGGCATAATTATGTAGACACAATAGGTTGCTAGGTAAATATTTGCTAATAAGCTGATGAACTGGGAATAAATGGGGTATTGTCTGGGAAGGGGACAGATTTTCCCACGACCACTGTACCACAGTTCAGATCAGCATGCTCAGTAGAGCAGCGCCGTGTTCCAAGGGTGCACCCCTACACTTGCACCCACACCCAATAATCTGTCATCAGACCTTGCTCTGAGTGTGCTGAGGTAGCAGGAGGTGCTGGGAGAGGCTGGCTGATAACCTGGGCTTGAGGTTAAAATGAGCTGAGCAAGACCTCCTCTGCCCTTCTTCACCCCCCATGGGGGAAGCACTTGAGAAATCCTTTTATCCACAGAGTGACCGTCCCTCCTTGCCTGGCCGCCTGGCTGCCTGAGAACATTCTCGCTGTCTGTGCCTCCACCACTACAAACATGGCAGCTGCACCAATAGGGACAGGGAGGGAGAGACCACACAGCTCTGTATCCTCACTACAACTTCCCTGGTCCACAGGAGGTTGAAATCATCCTCCACCAGTCCACCCAAAGCAGACTTCACACGCCCAGGATGAAGCCTGCTCCTTCATGGACAGCTGCTCCTGGAGAATGAGGAAGGGGTGAGACTGTGAGGTGTCACTTTGAAGACCTATGAGTGCCAGGCCCTATGTGGGACCTTCTGCACACATCTCCTAACTTCACCCTCCCTGTGGTCCAACAGAGGCGGAAACTGTTAGCCCCGATGACAAGGAGGGACAAAAAGGGAACTGAGGCTCAAGGAGGTCAAGCAACTCTCCCAGTCCCAGGGAAGGCCAAACCAAACTGGAATTTGATCCCAGGACCCAGGGTGTGTCCAGAGCCTTCCAGTACAGCAACTTCCATGGCAAATCAGATGCATTTCCTAGTGTCAGACATTCGTGTCCCATACAGAACCCTTCTTGCCATTAAGATCCCTAAGCAATGCAGAAGATGGAGAGGTGTCCTTAGCTGAGCCTAAAGTCAAGGGAGATTCATAAGCCACAGAGCACAGTCACCAAGAGGGCCACTACTATCCCTGCTCCTGTGTGCCTAGCCTTATCCTTTGGTCTATCTGTACCATCCGGCTGGCATCACTCAGGCATCCAGGCATCCCTTGGTCCATCCATTCATCTGTCCATATGTCTGTCCATCCCTCCCTTTCTCCATCTCTCTCTTTTTTTTTTTTTTTTTTGGTACTGGAGATTGAACTCAGAGGCACACGACCACTGAGCCACATCCCCAGCCCTATTTTGTGTTTTACGTAGAGACAGGGTCTCACTGAGTTGCTTAGCACCTCGCTGTTGCTGCGGTTGGCTTTGAACTTGCTATTCTCAGCCTCCCAAAGTGCTGGGATTACAGGCTTGAGCCACCACGCCCGGCTCTCTTTCTCCATCTCTATATAAGCACAAAAGATGCCCAGGATAATGTTTTCCGACACTCAAGGTTTGTTTGACAGTGGGGAGGGGGAGTGAAATTAACATACAAGACACTTTTACTTCATTGTGTTTGAGGTATTATTTAATTATAATAAGAGTATTTTATGTTTAAAAAGCAATAGTCTTTTTCTTCTTTCTAAAGAAAACAAAAGTCTAGAGTCAAGATGATCTAGGCCAGTCATATCACCTTTCTGATCCTTGGTCTCCTCATCTGTCAAGTACAGAGGGTATCACCAACATCTACTGAGTGTTGGGAAGAGAAGGGTCAGGTGTGTTCAATGGTAGGCCAGTAGCAAGTACACAATGGCCTTCAGTTGCTCTGACCACCAGTGTGCTTTTTAGCAGTGTCCAGCATATAAATGTCTCATTGATAATAGCTGATCTTTCTGAAATTTGCAATCAAATTTGTGACCCTCCACACCCACACCTCCATAGATGGAGTTAGAAACAAAAAAGAGAAATTCTTTTCTTTCCTTGCTATCACCCTAACAATATCCTTACAGATGGAGAAATAGAGGACCCAGCACAGTATCTGACCTATGGTTCACCCTTTAAGTGATAGTTATTATTATTGTTTGGCCCACAATTCCTCCTGCCTAAAACTTATTATCTTCTTGTGATACTTTTTCCTGTGGAAGAGGGAACTTGGAGTCCTCTTCACCTGGATGCCATACTTGCAGGAGAAGGTGGGGAACTGCTTAGGATATGCAGCCAGGGCCCACATCCTGGCAATACTCCTGGTTTTGATTTTTCCCAGGGAGGTGTGAGCTGAGGATTATACCATATGGTCGAGGACTCAAAACAGACTCTCCTGCATAATCGTTCCTAAAACATTCAGCATGAAGCTTGGAAGCCCACACTGGTGTATGCACCAAGAATAAATCCTTGTTTCTGAAACTGTTCTTTTAGCAATCAAATTTGTGACCCTCCATACCCACACCTCCATAGATGGAGTTAGAAACAGAAAAATTATCTTCTGTTAAGTGAAAAATGGGGGTGTCTGTCTTCTCAGGTTGCTCCCCCAGACTCAGATGGCTTTAGCTGGAAACAGCCAGGAGCAGGCTGAGCAATGAGCCCCTGAACCTGAGCACAAATGGAATCTACGCAAAACAAGAGAGACCATGTCCACTTCCACCGGAAGAGGGCCAGATTCTCCTACAAAATCATCATTTTGTGAGAAGTGCTTGCTCAGAGCAAGGCTACCACGAGGAATGAGGAAGTGTCAACACTGAGAATAGAGTTTGCACATTTCACAGAGCCATGACCCTAGGAGCAACTCCAACAGGGGCCTTGGAGATGGACTTCCGGCTAAGGCATGAAAACCACCTCTTTAGAATCAATCTGGTGGCATGTAGGGCCAGAGCGAGCTTCCTGAAGCCCAGGTGGAAGGCTTCCCTTTGCATTTGGAACAAAATCCAGACTCTCACCCTGAACCCCAAGGACCCAAGGGGTCTAATTCCGGCCCGCCTCTCTGTCATCACATGCTTCACCCCCTCAGCCTTCCCCTGGCTCTGCAGGGCAGGCAGCCCCCCACGTCTGCACTTCAGGGTCTTTGTATCTGCTCTTCACTGGACCAGGATGCTGTTCCAGATGTTTGCATCACCTGTTCTTACCAATCCAGCTTCCAACTCAAACGTCAGTGTGCAAAGAGGCCACGGTCTACCCCATTGAAAATAGTGCCCTTCCATCTTTCCATTTCTCTGTAAAACCTCACTATAGCACGAATGGCTTTGGTCCTCAAGAGCAAAGCTATTGTAAACCTCATTCACAGATGAAAACCCACCACCAGAACCATGCCCAGCGCATAGTAGGTACTCAAGAAATACTTGCTGGATTAAGTAATGTGTGAAAGAGTGATCTTGTTCTGGCTTGAGGGGGCATGGTTTAAGAAGCCAGCTATCGTTAAGGAACCAGAAAGCCAGAATTGGAACAAAAACTTCTTGGGTTTCTGGCCTTCACTGGAATAGAGGTGGTCAATATATGACCCCAGCTTTTCAGAGTTTGTGGAGGGGGTCCCTGGACATTCTTATAGAAATAGTGGATACTAACAGTAAATTCAGTTTCTCTTCTAATGCCTGTTGAGCCCATGCAATATGCAAGTTCGAGTCTAGATCCTAGAGATACAGCAATGAAGAATGTCCAAGTCTCTTCCGGTGCAGCAGACCACACTGACACGGAACAGGCCATAACGCATTGTTAGAGTGAGAAAGGACCCGATTTCAGTTCCTACACGACCACATACTGAATGCCTGTCTAGGGTGACTTTTGAGTATCTGCTTGGCCTCCTGGCATCCCACTTTCTTCCTCTGTAAAATGGGCGTAAATCTGACCTCATGGCATTACCGAGAGGAGCAGGAAGAAGATACAGGGAGAGGATGCAGGGAGAGACCTGGGCCCCAGGAAGGATGAATGGGATTTGCTTTCCTTCCATCTTCCCCCATCATGGAACACCCCATTGTGTCCCTTGGAAGAGTTAAAGTGATCTCTCACTGCAGAGCCACAGCAGGGCTCCAGCCAGATCCAGGTGTGGCCTCCAAAGGAAGCATCTGTGGGAGCACAGCTCCTCTTTCAGCCTTGGCTCCCGGCAGCCTTGCCACACCCCCCTCCTGCCCCTGGTCAGCCAGCATGGCTCTCTGAGGAGACCCTGTGCCTGCAGCCCGGCCCTGGTGAGTACTCGAGAGCTGACCCATCTCTAACGTCCACCATGTTGGGCCAGGGTGCTCACGGCTGACCCTCCTGGAGCACTGTGTGCACAGGTGGGACATGTCAGGGGACATCCAGAGGACACAGCATCCAGGAGGCACTTTTCCATTTTCCTGTGATGTTGCCCCTTTGGCCTGGAGCAGATCACACAAAACCCCTGACTCTGTGCCCGACAAGCCACGTCCTCAAGCAGAAAAGTGACTTGGTTTACTCTGTCACACAGCAGGGCCCCCTGGGTAGCCAAAGAACGTCATGGCACAGTGACAGCCACCTCCTACGGTCAAACAGCTGGGGGACTGAATTTTCAATAAAGACAGTTGTATTTCCTGCCTTTGAACAATTTGGGCACTGTTGTCACTTTTCCTACCTGCCAGCAACTGTCCCCAAATAAAAGAACTCTCCCAGCATGCTCTGCTCCAAGAGACACATACTCGATTTACTGAACAGCTGGACTGGAAGCATATGGCAACTGGAGCCTTGCTCCCAGCTGAAAGGCACATGGCCTTCGAGCTGTGCCTGGGAGCACTTGATGTGTCCGCAGATAGTCACGGGTAGACAGAGTCACCACTTCCTCCATCGGGGTCAGGAATTTTAACGAGCTAATCTGCCTAGTTTCTCTGGACCACAGTCAGCAATAAGACAATATTTGGCTTTCTGCATTCTAAGTTCTTGAATTAATTTTAATCCTTTATTCCATATGAAGTAAGAAATGTTTTTATCTTCCTTGGCAGATGAGGCAGTTGAGGTACAAGACCCTGCTCAAGGTCGCGACACCAGAGAGAGTTCAGCTGGGGTCTGAACTCAGGCTGTTGCCCAGGGTGCACTCTGGACTCTAGGTCCTGGCAGAACCAGATGTGAGCCCTTTGTCCTGCTCACCGCTGCGCCCGTGGCACCTAGCACCAACTTGGTGCTAGAGAGAATGTGTACCTTGGCTGCCCCAAAGAGTACTCCAAATTACAACTCAAGCAGCCTGATGATATTCTAAGATGAATGGGTTTTAGAGTCCTTGTTTCTCCCGGCACTGTCCCTCCCACCTCCAGTCCCAAATCACCACACAGACAGCACTAGCTTTATCCAAGAATAAAATCCATTACATAACCACATGGCAGGCATGGGGGGGAAACAGAGAAGCAACCTAAGTGTAACATTTGGTCACCTCTAGTCTCCAAAGGGTAGCTCCTAGGAAGAACTTTCCATCTCCCTAGGAGCCTCCCTCGGCCTGTAAACTTTCCTCCATCTCCTCTCCTTGGCGCTTTCTATATTTTATTTTATTTTGGTCGTGCACATTATTTGAAGTTACTATAGCAACGTGTCACCAGCTGGCATCGCATAGTAATGTTGGCATTTAGGTAGCAAGCTGAAGTTGCTCTTTCCCTCCCTCTGCGATCTCCTCACTCCCACTAACCTCAGGTGAGTGGGGTGCCTCCTCAGCTGCTGGGCCCCTCTCCTCTGTTTTGCTTGTTTTCCAAGGCAGAGCAAACCCTATAGATCCTTCCTTGTTTCACCCAGCACTGGGTGCCGCAGGAGTCCTGGGTGTGCATGCGTGTGTGTGTGTGTGTGTGTGTGTGTGTATGTGTGTGTGTGTGCATTTGCATTAGAGGGTATTAAGTAGATATGTTGAAGTTGAATGTCGTGTGCCAAAACTATATGCATTATTAATATGATAATGACAATTTTTTCATGCAAAGAAGTGAGTGCCGGGGCTTGGTGAAGGCTACTCTCCACATTGAAATCATTCAGTACCTGAGCTAATTAATTTTGGCCACACGGTGTTAGGTTCCTCTTCTCTTTTGCTATCAAGTAGTGAAGAGACCCCCACTATTTCCCTCAGAGGTCCAGCTCTCTCCCAGGTGCGCAAGACCTCCCCACGTCCTGACTGATGAGCTGAATTAATTGCAAGAATCAATCAATCACCTGGGCATGCGGAAGAGGGTCCTGCATGGCAGATAAGCCCCGCTGCTCGCAGCGTTAAGGAGCCCTCATCAGCCAAGTGCCCGTGATGACTGTACTTATTTTTACACGTTTGACCTAGTTTCAAACCATGTCTCTTCATGCTGTGATTCATTAGCCACATTTTAAACCAACCCCGATCGGAGCCAGGTGACTCCACTTGGTTTGCACCAGAGTCTCAGATTCAATTTCTCTCTGGAATTTAATATGCAAGTCCCACTGGTATTCTGTTTTAAGAAGCAATTTCCTATCCAGGCACCTGGCATGCTGCTTAGGTATGCATGAGTGGCTACCTCATGCTTTGGTAGTAAATATATGTCGATTTCAGAATCTCTGCCAGGGATGAGAAGAGGGGGATTCTTGCTAGCCTGGACTACTGGGGATCCCCCACCCCCACTCAGTATTATTCAGGTCCTTCTAGGTTGCTGATGGGCTGGGAGTTTGGGCTCCTTTGCTATAAAGTTTGAACAATGTCAATGTTAGGGCTGTCTCAATTGCCAGGGCAGATGCAGTCTGATCTAATTCCTTCTAAAATTTTAAGTCATGGTGATGTACAAGCATGGTCTCAAACTTCTAAGAGGGGAGAGTGGCAAGACGAAGTTGCCATTTTGAGGATACTACTGGAAAGGGGACACACGTCAGAGAAGCATAATGTTATTCCATCCTTCTATCGTTGTGACAAAGTGGTTTTTTAAAATTCAAATGGCAGAGAAGAGCCTTTTCTGAACAGAAACCTGCTACTGGTGTCTGGCTGCATTTCAGGTATCAATCGGTCATATTGGTGTGATTTCTGAGGGCTCTGAGACCAAAGTGATCTAGATACCACAGTATGAAAATGAGACACTTCCAGTTGGAAGTCAAACATTGTCATTTTCTCTAACAGCCAAATGCAGGTAACTTGTGCAAACTTCAGTCACATCACACTACAAAACCTACGGAAAGGAAAAGGCACCCAGCTGGGTTTTTCTATGTGGCAGTTGGAACAAAGAATTAACAAGCTGGTAAAAGTAATTTTGATCGATCCACGAACTCTGACACACTAACCAACTCCTAATAAAACGAGAATGGTTTCTTTCATAAAATGGTCACTCTCTCTAATAGGGACTGCAATCTTGCTCCTTGATTTTTTTTTTCTTCAAGGAAGCATAGAAGTTTCCTTAAACAGGGCTTCAAACCAGCCAGCCTTTTCAAGATAATTCCAAGCAAAGTGAGCTCCCAGGTCTGATTTTTGCATTTTCCCCTCTTCAAATTCAAATCAAGCCATTGGCAACAACAAGCATTCCATACCTATGCATCTGGGGCAGCCAGCTGTGACAATGGTGGGCTTCTCACCCCCCCACACCCACTCACCCATGCAAGCTCACAATCCCAGCGTTCCTTTAAGCCAAAGCTTTAGAAGTAAACTATCGTCCAAGAGGCGACAGCGTTTTCTCTTAGAAGATCATCCATCACACACACAAATAAAACCTTCCCACATCTCTTACCTTGAAGCAATGGGATTACCTGCAGGAGATGTCCCTCTTCCCCGCACAACGAGCCAGGCCTTGACCAGTAGCAGAATAACTCCCAAAGAAGGAAAAATAAGTCCTTTATATTGTAATTTTCACTGTTTATATGCAAGAAGTGTAGTGGGTCTGCTCACGTAGGAATAAATAAGAAGCCGCACAAACTGCACAGCAGCGACTATGTGAAAAGAACAGACCTCTAGTGGCCACAGGCGGAATTCTTTCAGGAAGGGAGAGGAGATGGAGGGAGTAGAGGAAGCAGGGGCTTTTGTGCGCATACACACACGCGCACGCACACTTAACACTCACTTCTAGACCCTTTAAGCTCTAGGATCTCTTCTTGCTTACATCCATCTGGCCTAGAAGTATAAACAGGAAATAAGTTCATTCTTGACTTAGTGGAACCTGCTTAAATTAGCAGTGATGGGGACGTTCAGTCTGGTTCGAAAGGGGTGAATAATTTCAAAACTCACCTCCCGCTGCAGCCTGAGCAGGAGAGTGGATCTCGCTGCAAACCATGGAGGGGGTGTGGCCCCATGTAGACACTGCCAGTCCCCTCCACAGAGCGCCATTGGTCAGCGCTCCTGAGTGTCCTGGTTTCGTGCTGTCTGCCAGATCTGCATGTTTTCTAACCGTTTATGGTGGGTGAGTGTGGGGGTCACCGGCCAGCTGGGCTAGCTTCCTGTGTGAGTGACCTGCTTAATCATACTGAGACCTTTGCTTTAAAAGGCCACATGGCTATTTTGAAATCCTCAATCATTTTAAATAAGGGCCCTACATTTTTATTTCATTCTGAGCTCCACAAATCGTATAGCTGGTCCTGGCAGCAGGGAAAGCAGACTATCTCAGTTGAAAAGAACCCAGACAATCTATATTTTGGGGAGCTACTTTGGTGAACAAGAGCCCGAGGGACATTCAGTTACCCAAAAGAGTTCCTGAGGAGGAATACATCCTGGAGTCACCAAGGATGCTGCTCCACCTCGGGAACAAAATTGTAAACCACCTGGCAGGTATTAACGTTTGTCATATTTTTCAACAAAAGAACTTTTTTTTTAATAAACAAAGGTAGCAGTGTGTGATACCAACCCCAATTTTTGGTTCAAACATAAAACTTCTAAGGAGCCTTGGAGTGGAGGTCCCTAGAGACACCTGCATGACAGCCCCCGCTCATCTCCAATTGTCTGCGCTGGGCGGGGCCATGACGGACTGCCTCCCGCCAAGATGGCGGCCCCCAGAGGATCGTGCAGGGGTGGTCCAAAGTGGCTTCTCATGGCTGCTGGATCAGTGACCAGTGCTTCCTTTACCAGGTCCCCCTTCTGTTGCCTGTAGCTATTGGCATGAGTAGAAGACACACCCTAAAACTGACCCTGCTAGTCTGGGAGGAAGACAGCAAGAAAGACCAAGCTGATGTCTCTGGTGTGTGAAAGGGTGTGTTCCCTGCCCCTCTGCTCCCAGGGATCCTTCCAGACCTCTCCAGCTCTCTGCCTTGGTTTCCCTCTTGTCTGAATCCTTCTGGCCCTTGGTCTGCTCCACAGATGTGGAGCCTTGAACTTCTCTCCTGGATTTAATCATGCTCTCCCAACTAGACCAGCAACTCACAGACAGCAGGTGGCTTCTCTTCATTTCTTATCCTACCCAGGCTGCTGGCTTCTCTCTGGCTCATTCATAATGATCCAATAACTGGTCCCTCTACAGGGAACTTTAATGTATTTCAAGGTGCCATTGGATCCAGTGGATCCTTTTTTTGCTTAATAGTGCATTTTAATTATACAGAAGAATGGGTTTCATTGTGGCATATTTGTGCATGCAAATAAATAAATTGCTTTGATTTTCAGATACTTCTGATAATTCCTCTGGTAGGAGATTGGATGGATGGATGGATGGATTATTGTCCCACTTTGCAGATGATGTAACTGAGATTTCCCATGTAAAATTATTTAACAGAAAATGAAACTATCTCCAGGATCTCCATATAGCCTGGATTTCCCTACACCCATGTACTGCTCTCTTCCCAAAATATAAGCAGCAGGAGAGGTCACGTGTCGGGTCTTATTTTCAAATCTGCAGTGTTTGCTACAGGGATATAATAGGTGTTCAGTGAATGCTGTTTTGATGAATGAACTCTAAGGAGACATTTACCCATAGGGAAATGTCACATGCTCACCCAGTGCGAAGAGAGTCCCTGTCCTTGGACGGCCCTTTTATACTCACTGGAGAAGGTTGGGCATTTTCCAGTTTAAAAGTCAAGGAAATGGAAAAGATGAATCCCATGCTCCTTTCTCACTATTTCATGGTGTTTTTCTTTATTTTTTGCAGAGTCACTTCGTGGCATGTATGACGGCCATCCTAAACCAGATGGGTGACCAACACTATTCCTTCTACATCGAGACCTTCCAGACCAGCTCAGACCTTGTGGTGAGTCAGAGATGCTGGGGGTGGAGGGTGAGTGGGCGGAGAATGATACCTTGTGCTCTCTGTTCTCATGAGTTTAGGATAGGAAGGCGTTCCCATGGGGCTTGCATGTGTGTGTAAGTTTATAAACGTGTCTCTGAGTCCCTGTTTCTAGTATCTGTCACCTCTGGAACATGGAGTCCTGAACATCTACCATGTGATCTAGATATGGCTCAATAAATACGTGCTGGTGAATCTCGGACATTCAGGACTTAAGAGCATGAGTTTTGGAGTCACGCAGTCTTGGATTTGAATCCTGGATTTGTCACCAGCTAGATGTGTGACCACGGGCAAGAGAACCTCTTATAAGCCTCAGTTTCTCCATCTGTAAAGTGGGGATAGTTTGGTTGAGTTACAGGATGTGGTGAAGGGCTTGGATGGTAGCATTGTATTATATAATGAGTATACAGGAGAGATAGCTAGTATTAGGTTACGATAGTGCATAGAGGAAATTCCCCTGAGCCCATGTCTCTTTCTTTTTTTCTCTCTCTTTTCTGTGCTGAGCATGGAACCCAGGGTCTAGTGGATGCTACTGAAGTGCTCTACCACTGAGCTATGTCCCCCACCCTGAGCTCGCCTCTAGACTGTCACCCTGTGGCCTGTGGCCTGTGGCCTTGGGCTGTGCAGCAGATACCTTCATCCACAGAGGCCTACCCCAGCCACGCCATCCCAGGATGTAGCAGAGCACTGTTTCCCATCAGTGTGGCCCTTTGTCATTCACCATATCCAGGGTCAGGAGTCCTACTGCTGGGAGCTCTCTTAATTCTCCTGGGAAGACCAAGGGTGCCAAGACTGGCCCACACTCAGAGAGTGGCCCCTCCACAGGGAATCACTGGGAGGTGTCCCCCAATGCCCGCCCTGGACAGCAGTGAGCCGATGCTCTCCTCTTTGTAGTGGGGTTGGCAAGAAATGGAACCCTTTTCTGGATACTTAAAAAACAAATGAAAGGATTAACCCAGGTTTCTTTCCTGTCTCCACCAAATTCTTTATGTCCTGGAACATGGAAATAGGAAAACCAGATTCCTAGTTTTTGATCCTTTATGGAAAGAACAATTCTGGGAAAGGGAATTATTTATTATTTATTGAACATACACACTTTCTTATCTGACCCTCCCTGCAGTGTGACATGGGTGTTAGGAGTCACTTGCTTTGGTTCTACAGTGTGCTTGACAAAGGCTCTGTAGCAGTGTAAGACCGACATGGCCAAGGTCCACTTTGAACCTCGGCACTGCCCCTCGCACCACACGCATCTTCTCACTCAGCAGCTACTTTGTCCATCTGTGAGCCAGAAGCCTTCTTCATCCTATAGGAAGGGCATGTGCCTGGGACAAGAGCCATACTTGCCCAGGTGACACTACGGGTGAATAACACTCCCCACCATCATCATCACCAGCATTAATGAGCTCTCTGGGCTCCAGGTTCTGTGCTGAGCTCCCAGGGGACAAGTGCACCTAGTCATCATGCTGACCCTTGAGATGGATGCTGTCCCCATTCTGCTAATGTGGAAGCTGGGACTTTAGAGTGCTGAGGTTATTTTTCCTAGAAGCAGAGATTTCTGGAAAAGAACCAATGCCATTTCCAGAATTTTGCTATTTATCTTAAAGCAGTGATTTTCAAATTATGTTCTTCCTAGCCTCTCTCTCTCTCTCTCTCTCTCTCTCTCTCACACACACACACACACACACACACATACACACACACACACCACATCTACTTTTATCTATTTCAAATATTAGGTTCCAAGTGAGATTTCCTTTGAACACTTTGTTCTGCAGTTCGAATTATTTAAAAACCACTGCTTATGGAAAGAATTCTGAAAAGGCTCCCCCTGGATTTTAGGCTTCACCTAAAGCATCTAAGCAATATGATTTTATTACTGCCAGCTCAAGAGGGTCACAGGTTCTGGTCTTTGCTATCTGGATTTGTATTGAATTTGTTTTCTGCAAAGATGGAGACCAAGTTTGTCCCATTGAAAAATCTGAGAGAATATGTTAAAGTCACTTTGAACCTCTTCAAAGGAGAGAAGGAGAGTCTTGGTCCCTGTGCTCCCTCTAGTCTGCTCATGTGTGCGTGTGTGTGTGTGTGTGTGTGTGTGTGTATGTGTGTGACAGATGAATTAGCTGTGTTTACAGCACTGCTAATTAGATGCTCATTTAAATAATCGTTTATTTGCTAAATGACCTGAGATGTTTTCATATGGTGTCGATTATTTCCTTCTCAAATACATATTTGGGAAGATGATTATAAAATTGCCACATCAATGAATACATTTACTTCTTTATTCTCAAAGATAGAATTAATAGTGCTTTATTTGGAGATTGTCTCCTTATTCCATATTCATGTTCCACTTATTTGTGAAACAGCCTCTCGGAAGCCAACTTTTATGCTACCATTTACAGTGCACAACAATGAATCTCACTGAATTAGCTTTAATGAAGAACTGGTCCCCTTCCCTTTCTGTCTATCTAAAAAATGATGAAGGAAACATTTAAAGAGCCCACAGGATCTGGACAGTTGCGGTCAGTTCCTACCTGCAGAGCAGGATGACTGGTGTGTTTTATCAACTCTTGCAGGACTTCTTGATGGAGACCTTCATCATGTTCAAGGACCTCATCGGAAAGAATGTGTACCCCGTGGACTGGATGGCCATGAGCATGGTTCAGAACAGGTGGGTGACCTGCTCCCCAAAGGCCATCTTCCACGGCTCAATGGAGAGATCACTGGTAGCGATAAGGTGGGGACAGTGCCCCCTAGTGAGAAGAAGTTGAAGTGCTGACAGATCCTGTCCAGTTAAACCCAGGGAAGAACTTCTCACCCATCCAGACTTACTCAGATGTCCCCCACACCTTCGCTGTTCTTGAAATCCCAGTTAAAACACCATACGATGTCTATGATGTCTATGAAACCTTCTCTAAACTCTCTACACAGGCAAGCATAGGGAAGCATTTTTAGTTATATTCTTTCAAAATTTATTAAGAATAATAAAAACCTATCCTGTGATATATGGTAAAAAAAAATGTGTAGGAAGTTTCATTGGATTAAGCAGCTTTGAACAGGATTCTGTACAGCAGGACTTGTCAGAGCTTGGAACATGCTAATGTGATTTTCTAAGAGGAGGATTTAGGATATATCATTTTGTCTTTGGAACCACTGGGTGCGTAACTGGGGTGTCTCTGTATATGTACCCCACAGCTGTTAACATCTTAGAGATAGTCAATGTCAACCAAGTAGAGCTCATACCCCACATGGCTCAGCCCAGCACGAGATAAAAAATAATTGTCAAAGATTTCAGTGTTTATCATTATTTCTCTAATATCATTTGACCACAGTGAAATTCAGATCCTAACACTCGGCCGTGTTTTCTAATATTCCTTCTCTCCAATCCTCCGGCTCCCCATCTCTCTCACATGGCGTGGTTTCCCCTGGTCCCTATCACAGCCTTTTTCTTTTTTTTTTTTTTTTTTTTTAAAGATTTTTTTTTTTTTTTAGTTGTTGATGGACACAATGTCTTTATTTTATTGCTTTGTATGTGGTGCTGAGGATCGAACCCAGGGCCTCACGCATGCGAGGCAAGCGCTCTACCGCTGAGCCACAATCCCAGCCCCTATCACAGCCTTTTTCTCAAATCCTTCCCATGATCACTTTCAGCAGGGCCTTCCTGGCCTGCTCTCTCCTTTCTCTCCCCATTCCTTTGGCTCTTGTGTTTGATTCAGGTCCTCCAGGGAAGCCCTTCATCTCACACTGGCTTCCAGGGTTATGGCCCTCTATGTTTTGCCTCAGTTCTGTATCACAAACCCCAAGTGCTGACTGGCAAAGAGAAAGGTCCCTAGAGGGTAGAAGAAGAGGGAAGTCAAACATGCCAAGGTTGCGTTCTCTTTGGCGGAAGGGACAGAGAAGACGATGAACATTTATATTTTAATGACCTGTCTTTACTGTAGTCTAAGGATTCCTATCTCACATGCCTGGAGCAGACTCCAGTCCCAGCTGGCCTCCCTCCCTGCCCTTTCCACCCTCTCCAAAGCTGTTCTTGCTCTCCCTGTACCCATGTTGTCCACTGTGTGACTGTGGACACCCTTGCCCATGAAGCTCTGGGGCCAACATCCAGGCTGCTGCAGTGGAGGAGGGGTTTGTCTGAAAGGACCTGTCTGTCTGTGTGCCTCTGCTTCCTGGGAAGAGGAAGAGCAGCCCAGCAGCAGGTGTCAGAGCGTGTCAGCTGGGCCCACCTCTGGATTCTCCTTGTTCACACCACACAGGTGCAAGCTGACTTCTGCAGGATTAATGTGCTGGTGGAACTGGGCCCAGGCCACATGCTAGGTCAGAGGCAGGTCACCACTCTCAGCTCTGTGGGCATGAGATAGTCAGGGGCATAGAACCACAAGTTCTGGAGGGTTCCATGGTTGATTTAATGCTCTGATATCATTTTGGTATTCTTAATAATTTCTGGACAAGGACAATTTTCACTTTGCACTGAGCCCCCCAAACGATGTAGCCGGTCCTATGTCAATGACCCGTCAGTCACGGGGGCTGAAGGGCCAGCCAGCTCTTGCACTGCAGGCGGGTCCTTTGCTGTTTTGCCCACAGGCCTCCCTCTGAGCGGCCTGCACGGTCATGGTCATTCCGAAGAAACACATGCTGGTCTGTAGGCTAGTGCCCTGGAGGAATGTCCCCTCCTGAAATCCCTGCTTGCTATGGACTTGAGTCCAGTCATCCAGAGATGATTCACTGATCCTTGTTTCTTTGTGCCTAAGAAATAAGATCAGAATTTTCTCAGAAAGTGGAGTGTCTCCTAAATAGAAACATTCATATCTCTTAAGGAGATCAACTAAGTCCTATTGTTGCATTTAGATTTTTTTTTTTTAAAGTTGGACTCTGGAACAGAGCTTCAGCCTCCTGAGTTCCACCACCTCGCCTTTCTCAGGATGTTATTTGACTTCTTGAAGTGCTGGTGTCCCCATCTGTACAGTGGGGACAGCCGTAATTCCATTTGACAGACTTCACAGCATGAGAATGCAACGAGCCGTTCCCGGAATAATATCCAGTGACTGGGAAGAACTCTGAGTGGCAGCAGGGCCACCACAGAGGGAGAGGACAACACGGTCCTGGACAGGAGAAGCATGTGCTGATGTCACCCACCCCACCCCATGCCTGGCTTCTCACAGACAATGGCTTAGTCGCTTCTCTTCACCTTCTGGCCAGTGATCCCTTACATTCCACGGGCCTCTTGAAGTTTTCTCACTGCTGTGCACGTCACAACAGTGACAGCTGACCTTCCTCAAGCACCCACTGCGGTTATAAATGCTGCCCAGGCATTTGCTCATTTAATCCCCCCAACAACCTTACAGTGAGGTAGAACTGTTATAATCTGCATTTGATCAGTGAGGAGCTGTGGCGCAGAGTAGATCAGTAGTGTGCTCATTGCTGCATTGCTGATGAGGAACAGAGAAGCCATTGGATCTGAGCCCAAGGCCTAAGTGCTCTGCACGGACGTGCACCCTGAGGCCCAAGGTAGGGGGGACGATCTCAGCCTGAGGGGAACAAACAGGACAGGTGCCCTGGGGCTCCCCAATGCCCTCCTCTCCTCAGCCCCTCCAGCTCATTCCTGTAGCCCAGGCCAGTTTTGCTTGTTAGCCTGAACACTAGCTTTCTTTCCTGTCTTCCTCCCTCCTCCGTCTTCTCTTCTCTTTCCTCCCTGTTATTTATATTTTTATAATCTGCTTGTTTTTATAATTTTTCTCTCATCACTTATGATTTGTGTATACGTATTAGTCATCTATTATTTATTTTCTGCTGGCTGGAGGAAGAAGTGGGGTTTTCCAAAATCGAATGTCTCCCCAGCTGTGTACCGTGCGTGTATACAGACGTAATGACAATCTACTGCAAGAGACACTTCCTGTTAGAGCTTTTTTTTTTTTTTTTTTCCTTTTTGGTGAAATGCAGCATTCAGTGAAATCTGATTTACATGACATGCTTAATTTTTAAATGATTAAGTTCTTTCTAATGCTGTAAATTAACAGAATGGTGCCTAGGAACCTCTCTTTTTTTTTCCCCTCTTCCATCTGTGCCTCGATCTGGAATTCCAGCATTTCTGGGGACCTGGGAATCTACACACATCCCTAAAGCTCCTGTTAAATGCAGTCGACTAACAAATGTTTGTTGAATGTCTTGGGCATCAGGGCTCCAGGGCGTACACAAATTGACTCACGCTATGGTCCCAGGCAGCAGAAGGCTTCCAGTCTAGTGGGGAGACAGTAAGTGCACCCGTGGGAATGTGGTCCAGTGCTGTATGGCCACCAGAGAGAGCCCAGAGGCAGCACAGAGAAGTTATAACTTGTGAGTTCCTGGGTTCAAATCCCGTCTCCATCATTTAACTTGGAAAGGTACTGAACCACCCTGGACTCAGTTTTCTTCACTGTAAAGTAGGACTGGCAATAGTGCCTGTCACAAAGGATTATTGTGGCGACTGAGATGAAGTAATATGCAGAAAGTGGTAAGAACAGCGTTGACACACAGGCAGCATTTCACAAATGCAAGCTACCGTATTCACCTTCATATGGGTTAGGTATATCCAAAATGCTTCACAGAAGAGGCAGATCTAGCCTGGATCTGGTCTGCATTTATCAGTGACATGTTTTAACGTCTAATATCATCTTGAGCACACAACAGGCACACCGTAGGGTCACAGCAGTTGACCTAGGGAGTCCCATGGGGCAGCATAGAGCAGTTATCCAGTGTCCCTGAGAGTGCTGGTGGTGATGAACACCATTTCCTTCCCTAAGAGGAAGTGACTATTCCTTTTTGGAGTTCCTACCTCCTCCAACCCACATCACCCAGAGAGGGAGAGAGACCACTTCACGGTTCCCTTGGTCAACATGCGTACCTAATCCCGATGTGCAGGTGGCTACTGGCTTCCAGGGACTGGGAGCTAGCTGCATCCCTAACTGGAACCCTAAATGATACAGGTATCACAGGAGCTTGGGCAAGCCATGCTTGGCACCCAGCTGGAATCTGCTGATTGACCAGAGCCTGGTGGTAGTGGAGCTTCTGTGTTGAGGGAAACAGCCTAAGGGCTCTGGGGAAATGGATGTCTCAATGCCTCCTTAGATGAGCATGCCCGCTAGCTGACTCTCATTTTCCTGTTCAAGTTTGATCAGTAGAATTAGCTCTAACTCATGAGCTGCTCACAGCGGTAAGGGGAGTGGGTTCAGAAGGGCCCTCACCCCAGGTTGGCGATTCTCTTTAGAGGGCGCATGGCCATATCCGGTTCCATCTTTTATCACATCATGCACCTGTTAAACCTGTGGGTGTGTGTTGGGGCTGTGTTGTCACATCAGGAGATGATCCGCCTCAGATCTTCCTGCTCCAGAGCTACGAGGCGAGGCGGTGGCAGGTTAAGAATAGTAACAACAGCTGACATTTATCAAAGACCTCTACGTATGAGACTGTGGGCCACCAGCTTCCAATACTGCCTCTCATTTGGTCCTCACCCATGGCTCCTTTTACAGAAGGAGCAACTGAGATTCATAGAGGTCAAGGTCAGAGTTCAGAAGAGTGGCAGGTAGGATGCTGACTGGGCTGAGGGCTTGCTCCAGCCTCTTCAATGTACACCTTCCATTCCTGTGTCCCAAAGGAGTAAAATATAGACTTCACACAGGCTGACTTAGGAGGCAGGATACGGGCTCGGCTGCTCTTGTAACAGGATTTGTTCTGCTGTACGGAGGCAATAGGAAGCCAGGACCCCCAGTAACTGCGTCAGTGCTTCACGCAGTGTGGTTTTGGGGAACAGCAGCTCTGGGTTTGACTTTCTGCCAGCTTCTGCCTGCTCACAACAGCTGCCTTCTCTGCTCCTCACCATGGCGTATGCTTTCTGGCTGCTCGTGGAATTGTCCATTCGTGGTTTCCACCAAGGGCGGAGGCTCATGGCGTTCTCCCTGGTCCTCAGCTTTGGGCCACCTGCAAGGATTCCATCTACTCCTGTGTGGGCTTGAGGGTCCCCACTGGGCAGAACTACCCAGACCACCACCCTCAAGCTGCTGGCAGCCCAAGGAAGACTGTTAGCCCAAGTATGGGTCTAGGGTCCGGTCAGCTGTGGGCCGGATGGCAGAGTGACTGGAATAAAGCCTAAAGATAGCCGGTGTCAGGCGGGCAAGGGTAGAAACACATGGTGCCTCAGCTCCACAGCAGGCTGCACTTGAGGAGAGCCGGCAGATCCTTCTGATCTGCAAGGCCTTAGAAAAAGGGGGCTGGCTGTGCGGCATGAACATGGGAGATGGCCCGACGTTTCCAGTTCCTCTCTGCTGCTTTTCAGTGGGAGGAACAACAGCACATGCCCGAGTGGGTAGGATTAAATGAAGCAGCGTCTGCAGAGCACTTAGCATTGGGACGATGCGTGGTGACTGCTGATGCTTCCCTCACGGTCATTGTGAATGCAATGAGCTCAGTGCTGGGGTTGGACAGAAGCGCAGAGATTTCCTTGTGGGCCAGGGTCACAGTGGTTAAAGGCCTCCCTTCTGAAGGCCTGGACTCCACAGGTACTGACTGGGTCACTGGGAACGTCACTAAACTCAGCTCCGAGATAGCAGCAATGTCGAGCTCCGAGGATTCACGTGGGATGGGGGAGGGGAGGAAGGGAAAGGAGAAGAGAGGAGGGACCCCGTGGAGCACAGGGTCTGGCTCCTGGTGCACAAGATGGCTGTGGCGGTATTTCTCAGACACAGCCTGCCAAGAGTCGTGGACTGGAAGTGCTGGGCTAGGACTTGATGATGAACTTTGTTCTCCATGATTCAAGTTCATTGTTGAGAACAACAGGATTGATGTGACTTCATCCTAACCCACTTCACCACGTTAGGGCTTAGGCTTTACAAGCAATTTGAAAAAGAAGAAGAAATACAAGGAGAACAAAGCCCTTTGGTCATGCACACGTAACCAAAGTGAAGGGATGTTCTGGCTGTGGAAGAATCGAGGGAGGGAAGGACACAGTGCCCACCCTCAGCCTAGGGTTGATGGGTTCCTGGTCACTGGACTGGCTCAGAGTGCCAGAAAGGTTTAGGCTGACAACCAAATAATGCCTCTTCCTGGAATTACTGATGGCTTTGTTGCTACTGAGAAGGTGTAAAACCCCTCATTTTGGTATCATCTTTCAGATTCTGAGATGTTTACACATAATATGACAGCCGCTCAATGCATTTCATCTGGGGAATCAGAAAACTAATCTTTAAGGAGAAATATAGATGTTGTTTCAAAGGCATCTTAACAAATGACAAAACAGCAAAACCAAAGAAATTTCACTTTTGACAGCCCAGCAGGGGCAGGGTGGTGGACCAGTAGGATTCTGCTTTCTTGCCCTTGCGTGATCCTGCTGGCCTCAACCTGGTTGCTAACTATTCCTGTCTGTGTACTGTGCTGCTGGCCCTGCCTTTGGAGGCAGAATGAAACAACTCAAGGGGCTCTGAGGCCACCAGGGCCACCACACTGCTGGTGCCACTGCAGCGGGCACTGCGCTCACCGCTTCCATGCTCTCACTCCTTACACCTTGCAGCGACCCCATGAAAGAGGTTACAGCACTGCTCTTTCACAGCGAGCAAACTGGGACATCAGAGGTGATATTAACATGTCCCAAATCCACACAGCCAGAAAGTGGCAAAACAGAAATAACATCAATTGGTGTATGTGTGTGTGTGTGTGTGTGCGCGCGCACTCCAAATTCTGTGATCCCAACTCCAAGGTACCCTGCCTTTTTTTGTTCAACAAACATCTAGGCATTTCACAAGCACCTGGCCCCGCACCCTGGACATGCAGTGTGCTGGAGGCGCCTGCCCACACTCTCTGCCTACCCAAAATATACCAGTGGCTTTGGTGGGCATTTTCCAGGCATCTGGAGAGAATCCTGCTTCTTTCTTTCTCTGGGATTCTCTGGCTATAGAGTACTCAGCCCATCTGCAGGACAAACCAAAAGTACCAGGAATTTAAGGCCCTCGAAGAACTTTCAGCCAATAAGGAGCAGTATTAGTGGTATAATAGCCCAATATGTCTGTCCCCTGGAAGGGGACACTTCTGATGTACCAATGTGTTCTATAGAGTTTCCTAGAGACTCCCAAGCAGAAGTGAGTCTCAGGGATTGCCCACAGCCATGATCACCTCCTCAGCTTTCCCTTATTGGCTTTCCATGGGGGCTCAGGTCGGCTAGGCAGGTGTTTTCCCTGAACCAGTCACTCACTGAATAAGCAATTTTCATTGGCTGCTGTTATCTGCTCCCCACTCCCTAAAATTTTACAAACGTATATACACAAAGGAGAGTTGGGCACACTGCAGTTGTGTTACAGAGCCTTCAGGGAAACTGAGGCAGCGTGAAGACACCCCCCTTCAAACTCCAATTCTTGTGAACAAGTCAGAAAAATAGCAGATGTGTCACTCAGAGTAATAGGCATGAGTTTATTGAAGGAATAGGAAAACGGAAGGGGGGCACTCTCAAGGGAGAGAATGGGTCCTCTCAGGAGAGAGACAATGTGCCTCTCTCCAGTTTTATTGGGGATCCAAAGAGTCCCACCCAGGTTCACTTCTTGACTTTTGACTGACACCAGGGTGACATCAGATTTTCAGGTCCCCACTATCATGGCAACTTTAGGTCACCTGGACCCATGCTGACCTAATTGGATTCTTAACCATGAGTTCTTACAGATTTTATGGTTAGGAGGAATTATCCTTATCTCCCTGAGTTTCAGGATCTGGTCATCAAAGTCTCCTGGGTTCCTCCTATTGACATTATCTCAGGCCTGCATTTTTCCTGCAGTTAACAGGTAGCTTGCTGAGGAATGTGAAGTATCCTGTCCACTTAGGCCAGGCTGGGCTACACATAAAATGCTTCTTGGAAAAGAAAGCATGTGGGGGTCAGCACAGTGGGCCTCTTTTATGGAATTATGCTCCTAACCTTGCATTCCAATCATTCTCATCTGTGTGTCCCCCAACAGTTGGGAGACTACTGCAAAAATCCAGGAGAAAAAGGATAGTGGCTTGGTGCAGTTGGGTGGCAGTAAGAAGACATGGTGTAGATGAATTCTGGATATGTTCTTTTTATTTTATTTTTTCATAATGGGGACTGAACTCAGGGGTGCTTTACATCCCCAGCCCTTTTTATTTTTTATTTTGAGACAGAGTCTTGCTCAGTTGCTGAGGCTGGCCTTGAGTTTGTGATCCTCTTGCCTCAGCCTCTGTGTTGCTGCAATAACAAGCACGTGCCACAGTGCCCATCTAATTCTGGAGATATTCTGAAAGCAATGCTGAGAAGATGAGCTGACAGACCAGAATCAGGGTCTGAGAAAAAGCCAAAAGTCAAGGCCATGACCAAAGTTGCTGGGGTTTTCTTTTCCACTCTGAGCAACCGGAAGAAAGGAGTTGTCTTTAACTTAGATGGGAAGACTACAGAAGTGTTTGGGGTGGAGAGGGCAGGTATTAGGACATTAGCTGGGGGCAGGTGCATTTCTGATGCCTACTCATCATCCAAGTAGAATATAGAGCAGAGAGCTGGGAATTCTAGCTGACACCCAAGGGAAAGGCCAGGGATGAAGATGTGAACCTGGGAGTCAGAGGCATGTGATTAGGGAGTGCATGTGCCTGAGGGAGTCTCAGGTCCCCAGGAAAGTGCAGTGTAATGATACCCCTTACTGAATCAGACAAGCAGATCATCCTGCACCATAGAGACAAAGGAAATCCCAGTGCCAAAGATGCAACAGACCCTCCCCTAAAGAAGCTCCCAGTCTAAAGCAGGAGGTCGGGCTGCAAAGAGACAGCTAGAGAGTGAAGTGTGGTGATGAGGGGTCTAGGAAGTAACCTCCGAGACTGGGAGGTTGGTGGTGGTCACTTAAGTCTTACGAGACTGAGCAGGCAGAGAAGGAGTGGGTATTGTTCAGAAAGAACACAGCCGAGTACTCAGGGAACAAGAGGAAGCATGGGGCAAGGGCGAGAACTGAGCCCAGGAAGGAAGCTGGGGACGCAATCATGGAGGCAGAGAAAGCGTTTAGACTTGTCCTGTGGGCGTGGGCACATGGAAGTCAGCAACAGCCCCTTGGAGCAAAGTGCTCTTGAGGAGGACTGGCAAAAGATGGGGGGCTGCAGGCTGGTCAGTTGGGCTTGGCAGGCAGCAAGAAAAGGAAGAGGTGGCCGGGGAGACTCTTCAGGACAAATGCAAATTGACAACAGGTAGCACAGTGTTAAATGCGGGCAGGGTTTGACCAGTGTTTTGATGTGGAGGAGAAGACCAGAAAAGAGGTATTTATAGGAGGTTCAAGATGTACACGGCAGAGTGATCGTTGGAACATTGTTTGTAGCCAAAAAAAGCTGAGGAGCCACACGAAGGTCCATCAATAAGAAACTGATTAAATAAACGGTGACACATCCACACAGCAGAGCAGTCTTCAGCGGTTAAAAAGGATGATGTATATCTGCGTTCACTAGCCCGAAAGGAGAGCACGATTTGTTGCTGAATGAAAAAAATACAGGCTGTGGAGCAGCATTTATTGTGGAACGCCATTTATCAAAATGATATCCTTAAAATACCATGCATATGTATAAGTCTGAGGAGACCTTTGAAATTGTGTTCATCCAGCTGTTGATGACAGGTTTCTCTAGATGGTGGGAGATGGTGGAAGGCTACTGGTTTACTTAGGGAGGGGTTGGTTTCTCTTTGTGGCCTTTCTGGATGGCATGAACTTTCTGCTATAAATTTCTAATATCTGAGACATAAGGCCATGCAAATTTTCAAAAGGAAGCCAAATAGTCAATTCTTGAGTTCCAGCAAGGCAAACCTGGCCCCAGGTCTTGACTCTGATAGGTGCCATCTGCCTTGGCTGCCATGTGTAAATCAGCATTGGGTCTTGGGAGGGAGTTTTGGTTTTGTGCAAAGGGGAGGGATGCCTGAGGGAGCATGCTCAGATGGTCTAGTAACCTTCTCCCCTCTTCCAGGGTCTTCCTGAGAGCTATCAACAAGTTTGCAGAAACCATGAACCACAAATTTCTGGAACACACGAACTTTGAGTTCCAGGTAAGTGTGAGGCCCTGGAAGTGGCTGATACCTCTGACACACTGTGGTTGATTGCTCTGTCATACACATATCCCAAAGCACACCAACCAGGCGAATGCCTCCGGGGATGTCCACAGAAAGGTGCAAGTAGGCACAAAATTCTCAGGCTTTGCCACCACGGCTTGATTGACTAGCCACCAACTGAGCTGCACATGCAAATGTAACCACATGGCGTATCCAGTGCTCAGGGTGAGACCTGCATTCCTAGTCAGCAGAACAGGTGCCACCTTTCAAAAACACATCACGTTTTTTCACTTTTCAATTCACTGGAGCCTAGAAGCAGCTAGCCACAGACATGGAAATGTGAGCTACAGTAAAGCTCACAAGAACATCTCTGTGGCTTCCTGGTTCTTTTCATAGTCAGCCAAGACTTGAGGCCTCTGAGACATTTGGGGACCTCACTCTCAGACAGAGTGAGGCATCTCTGCAGATCCTGACCAAGAAGAACCAACCTTTCAAAGCCTGACAGGAAGACCAGACGGCTGCTTGTGGCTGGACATGTGAAAGACAGGCCACTCCAGGGAATCTCTGACCCGGGATCTCCTGTAGTGAAAACTTAGGAAGCGAAAGCCACCAAGTCCAGTGAACGGGGATGGTGGCACTTTCTGCATGCTCCTCTGAGATGTTCAGGTCCCCTATAGGATCTGGTCTCTCACTAGCTAAGCAACTTCAGGCAAGGCCCAAACCCTAATCCGTGCTCCTGGGATATATCTGTAAAATGTCACCAACTACACTTCCTGCTTCATAAGACTTTTCCAGCCCTGGAACATGACGAGGGGCTTGCTGGGAAAATTCACTCATAGGGTCGCACCAGTTTCCCTTCAAATGCTTCCTCCTCAAAGAGGCTTCTGCTGCCTAACTTCTCTCAGAGGATCCCCATGGCCTCACGGCCACGAGGCCTCATCACCACCAGGCCTGCCAGGGTCTCTTCATAGCACTCGCTGTCACGGGAAATAATCCTTCTCATCTGTTTGTGTGAATGTTTTCTCTCTTTCCTTTGGTAACAAGGAAGACCTCCTATTCTCAGCCACTCTGCCCAGCACATAGTAGGTCTCCCTGGGGAGATGATCCCAGGCTGAGCCTGTGGGATCCCCACTGGGAACCCTGGTTTATTCGTCTTGGTCTGGCTGAAAGTGGGGAATGTTAACTTTAGGATTCTCTCCCACTACCCCACATTCAGATCAAGGATGTGGACACTAATGACAACCATGATAGTAACAGCACTGTCATTTTCTGATGGCTTCTACACACCGGATCTCAGGAGACGCACTTTTAGGACATTCTCTTTCTCAGTCCTTACCCTACAAGCTAGCTACCTACCACTGATGATGTTTCTGCTCTTAGGATGCAGGGATAAGACTCAGAGGTGAAGAGAACATGGCCTCATCCCACTTCACATCTAGCTAGGACTAGAACTCGGTGGCTGTCATGGGTGGTCACACAGCTAGCAGGGGCCACGTGCTAGGTACAGGGTGTCACCACTCAGTAAGGCAGCCTGGCAGAGTCCAGGTGACAGTTTCTCCCAGCACTAACATCTTTGACAGGGGAACAAAACGTGTCACTTTGGCCATTTGGAATCAGGAGAGATGTTTAATCCCCTTCCAAATTCCAGGTACCTGGGGACTCTAGTTTTGCATGTGTTCAGAGAAGTGAAGAAGGCCACAGCTTTCTGGTGGGACAACTTGGAGCAACATGCCTGGGGCACAGTAGAGCCAGGACTTGGGCCACAGCAAGACAAGCTGGTTTGCTTTTCCTCCCCATGGGTGGGAGCAGTTCCAGCTGGGACCCAGCTTTCCTGGATGCTGCTTTCCTCCATGGCTTTAGAAAGTTCCAAGGGAATCTCAGTCTCAGTCCTTTATGCCATTCTATTAAGTTTTATCCAGTTTTTTTGTTTTTCCAAAAGAAATCTGCATCTGACAGATGCCCAGAGAATGGGGATCCCAAACGGAAAGTTTGAGCTTCTGAGTTGTGTGACTTTAGGCAAATTACTTCACCTCTTTGTGCCTGAGTTTCTTCAACATTAAAGATACTGAGAGTGGCTATGTTATTGGATGTTTTTGAGGCTTAGTGGAACTAATTCACATAAAACACTTAGAACAGTGCTGGGAACATAGTGGCCATCTAATAAATGTTAGCTCATAATAATTATGGTCACTTTGATGAGGATGATGATGGTGGCCACATACGTGACTGGCCTGGGAACTCGTGTCAGATCTTGATATAAAGGGCAGCAGCGAGGCGTCTTCCTGATCATCATAACATTGCCTGGGTCTGTCACACTCGCCAGACTCTGTAAAGCAGAGAAGCGCCAACCTTACAAAACAAAAGATGTCTCTCTTCCTAATGAGGCTTCCATAGATATTCAGAGCAAAGCACTCAAGAACAAGGCCATTTTTCAGCCTTATCGGTGTTCTCCTCCATCTTCCTCCCCAACATGTGAGAATGGATTTGTTCTTTGTACCCTGCCTGGAACACGCCTCGTCTCCTCCTTACGTTTCATTAATTATGCATTTAATATCAGCAGGAGCAGCATCCATCACACAGCCCTGCCAGCCTTGGCAGCCGCTGTCCAGGGGAGGGGCAGGTGCAATGAGATTGTCCCTAATATCTTTGCCGGAACTGTGGTTTTGTGATTCAAAGGGCAGAAAGCAAGAAGCTCTGTGGGTACCACTCTGTAGGTGACAAGACGTGAGAATTATTAAAAAAAGATGTTTTCTGCTTGGAGCTAAGATCATTTGCATTCCTGGTCCATTCTGGATGCTGGGCCTTGGTGGGCACATCCATGGTTATGGTCAAAGAAGACCAAGAGGGTTTAGAATTCAGCTCGGTGGGGGCTTTTGTTGAGGGCCCAGGCTATTACTTTGAAGAGTTTAGAAGCAAAGCAGAACACAGCTGCTAGGGTTTGAATGTGCCCCCGAAGTTCTTGTGCTGGAAACTTAATACCCAGCGCTACCAGGTTAGGAGATGGGACTTTTAAGAGGCGATCAGGTGATGAGGGCTCTGCAGCTGGAAGGCCCTCCCCAGCTGGGAACCCTCCACCATGGACTTCCCAGTGTCCACAGCTGTGGGAAGTAGATTTCTGTTCTTTATATATTATCCAGTTTCAAATATTCCGCTATAGCCAGCCAAAATGGAGTCTTGGCAAAAGGCTATACAAGCCAGGCACGGTGGCACACGCCTTTCATCTCAGCACTTTGTGAGGCTGAGACAGGGGAATCATGAGTTCAAAGCCAGCCTCAGCAACGGTGAAGCACTAAGCAACTCAGTGAGACCCTGTCTCTACATAAAACACAAAATAGGGCTGGGGATGTGGCTCAGTGGTCAAGTACCCCTGAGTTCAATCCCTGGTACCAAAAAAATAATTTCATTTTCCAGCATCTAAGCCTCCCTAAGTGCTGGGATTACAGGCTTGAGCCACCGCGCCCAGCTTCAGCATCTAAGTTTTTGTTTTGTTTTGTTTTGTTTTTGTACTGGGGACTAAACTCAGGGGTACTTGACCACTGAGCCACATCCCCAGTCCTATTTTGTGTTTTATGTAGAGACAGGGTCTCACTGAGTTGCTTAGTGCCTTGTCATTGCTGAGGCTGCTTTCAACTCGTGATTCTCCTGTCTCAGCCTCCCAAAGTGCTGGGATTACAGGCATGCGCCACCGTGCTTGGCTCAGCATCCAAGTTTTTGAAAATGCAATTGACCTTCACTGAGTATCTACTTGGGGTATTTTGATACTCATCATAGTCCTATCAGGTTGGCCTATACCCATATCACTAAACGCTAAGTGGGGCCACTGGGATACTGGCTGGGATTCTGGCCCAGCCTATCTACAAAGCCCAAGCTCCCTCCACTCAAAAGAGGTGCTTAGGTCAGACTGCCTTTGGATTCTAGAAAACAGCTCAGTTTAGCTTCATTAGCACTCTCTGCCCTTGCTGGTCTCACTGGCTCTGGAACAAAGAGCGCTGAAATGATTGACTGCAGGACCTGGCTCTCTGATTGGCTGCAGGACCAGGTGCTCTTTGTTGGAAACTGCTATTGGCTATGGAATCAGGGGTTACACTTAGGATCTGAGCAAACTGATTCTGCCATAAGCAGCTCTCTAATTGGTGCTGGGTTCCAGTTCTGTCCTTGGCTCTGGGTGTGGGCATTCCTGAGTAGGCTTGGAAGCATTTTTGGAGAAGCTTCTGGGCACCAGCCTATTTTGAGATCTTTTTCAAGCCTACATTAGAGATGCCCTAAAATGAAAAACTTCCAGAATATTCCCAGTCATTAGTGATGGCCATTTTGGTTTTTATAATGGAAATGTGACCATATTGGTAAAAACAAGATGAGGGAGAGACATAAGAAGGTAGCAGTCATCCATGCCTTGAAAAAGCCCTTTGCATTGCAAGGACTCATTGTAGACTGGTGGTGGTCTGGTCCACCAGGCGGGAAGAAGGGTGCATGCCTAGGAGACTTTCCCCAGCCCCGCCTACTTCAAGTGTTGGGACCCAGATAACCTCTGGTTTGATGTTTCTAAGTGGAATCCATACCTGGAAACTCCCTCTCCATGTACAGCAGTATTCCCAGAGCAGTCAGGGTAGCCACGCGCCCACCTACCACAGAGGAGGACACACTGTATTTCTGTAAAATCATGTGCCAGGTTTTCTTTAAATTGGAACTTGGGGTAAATAATAATTTAAGTCCATTGAGAAGGAATTCTTTTTGGATCAAAAATCCTCAATCTCTCTGCTGTAAAGACACTAAAACATCAGATGAACCAGTCATAACATTAGCCAAAACCCACAGGGAAGTTTAGAAGGAACAACAATAATTTTAGCAGAAGAGCAGGATATTTAAGAATGCAAGTCCTATTAAAGACTTAAAAAATGTAAGACCTAAAACTGTGGAACTGCTAGAAGAAAACAGTGGAAATGCTTTATGGCATTGGTTTGGGCAAGGATATTTTGGACAAGACCCCAAAAGCACAGGCAAGAAAAACAAAAATAAATGGTATTACATCAAACTGAAAAGCTTCTGCACAGCAAAGGAAACAAATCAACAGAGTGCAGCGACAACCTACAGAATGAGAGGGACTGTTGGCAAACCATGCACCTGATAAGGTGTTAGCATCCAGAATGCATGGAGAACTCAACCCACTAGAATAAAAAGGAAAAAAAAAAAAAAGTAATCTGGGGCTGGCATTGTGGCTTAGTGGTAGAGCACTTGCCTTGCATGCATGAGGCACTGGGTTTGATCCTCAGCACCACATAAAAATAAATAAAATATTGTGTCCATATACAACTAAAAAATATTTTTTAAAAAAAGTAATACAATTTAAAAATGGGCAATAGACACAAATAGACATTTCCCAAAAAAGACATGCAGATGGATAATAGTATGAGAAAATTAGTGTTACATTTATCATAAGGAAAATGCAAATGAAAGTGATAATGACATATTACTTCACTCCAGTTAGAATGGGGTCTGTATGTATAGAAAAGGAGATCTACTGTGGGTGGGAATAAAAGTCATGCAGCCATTCTAGAAAACAGTATAAAAGTTCTGTAAAAAATTGAAAATAGAACTTCCATATGACCTTGCAATCTCACTATTGGTAATATATTTCAAAAAAAGGAAATTCAGTATGTAGAAGAGATACCTCCATGCCCATGTTCATTGCAGCACTCGTCACAATAGCTCAGATATAGTATCAGTTCAAGTGCACGTTAACAGATCAATGGATAAAGAAAGATGTGATACACACACACTATTCAGCCATAAAAAGATGAACCCTGACTTTTGTGATAATGTGGATAGACCTGGAAGACCTTATGTTAAGTAAAACAAGCCAGGTGCAGAAAGACAAATATTGTATGAATTCATTTACATATGGCATCTTAAAACATCAATCTCATAGAAGTACAGAGTAGAACAGGAGGTCCCAGAGTTTTAGGAGGCTGGGGGGTGCTGCTTAATGGGAAGAGGTTGGTCAATGGGTATGAAGTTATATCAAAGGAGTCAATTCTGGTACCTTGCACTGTAGAGAGACTATACTTAATAACAATATTCAAAATATCTAGTAAAGAGGATTTTTTTAAATATTTTTTTTAGTTGTTGATAGACCTTTATTTTTATTTATTTTTATGTGGTGCTGAGAATCGAACCCAGTACCTCATGCATGCTAGGCAAGCGCTCTACCACTGAACTACAACCCCAGCCTGTAAAGAGGATTTTGAATGCTTTGCCACAAAGAAATGATAGCTGTTTAAGATGATGAGTGTGCTAATTGTCCTGGTTTTATCAGGAATACATGCATATATGGAAACTGCACATTGCACCCTGTAAATTCATACAATCATTATGTGTCCATTAAACTTAAAACAGTTTTTCAAAGAAAGTCCCAGAGTATGATAAATGTGGATTCAGATGCCACTGTCATCAATGGGCATGTTATTTAACCTCTCTAAGCCTCAATTTTCTGATGTCAAAAGTGAAGAAAATACAAATTTCATAATTTCTGGGGATTTAACAAGAATATACAGAGTGCTTAGTTGATTAATGAACTTGTGCAACAGATATTTCTGGAGCACATGCTGAGTCAGACATGAAGCTAGACATTCTATATACAACAGTGAATTTAAAAAGTGAGGTTCTTGCCTGTAGGATACTTGTGTCCAGTAAAGGAGATTAGTGTGCTTAAAATATGTCATAAATGCTATGAACAGGGTGTTATAACGGGGAAGAGCAGGTGCATCTACTTCATTCCAGGTGACTGGGGAGGTTTTCACAGAAAGTAACATTTGAACTGATATTGTAGGACTGAGTAGGAGTTTACTAGCAGGATTTCCTCATTTAGTCCTTATAACTGCACCCTGTAGACAGTATTATGCTCATTTTCCAGATGAAGAAACAGAGACTGGAGAGCTATGCTAAGATGCCCATGATAATGGGGCTAGTAATTGGACTGGAGCCTGGGACTTCATCCTGACATCTATGAAAACCAGCAACAAACACAACAAACTAACAACAACAAAATCTGCCTCCACCCGGTTGCTTGGCAATTCCACCTCTAGGAATGTATACTACAAATATAATTTCTCATGCATAAAGATGCTCAAACAAGGATGTTGATTACAGCACTGTTCCTAGAGGAAAAACAGTTGGAACCAAGCTAAATATCTATAAATAGGGAATTTGTTAAATTAAATTACATCCTTACAGCAGAATACTATGCAGCAATAAAAGAGACTGAAGCAGATCTGTGTATGCTAATAGGGAAACATTTGCAAGATATACTTGGAAAAGAAAACAGCAAAGTACAGCAATCTATGAAAACAATCTCCACACATACATTTATGCATAAAAAAATTTCTGAAAAACGATTCCCAATATTGTTAACATTTTCTTCTGGGGAATTAGAGTTCAAGGTAGGATGGAAAATCACTTTTTATTACTTAATCGTTTCTATCATTCAGTTTTTAAACCATGTGTACATTGCTTTTATGACTTTGAGAGTTAATTAAAAATAACTAAATTCTCATTATATCTACTAGCAATGTGACCTTGGGTGGTCATTTAATTTATCTCATCCTTAGTGTTTATGGCTATGAAATAAGGGAGTTGTGACCCATGGTAAAAGTGGGGCCCTTGGTTTGCATTTTCCTGAAGCTAGAATCACAACCTACGTGAAAGTAATTTTCTGGGTGGCAGAGGTGACCGTTCCAACGGGGGATCTGCCACCTTTCTTCTCCTGGCCATCTGCAACCTATGATGAACTCCTCTGAGTTCAAGATGAAAGTCTCAACGGCAGGGTGATTTCTCTAGCTGCTTTTTCCTGCTCCTTATCTATGTAGCGTTGACAAGGGCCTGAAAGTGGGTCAGTTTTATTCAGCGGAGCTGTCCCCACCTGCTCCTTGCAGGGCAATGATTGCCCTTGTGCACCAAGTAGTTAGGCTCAGCTGCTGACTTTGGTACCAAAGGATCCACTTGAATGATGAAGAGAACACCAACAGGAAGGCTGACAGGTCCTGCAGAGGATCCATGCCCTTCAAACACACTGTCTGAGGCCATCTTTGATGTTGCCCTTGCAGTGGATATGAGAGTCACCCCAGACAGGTTTATTGAGGCTCAAGAGCATCTTGCTTAGGATCTATATCTGTCTGGTCTAAGGCCTGTATCAATATTGCCATTGATGCAGCTTATCATATGGAGCATTTTCCAGGTGCTGAGTTCTTTCATGCTGGGAGAGTGGGCTCTGGTATTAGCCTCTCACATTCCCACTGGCAGGTCATGTGCACATGATAATTATGGCAAGGCTACATATAAACTGGGCCCTGGGGGCTCCAAATAAGTGAGCCAGTCTCACCAACGTGCTCATTGATATACAGATTTCTAAGCCTTACCCCAGGGAAGTGGTTCAGCAGGTCTGGGCAAGGGTCAGAGAACTGGTATGTCTAACCTCTACCAAGGTGCTGTTGGTGGTCAGGGAACCAGACTTTAAACCCATTGAACAAAACGGGAGGAAAAGGCAAAATGTGTTTTGAGACAGAATGGACTCAGCCTGGTCCTCTGAGCTGCCAGGTGACTCAGGGACCTCCAGAGAAGCTGTGAGTCCTGGACTGCCTTATCCTCCATCAGCCTGACAACCTCAGGGCAGGAACCAGCTCACCAGGGCTCCTGGTTGGAGCAAGTTATTTATCTTTCAAAAAAAAAAGCACCACAACAAAACACCAGCCCTACAATCCTTGCCCATATCCCATTGTTAGAGAGGGGACATGGTCAGTGCCTAGAGAAATCCATCCATTGTCCTCGCTTTGGCCAGGATGTTAATTTCAGAGTTGGTGCCAGTTAGAAAATGGCAGAGCATACAATTAAACTGGTTCTGCCTGTGTCTTCTGCCATCTTCATAAATCATTCACATCACCCAGCATTTAATATGCCTTCCCACTTCACAACCTCTCCATGACTTTTCTCTTTTCTTTCATTTACAGCTGTGGAACAACTATTTTCATCTAGCGGTAGCTTTTATCACTCAGGATTCTCTGCAGCTGGAGCAGTTCTCACATGCCAAGTACAACAAAATCCTGAATAAGTAGGTTGCATTATTGGATTTCCTCGAGAGGGAGGGGTTTGTGAGATGCTCAGAGACGGGGCCTGAAGCAGACATCTTTGTTCCTCCTAGGTACGGGGATATGAGACGGCTAATTGGCTTCTCCATCCGTGATATGTGGTACAAGCTTGGTGAGTAGGCACACACGTCCAACTCCTACCCGAAGACCATCTGTTAGCTGGCTGCAGGGTTTCAGCAGTAAGAGCTTGGTGTCAGTTTATCACCACGCATACCCTCAGTCCTTAACGCATGTCTAATTGTGCTCAGAAGGAGGTAGGGTGCCCAGCCCCCACCCCACCACCCAAGCAGATGTGGATCTGCTTCTGCTCTATGCTCCCAAGGGCATATGAAGTCAAATTGGAAATTATAAGAGGGAGGAAGCCCCAAGACTACTGTGGGAACTCGCATCTTCGTGCGTCACGGGCATGCTTGTTGCTGATTGGCGGGCTAGTCTGCATCCTGCATCCTGTTCTGTGATGTGGTCCACAAAACACCCTCTAACCTCACAGGGGAGAATTGATTCTTGGGAAGATAAGAGGGTCTTCTGAGCTAATGGGTGACCCCAGAAGTTGCTTCATGCCCAAGTAAGCAAAAATCATGTGTGATTACCTGAGTGATACCCACAAAAGGAGAATGGAACCGGGGAGACATTTATTGAAAGTCTAAATAATAGGTCCTTGCTAAAGGGATTTAATCTCCACATCACCTCCTGCAAGACAGAAAATTTCCCCCTCCTTCCATCCATCAGGAAATTCAGAGAGGGAACTAACTTGAGATAAAACGGCAGAAGTCTCAGAGCATAGATTTCATTCAGTGAGGAAGGGCCCATCAACCTTGCCCATAGCCTGAATCCTGCTTTGGAATATGTGCTGGATGGATGGATGGGTGGGTGAACAGCAGTGGAGAATGAAGGTTTCTACCTCTGATTTGGGGCATCCTCCTTGACTCTGATGCTTAATTGCTGTGTTCTGGACTTGGCCGCCCAGGCATTCATAGGGCTATGCCGACTTCTTCACTACCACCCTCCACTCTGCTTCCTGCTTCCCCACACATCTTAGTATCTGCCAATCCCCATTGGATTTTCTGGACAGCAATTGCTTACTCTTTCTAGCAAGGTCCATCTTCTGGGTGTGGGTGGGGAAGAGCAGCACAGTGGATAGATCATCAACTTGTATCCTGTGGTTGCTGGTAGCATCAGCCTCCAGCAAAGACCAGGTGGTGACAGGAAGGCTGTGGGTTGGTTCACAAAGTCCAGGGTGGAGCTGAGGATCCAGGCCCAGAGCACCCATCTCTACCTGGGCCTTGCCCTGTAATGTACAAGCTATGAGGCCTCAAGCAGCGGGACTTCTCATCCCCAGGCCTTTGCAGGAGATATGGTACCTTCCCACAGGATGCTTATGAGGGACACAAGAGCAAAACCTGGGGCGAGTGAAGCCATAGAGGCCACCGTACCCTCCTTGGATATGACCCCTATTCTCAACCTGGCCCCATCAGGATAAGAGCAAGTATTGCTGTTCTGGCTCCTTTATCATGAAGCTGGCCTGCTTTACTAAGACCTGCTTGGCAGGCCCCAGGCCAGTAACAGAGAGAGTGAAAGGGAAAGCCGTGTTAAACCCACAGGAATTCCACAATGTAAGTGCTGTCATGGTTTGCAGCAGGGTCACTCTCCGGATGCCCCCCTGGCCTCTGCCCTCTTAAGGTGCCAGCAGCACTCTCCCTAGTTGTGATGAGCAACAGTGTCTCCAGACATTGACAAATGTCCCCTGAAGAGAGGGTTACCATCTCTGCCCTGTTTTTCTAGAAAAGCATCTTTCTCAGTCTATTTGTTTTTGCTTCTCCACTTTGAATAAGGACAGAGGTATAAGAAATAATTTATGCTTCATTGACTTTTGTTTTGCAATCGGGGGAAAGGCCTAGTGTGAGTGCAGACTCACACATGGGGCCTGGGGCAGAGGGAGCAGGTCTGCTCTGGTGGAAAGGGACAGTCTATCCTTCTCCAGCCAATGGCTGTCCTACTGGAACAGAACCCTCTCCTTGTCTCATCTTCCAGTTTTTCAAAACGATCCAGGAAACTGAATCTTTTAATGCAGTTTGCAATTTATGAATATTAATGATAACTAATTGAAAGTTTTCAAAACATTGCATGTGCCCAACAAAAGGAGGGGCCCAGATTCAATTCACTTGCGCACTTTGCTTTACGAACAGCAGAGACCAGCTAGAGCCGCTGTGGGCCTCTTCCCAGCCACCACCACAGGCCTTGCCAGAACTGGGAAACGGGAAGCCGTGCTTTGTCTCCAGTTGTTCCACACAGCCTGCTCTTTTCTGAATGTCCTTCACTGCATTGTTGTGCATACTGAAGATTTTATTTAGATATAGATTATGTTTTGGCAGACATTCCTGCACTACCAATTATGCTGATGAATGAAAAGATGTTACCAAATATTCTACCTGCCCAGAATCACAGAGCACCAGAGCTGGAAGAGCTCTTTAGAGTTCATATTGTCCAGCATTCTTCAAACATTTATTTTTAGCTGAGGACTAATAAAAAAAATTCATGCTTGATAAGTAAATTGGATGGGAGTAAAGCTATTCTGATTAAAGTGAGCTGGGGGCTCAGAGACTATTATAATGGGCTGTTCTAAGCTCCTGATTGTAGACCCGTGAGGGTTTTCTGGGGGAAATCCTAAAGTATTGCAGAGAAAGGTTGGAAACTATGGGTCGGGTCCATTTTATCATGGAAGAAACTGAGGCCCAGAGAGGAGAAGGGGTTTGTTCCAGGTCATTTTGTGGATTAAAGGCAAATGCCAGACAAGCACACTGGGCAGAGCGGTTGTTCTGGAACATCGCAAACTCCTTGCTGCTCACAAATACCTACAGGATGAATGAATGCAGTTAAAAGACATGTCTGTCAGGCATGGGGACCTGCAAGAAAGAGGCGTTCACTGTGGCTGCCAATCAGGAAGGTGTTTATCGGGAGGGCAAGGAGTGGCTGGAGGGTCAGGTTGGAAGGAGCTGGTCAGGGCTACTCCAGGAGCCAGGGCAGGTGGCATGGCCTCTGGCATCACCTTCAGGATGCCCTGTTCATGCTTTGTTCCTTGGCTGACCTCTTGAGGTTTCCACCAAGCCTACATCCAAGGAGGCAGGCAGAATTTCCCAGAGGAATACCCAGGAAGACGGGAAGAAGGACTTGTGGCTAGAAGTCGAAAGGGGGATACTCCCTGCAAAAAGCAAGAAATGAAGGCTGCTATGTGTAAGGGCCTCACCTCTTGGCCAGCCTCCTGGGGAAGGAGAAGCCCCAGGTGGTTTCCCTGGCTCCCTAGCCTTCCTCTCCCCAGAGGCAGGGCTGTCCTCCTTTGCCTGTTTCTTCATGGGTAAGAACAAAAAGCTGAGGCAGACCGGCCTCCCCCATTGCAAACCCACCCTGTGCTCCACAGGATGCTGGAGTGAGCAAGCTCATGCTCTTGAGATTAGCTTGAAGATCTGCATCAGGACCAATGTGGGGAGACCACGACATTGGGGTAATGGTAGGATGCCCTGTTTTAAGATGCAGTTCATGGAATGTCCAAGATAAAGTGTCATTTGGAAGCAGTCTGGGACTAGACTGTGCTGATTGCTCGTGCCATGGCTGTTCTCCTCTTCCTGGCTAACTGGACCCTGATTATCTTTTTCAGGATTCCAGTGTGCTCAGTTAACAACGTCTTGTAATGGGGGTGGTCATGTGACCCAGCTCTGTCCCATGAGAAACAACAGATACACACTTTTTGAGAATTCAGCAAAGCACTTTTTTTTAAAACCAGTTAAAGAGAGATAGAAAGGGGACAGATTCAGTGACTCTGGCTGTATTAGTCAGCTGTGACAAGATTCCTGAGAAAAACAACAGAGGAAAGATTTATTTTGGCTCATAGTTTCAGAGGTTTCATTCTGTCGTCCACTGGATTCATTGCTTTGGCCTGAGGTGAGGGAGAACATCATAGTGGTGGGGACATGTGGCAGAAGAGGCGGCTTACTTCATAGGGGCCAGGAAGCGGAGGAGGAGGGAGAGAGAGGGAGAGGAAAAGAGACAGAGAGAGGGAAGAAGGGTCTGGATGCAAAATATAGTCCCCAAGGGCCTACCTCCAAAGACCCACACCCTTGTACTAGGCCCCAACTTTTACATTTTCATCCACTTCTCAATAATGCTGTGAGATTATGAATCCATCTGTGGTCAGTTCAATGATGAGTTCGGAGCCCTCAGGATCTAATCACTTCCCCAAAGCACCCCTTCTGAAGGCTGCTGCCTTGGGAACCATTCAACAGATGAGCCTTAGGACATGTTCCAGATTCAACCATGACACAGCACATTCGTTGCCTGTCGCCCTTCTTTTTCTTACTGAAAAATGACAGAGTGCCTGAGGAAGCAGTGTCCATCTTGAAGGCATGAAGACCAACGTGCCATTCCAGGGATGGGGGATCAGCTCTGCACTGACCCCTTTCCAGCTTCTTGTTGAGGAAGAAGATTAAAGCTTCGGTTTAGCCATGGAGGTTTAATTTCTGTTCCATCCATAGTGGACACACTGTGCTGCCCCCTTGATTTTATAGGTAAAGTTACCAAGCAAAGCCTAGAAAAGCACAGGACACTCTCAAGGTCAACAGCAAATCAGTGCCTGAACAGAGTCTGAAAGAACCTGTCTCTTGACCCCAAGTCCACAGTGTTCTTATGAATAATTTTTTCCAAGGAGTATGCAAACTATTTTCAAAGGGTGTGAAAGAGCCAACTATCTATATTTTCTGAAGACTCCTGATAATGAGTAAATCATAATGCATGTTGGTTTTTTAAATTTTGTTTTAATGCCAGAAGCAATCAGAGCATCAGCATCGTGATCATCAGCATCATCATCTTCTCATCAGGAAAGACTTGGGCAAACCTGTGATTGTAGGATAGCTAATTACAAGGCTGTCCTCTCAGGCTGGAAGATTATCTAATGTTCTTCCCGGGAGAGTCTAGACGTACTTGAAGGGTGTGTGCACGCAGTGCACGTGCTGCTGTTTGAGGAGAAGGGGTTGGGCAGGGAGCTCTTGGTGAGGAGAAGACCACCATGCTGTTGAGGACTCAGCCACTAAAGAGTTAATATCATTTGTGTTTTCGGATCCTGAGACAATGCCAAATGCCATGTGCTTTTCCCAATAGTGTGGCATCATAACATTTGATTTCTGCTGGGCACAAAGCAATGCACATTTTGCTACAATGACTTTACACTTTAACCTCCCACATTCATTTAGTTTAACACCAGGCTGCCATGTTAATAGTCGTCATGGGAAAGACAGACACATCCCAGCAGCTGGCATGACAGCCGCACATGTGGGGAGCCACCCCGGGCAGTCCTAGTACAGCAATCAGGCTATTCTTTCTAGGCATCTACAGAGTGCCTGGCTTGGTACTGAGCTCCAGGGGATGGTGCAGGGTAGATGAAGATTCAGGCATGTGTCATGACCTGCTGGGGAACATAGCTGGGAAAACCAGGAATATGCTTTTTAAAGAGAGTTGTGTAGTGGAGACTGCAAAGATCAGGGACCATTGAAGGAAATGGCTCTTGAATTAGGCACCAAAGGGTGTTCCATGTCAGGACTGAAGGAAAGATGGAGAAAGGCAGATATTCTAATCTCAGCAAGCATGCCTCTAGGGCTGCAGAAGAAGCTGCTGAAAAGAAATTGGAAGTGGGATTAGAGAAAACATCCTTTCATCCATTTATTTATTTGTTAATTTAACAGAAAATATTGAGCAGTATTATGGGTAGAATAACAGCTCCCCAAAGATGTCTGCATCCTACCCCAAGGACCTGTGGACCACATTACCTTACAGGGCAAAGGAGTCTTTTCAGTGTGATTGAGCTAAGAACCCTAAAGGTGGAGAGATTATCTTGGACTATCCAACTGGGGTCCTCATACATGCAAAAGGAGGCGAGAGGATCAGAGACATTTGAAGACGTCTCCATGCCGATTCTGCATGGAGAGGCCATGAGTCTCATCAGGCAGGAGCCTCCACTAGCTCAGAAGTGGAAAACAGCAGATTCTTTCTTAGAAGAATCTGGAACTCAGCTCTGACTATACCTTGGTTTTATTAGCTTAGGAAAACATATTTTCAGACTACTGCTATCCAGAAATATAAGATAATTAATTAATTCTGCTTGAAGTCACTAAGTTGTGGTGACTTCTGACCCCAGCAACTGGACAGTAGCACAGGTGCCCTCTAAATGTCAGCCTCTGTGCCAGTGCCTGTGGCCAGAACTGAAGACGGTTTGTGACCTAGTCCTGGCCTTGTGGACTGTCAACCACTGCACTAAAAATGTGCATACTACTTGCAGAGTTATTTAATTTTGGTCCCAAAGGTGAAACAACCATACAGCAGAAACTTGAGGTGCTTGAGATTCTGTAATGGACCCCTGCCTAGTGAGTGAGCCACAGACCATCCATGAAGAAAAGCTAGGGGCCCTGAGCTCTGAGCAGCGGGTCCTATAGAAATGCGGCAGGAGCCACATGTCTAATTTCAAATGCTTTAGTGTCCACATTAAAAGAATATTAAAAAGAAATGGCGAAATTAACTGTAACAATGCAGATGCTCTTTGACTTACCATGGGAGTATGTCCCCATAAAGTCATCGTAAGTTGAAAATATTGTAAGTGGAAAGTGCATTTCACACACCTGACCCACTGAATGTCCTAGCTCAGCAACACAGCTCACTGCAGAGCATCAGCTGTTTCCTGTATCATTTTTGCACCATCGTAAAGTCTAAAGTCGTAAGTCAGGTCATCATGAGTCAAAATTTTATTTAACCCTGTATCACAAAGTATTATCATTTCAACATGCCATCAATACAAAACATTCTTCAGATTTGAAAAGTTCATTCTTTGACATCTGGTGGATTTTTTTTCACCTAAATCCCATTTCATTTGCATTAGCCACACTTCAAGAGCTCAAAACATATGGGCCAACAGCCTCCAGGTTGAGTAGCATCCCTCCAGAGGATGTGTAAGATATCCTTGCAGGGGTACATGTGGGGCAGGGTTCAGAGTAGGAGGGGACAAGGGAAGAAGGCAAGAGCTTGGGGGCAGGAGGGCATGTGTGAAGATCCAAGGGGAGGGGTAGGAGCGGGTACGTGGAAGGAGCAAGAGGCAGGAGATGGCGGGAAAGAAGGCCAGGAGCATGAGGCGGGGTACAGAGAGCGGGGTGGGACCACACAGGCCTGCAGGGCTCGAGCCCAAGAGCCATGGAAGCGTGGATAGGATTTAAGCTGTGGATCAACAAGGTCAAGGTGAGCCTGTTAAATGATCTTTGAGGACAGACTAGAGGGCATTTTAATGGGATAGAGAAGACAGGAGAGGACCATACATGTCAGAAATGATAGAGAAGGCAGATCCATCCCGACCCTCTCCCTAGGTCAACCCTTTGCTCTAAAGGTGAAGCAATAAACTGATCAACTTGCAAAGTTCCATGAGCCCAGCAAGCTCATGAGGATGCATGGGGCATTTGGCTGAGCCCCAAGTGTCCCTCACCAGCAGCAGCAGCAGCAGCAGCAAGACTTCCTGAGCTTCCTGATGTGCCTCTCTTTATATTTGCTCTTTTAAACTGCTTGGCTATTCTACCAGGCAGAGATCATTGCTATCTCCATGTTATGGATGAGGTTTAGGGAGGTGAGTGACAGCGGTGGACGTGACCCCGGTGGCAGGCTCTGAGATTCTGCAGAATCTCAGGGGCCTGTTCTGAGGAAGGGTGCTTGCCTCAGAGCACTGAGAGGAGGGGGCTTTTCCAAGCGACAGAGATTCAAGCAACAAAGATCTCTGTTCTTTCTGCCCCTTTTGACCTGAATGAGTGATTCTTTCTTCCGTCCTGCCCAGCTTTATTTCAGAGTCCTCCAGAGGCCTGCTGGACTCTGAAATCCAGTCACTTTTCTTGTCCTTGCACATGTCAGGGTCCGTGCCAGCACTTAGAGGGCCATATAGTCTCAACCAGAGTGCCCCTCCTGTCCCACATCAGCCTCACTGGGTCAGTGACCTGCCCAGCCTCAAGACGCCATTGGACGGATCAGAAAGAGAGCCCAGGGAGCGATGGAACTGTTTCCCAGCCACACAGTGGGGCTGTGCTTTATACTCACGTCACCTCCATCTTTCCTGAAGCCCATGACCCTTGGCATTTGGATTTATCTGCTGACTTACTGACACTTTAAAAGTATTTTCTATTTCATATCTGTTCCAAGTGAAATACAGCTTCTATTATGTGGAAAGGACCCTCAAACCAATTCTCTCGGTCTTTTGTGAATATAACAGTAGGTATGTTTCTTGAATAAGAATTTTTTCCTAGATGAGTTTGTATTTAATTAGCCATACTAATATTAATTCTGGGGGTGGGGGGAGATCTACGTATATAAAGACCTGCACTCACGTGCACATATTTGGTTCACTTGAATGCAAAATCCAATATACTGAAAATCCTTTTTTTTTTTTTTTTTTAATATAAAGGAATGAAATTTCCTAGGGCGCATTGTAAGGACCACAGAGATCACACTGTATTTACAGATCCACATCTCTTTCCTCCTCTTTCCCTGTTCTGCCAAATATTGCCTCAACAGACTATAAAGAACGCAGGTCAAAAGGATCTCAGAAATCCCCTGTCCACAGCATGTCTGCCCTTTATTTTAAGCCATCTTAGATTTATCCTTATCATACCTAATGCCGCCAGAATTCTAAAGGACTTTGTTGCATAAGCAATTTCTCCATTCCATGGTGACTTATCTGACAGTTTCTCATTTACCTTCTACCTATTATTGCACTTGACTTTGAATTTCAAAACCCCAGTGTGTTTTGAAAAAGACTTAAAGGATCTTGAAGGATGGAATCAGAAACCTAGATTAGCAATTACTAGAAACCTGCCAGAAAGTAGGATTTTTTTTTTTTTCCCCTACTTGGGCCAAAGTGAAGACTTGAGGCTCAAGTGTAATCTAAATGCATTGTATAATGAAGCTGAAATCCCAGAAAGGTATCTTTTATATTTTACTCAACTCTCTGCCTGACGTCACCATTTTGTTCTCACAACAGAATGATGCCTTTTGACTAGGGTTCTGGGGAAATACCAGCATTCATTCTCACTCAGGCTGAATGCAAATGCATTTTCTTTCTGCCTTTTCCTCTTGGCTTCTTTTCTCTGCTTTGATCCTGAGGAACCATGCCAGGCTATGCACCCTACCACCTGAGCTGCTGCACCCCCAGGGGCCCTGTGCCCTGGGCAAGGACTGCAGGTATTCATCTTGACAGTGGAGAAGACCAGGGTGGGTTTCTTGGCTTGTGAAAATCTGGAAGAAAAAGACAACTGCAGATGAAATGTACAGTGCTGACTTCAACAGCAGGATTGCTGGAACATGCCTATCCTCATCCCGTGGGAATCTCTATAGGTCCTATGGGGGTCCCCTGTACTCCTCATTGCTGGCGCTCCTGATGTGTGTTCTGGGGCACCTGCTCAGTCCTGCTCAACAATGCTGCACTCCATGCTTCGTTTTAATCCAACATCACAATGCTAATAGCTAATGCTATAGAAAGTATGTCACATGCCAAGCACTGACCTGGTTGCTCAGTAAATAACAATTTGTTTATTCTTTTTAATTTTTATTTATTTATTTGTGTTTGGTACTGGGAGGAGTACTGGACCACTGAGCCACATCCCCGGCCCTATTTGGTGTTTTATGTAGAGACAGGGTCTCACTGAGTTGCTTAGTGCCTCGCTACTGCTGAGGCTGGCTTTGAACTCGCGATCCTCCTGTCTCAGCCTCCCAAAGTGCTGGGATTACAGGCTTGCGCCACCATGCCTGGCTAACAATTGGTTTATTCTTGAAAGTGATTCTGTGACGTGATTATTATTATCATTCCACGTTACAGGTGAGGACATTGAAACCCCAACATTTGAGGACATTGAAACCCCAGATTTGCCCAACATTATACAGCTAGTTGATGGTGGGATTAATTTACAAATCCAGGCAGTCTCACTTCAGAATCAGTGTCCTTAACCACTGGCCCACACTACCCCTGCCACCAGGCACTGATTCCACCAGGCTCAGTGCTGTGTACATATTTTCACATGACACATGATCCCCTTGACACGTGGACATTCCTTTTGCTTTTTTCTTTGAGATGCACATCCAAGTCACATAGCCAATGCACGTAGGAGCTGGACAAATGTATTTCCTCATTGGACAGGTGCTGATTGAGCTTCTATTATGCTCTGTGCTCAGTGTTACTGACACGATGATGAGAACAGACACGGCGCCTACCTTCATGAAGTTCTCCAAGGAGGCAGATGTTAGCCAAAGGACTCCCAAAGTCAAGGCACATTTCAAAGTTGGGCGAGAAGAGGAGGCAGAGCAGGATTCTGCTCCAGCTGTGGCTGCAGTGTGAGAGGCAGGGGGTCCTTCTCCCGAGGAAGGAGCATGGAAGCTAATATGAGCAGCTGGGTGGCAATGCAGAAGGGGAGCAGGCAGGGAGCCGTGTGGAGGAAGCAAGGTGGCTTTGTGACGCTGGGGTCAGCGTGGTAGACTGCTGACGGCAAGGAGCCGTGCCACCCAGAATGCCTCGCAACGAGCCGGAGGAACAAGTAGCTGTGGTCCATCCGACTCTAAAGTGATGCTTGAACCCCCACCGTTCCACCAACCAGACTGTTCTAGAAGGTTCTTGGCAGCAAGTTTTGATTTTCTTGTTTCGTGAAGCCGTTGGTTAAAAAGCACATTTTTCCAAACCTCAGAAACATGGCTTGTGATGCAGACAGACATAATTCCAATTATCCTCGTGCTTCACCACCACTTAGAATTTCAATGAGGGCCGCATTTGCTGGGGAGATAGTGCAGGCGAGAGGCCTGGAGAACAGGGAGGGGCTTCCTAACAGGGGGCTTCTTTTGGACGCGCCTGAGCCTCTCACAGGCTACACCTGTGAAGCATTCAAGGTGGTGCCAGGCTCCCGGTAAGCACCCATGCTGGTGAGAACTCTTTCATTTTAGGCTCCCTTTCTTCCTACCCCAAGCTTCAGAAGGACCCATGCACCGTGCAAGTGTTTTATGTGCCTATGTCCCTCTTCTCTTTCAGGCCAGAACAAAATCTGCTTCATCCCAGGCATGGTAGGACCTATATTAGAGATGACACTTATCCCCGAGGCTGAGCTCCGGAAAGCCACCATACCAATCTTCTTCGACATGATGCTGTGTGAATATCAAAGGAGCGGGGATTTCAAAAAGGTAAAAAATGAGGCTGGAAACTCTCACCAGCATCCTTAATCCCCAGCCCATTTTCTCATAATGATACCTTCGTTCCATCTGCCCGAGCTTCTTTCAAAAGCTCCACGGCAAGACAGGGACACTCATTCATATGGCTGGGATGAGCTGGCATATCAGATTTGGTCAGTCCTCCATCACGCTGTTCTGCCCGAGGCCAAGATGAAAATGCGCTCTCTTGCTGTCCATCTGCCTGGTCCCTTCCCAAGGCTGTTAGAATCCTCTTTCATTCCTAATGGCTCTGGTGGCCCCGCCCCCACCCCCACTCTCGTGCACACCCTTGTCTGGCACTTCATCTTCCCAGACAACTTTGAAGATCTACATTATCTAGAAAAAGCCAACCCTGCAGCAAATGAAGTTAGAGGCACATCACTTGGAAGGCACCTGTCATGCACATAGGGACAGGAGGCTTCCCAGCCAGTCAGAGCCTCTGTAAAATGCCAGGCCTATTATTGTCATTGGCAATCAGGTCTCGAAGACATGGGACCACTACATCTGGGCCCACTGGCTCCACAAGCTCTGGCAGAGGAAGAAAGCATGGGTTTCCACAGTGGGTGCCTCTAGCTTGGCCCATTTCCCTCCATGGAGGAAGGGTGGCCCCCAGGTCACAGCAAGGCAGCCCCAGCGCTTCCCTGGGGTCCTGCCCCTTCCCCTCTGCCCACCTGCTCACCTGGTTCACCCCCAACTGGCTCCTCCCTCTGCATTTCTGCTTTCCACTCCCTACCATATCCTATTACCAAATAATTGTCCTTACAGGGCATTCTTAAAAGGCGGCAGATTCCAAACTTGCCCTCCTTAGGATGTTTTTCATGGATTCTTTAATCCCTCCTGGTGGAGGTCCAGACCCTCTGGCTAGGTTTTCCCATGTCCTCCCTGCTCTGGTTTCCATGCTGAAGCCTTCAGCTGCTCCCCGTGCTCTTCCTGCTCCTCACCTACACCCCCTACTCCCCTGCCTGGTTGGCCTTGCCTGGGGGTGTGTCCTTCCCAACACCTGCCCACACCTCTGGACCTGCAGGACCCATCACAGGTGCCGTGTCCTTAGGAGAGCTCTGCTCCCTATCCGTGCCATTTTATCTATCCAATATGGATAAAACATTGCACACTGTCTTCTGGACCTTACCTACTAAGAAGGACGTGAACAAAGAGTGACATTGGCTGGGTGTTGACCACGTGTCAGGAATTATAAGTGCCTTCTAGACGTTACTTCCAGCAACCTTTGTTATTACAACACTATCTTGAAGGTGAGAAACAAAATAAGGCTTGGAGAGGTGAGATCATTTGCCCAAAGTCACACATCTAGGAAATGACAGAGCAGAGGCTGACAGAGTCCACCGGATTCCTAGATCCTGCTGCAACCAGTAGACTATCCAGCCTCCAGTATGGTCGCAGGCAACGTCGGCTACAGGAATAAGAGCCATGCCCTGGGACAGTGCTTTCTCAAACATGGTCCATAGAACACAGTCCGACAAGATTCTCCAGGGAAGAGGGTTCAGGTTAAATATCTTTGGGTACCACTGAGCATCCTAACCCCTCTTGGAGATCCCCAGGGCATGCTGACACCATCATAAACTGAGACACTCTGTAGCAAAGGAACCTGTTTAATTTCTCAAATTTATGTCTGCAAGGAATACTCTATTGGATCTGCCCACCTTCCAATCCCACTTTCAAGACTACAGTCCTCAGAGGGATGTGACTAGTTTACTGCGAGATTTCCTGTGAGTGAGCTCTTCCCCCTGGGGATTAGAGGAGCTCTCTGGTCCCAGAGAGGCCAGTGACCAACTTCTGCAAAGAGCCCCAAAAGAAATCAGGCTGAGGAGTTTAGAGGGAGGAAGAGACCACCTTGACCAATTGGGTTGGAGGATGGGAGGCAACAGCCCAGGCTGTGTTTGAAACAAGACCTGGCTGGATGGAAGCCTGGCAGATGTTTGCCAGTCTTATGTCTTTGGAGGCTTGATTTGGGCCGAGTTCCCTTCCCTGGAGGATCCTGCTCATGGCTGTCTCAGGATGTATTACCCACCTGTTTTCTGAATATGGGGTCATTCCTTGGGCACCTCACTCCAGGAATGTTTCCATTATAACCATGTCCCCCAGTTTCTTCAATTCCCTGCTCTCTTATCAAAAGAGACAGAACAATCAGGCTGACTAATGGGGCAGTTGCCCAGGTGAAAACCAGCTGGGTGCTTGGTGGGTGCTCAGCTGTGAGACAACAGGCCCCATTATGTGGCTTTAGGCTCAGAGTAAGCCTTCCTGAAAGGTATCCCCAGGAAAAGGGGTGGGCAGGACCTTGATGATTGCCAAATAGCCCTGATGTCCTGAACCAGAGTGGACCCCATATCTGGGGACCGGAATCCAGTAGACTTTATGTGTAAACTGGTCTTAGTTCATCATCTAAGAACTGGGTGCCCGAATGTGACAGGGCTCTCTTTCTAAAACTCGATCATCTTTTAAAGGGCATAGCAGATCCAAGAGGAAAACTCAGCAGGCCCCCTGTCGCGGTTCACACTGGTCTCTGGTGAGACCAACTTCCTGCCATTCGCTTGCTCTCATGCCCTTGCTTTGATGCCTTTGCCTAAAGAGCTCCTAGATACCCTTTAGCTCTGGCCACGGCCTTGGTAAAGACGAGCGTGTCTCCTGGGGTGGGGCGTTCATGTGAGAGCAAAAGACAGAGATTTACTCAAATGGGACATAATGGACTAGAGCAGGGACAGGAAGATGTTAGACTGAATGGCTCAGGGGACTGGGGACTGGAGAGGAGGAAGCTCTGGGGCCATCTTTCTTTCTATTGTTTCTTTTGCCATCCCAAGGACAGATCACTATCTCCTCCTCTAACCCAAATTCCATAGGTGGTTGATGGGTTTGACTGACACCTTTCCCAGCCATGAGCACAGCCCTTCATCTCAGGCCATATCAAGGTCTCTGGATGTCCCATCCCTGGTGCACTTAATGGAGGTGTGGACAAGAGGGGCCTTGGGATGACCACACTGTGGCTGGTGTGGCCAGGATGGGCCATGGTGCTATGCAGGGCAAGTGCCCTGATGGGACTTCTCAGTCCTGAGGTCCCAGTGCCTGTTGAGTTCCTGACATGCACGTGGTGGTACCAGTACATCTCGGGCAAGGACTCTCAGCACAGGGAAGAGTGCTCCAGTGGATGATGTTTTATACAGTGTGGCTTTGCACACAGCCCTGTGTGAGGGCAGGAGACCAAGAGACCTACAGAAGGCTGGCATCAGAAGCTGGGGTTGCGGGCCACTACTTGAGTAATCCCCTGGGGTTGGGAGACCAGCGGTCTTCCTGCTCACTTCTTTGAGGAAGGAGGGGATGTAGGCTCTCTGGATAACACTGGTGGGAAGGAGTGGGGTTCTTAGGGTAGTGAGACTATGAAGTGTGGCTAATTGTGATGCAAATTATAAAAAAAGATTGTGTACCAGGCTTTTGAGGGTATACCCTCAGCAGGCAGGAGATTCTCCAGAGAGAATCAGAATCCAGAGACAGCATCACATAGAGTAGTGCTTTGAACTATGGCAGCTTGTAATTGCCTGTTGAGGCAGATTTTACTGAGTTTCGCAGATTTTACTGAGACTGAGTCTTGTGGACTGGGTTGGTGACTGAAATGGTTTGTAACATTACATAAGAAAGATCAAATCAATTCAATAAATATGTACTCAGCACCTGCTGTCTACTAGACCCTGCTTTGGAGTCAGTAAAATTACTGCTTATAAACTGAATATTTTTTTTGATACTGGGGATTGAACCCAGGGGTGCTTAACCACTGAGCCGCATTCTCAATCCCTTTTATTTTTATTGAGAGACTGGGTCTCATTAAGTTGCTTAGGGCCTCACTAAGTTGCTAAGCTAGCCTGGAATTTGGAATCCTCCTGTCTCAGCCTCCCAAGCTGCCAGGATTATAGGCAGGTACCACCACACCCAGCTTAAACCAAATACATTTTGATAAGTTATTTAATCTTTCTGAGCCTCAGTTTCCTCAAATGTAAAATGAGTATTATAATACCTTTACTGGTCGCCAAGCCCAAGCTCTTTGGGGGATGAATTGGAGCAATTAGAGATCCAAGAAAATTAGGTAGCCGCAAATTAGGCCTCCCTCCCACATGACATTATCTTCCCAATCCCTCCTAGTTCCGCCTCTGCCCATCCAGGACAGCAGAGTGATGCCGGCAGGCTTCCTGCAAATGTGAGGCCCCAAGAGGCCTTGAGGGGAGGAGAGGAGTCGAGGCCTCCCTTGTTCTTGGTTAGGCCTCTGAGGTTCATATTGGGCCTCTGTAGAACCTGACTTCTGTCGAGCAACCTATGGATTCCCATTCACAGATGTCACCTGTCAGGGGCGGCGTGAGGAGTCCATGAAGTGACACAATCGTGAAGCTATGGGTGAAAATGGAATTAATTTGGAGGAACCAAACTGCCTCCGAAGCTTTGCAGAGTGACCATGTCCGGGTCAGGCCTGTCACTGCGACATGGCAGAGTATGTGTGAGAAAGGCGTCGTGTGTTGGGTGCTCGGGTCTGCCCTACCTGAAGCTTATCCATCCTTCAAAACCCAAGACAAGTCTTTGGCCTCAGTTTTCTCCTTTGTAAGATGGGGATACCATCTCTCGTGGCTATTTTAAATCTTAGCCCAGATTATGATGTGACAATACAGCAACAAAATGACGATCAGCACTAACTTTTATTGAGCACCTATCATGTGCCAGAACCCCACACTGAGCCTTTTACACACGATTTCCCTTTTCCTCCTCACTATGGCTCCTCTATGAAGTGGATGCTGTTTTAAATGTTCTTTAATAGATGAGAAAACTGACCATCAGGAAGATTTATTAACTTGCTGGAAAAAATTGTCAAAGCAAAACTGAACACCGAAGCCTGTGGCCATAGCCACAGCAGGGATCCTGGGATGTGGCTGACAGGCTTTGACTCCACCCCACCCAGAGGCTGCAGGCACTGGCTGGCATCATCTGGCCCTGCCCTTCCCTGGCACCCTGCAATTTCCCTCCCAGCAGACTCTTTTGTGACCCTGATGCAAGTGCTTATTTACCACATCCTCTGCTCCAAAGAAAGTTGATCCCCCCAGAGGAGAAACGGTGCCAGCATTTCCCAGTGAACCCTTCAGACAAGAGAAAATTCTGGTTTCCTCCCCTAGAGCTGCTTTCCAGTAGCATTAGCAGTGGTGACAAATGGAGCTGTCACGGTGCAGTTGGAGCCTTTGTGTTTCTCTGGGGCTTTTCCTGTCAAGTCACCTCTGGTCCTCCCAACTGCTCCATGCCATACCCCCTTATTGTCAAGGGGGTCAACAAAGAAATAGCCTGCAGGCCCGAGTCATCTGGCTGTCTGTTTTGTAAATAAAGTTTTATTGGATCACAGCCACACACAGTGTTTCTCTGTGGCTGCTTTTGTACAGCAGAGGGTAGTTGTGACAGGGCACACATCCTGCACACAAAACCTAAAATATAAATTCTCTGACCCTTTAAGAAAATATTTTGTTCTGTCAATCATGAAACAGAGTTGGGAAGCTCTGCTAGTTTTCCCAATATGGCGGAGAGAATGGAGGAGGCATTCACTGCCATTCAATTCTCAGCCTGACAGCACAGCCTGTTCTTAAAGTTCCTCAGCTGTATTTCTTTCTGCCTTAGGCATGGCACAGAACCCAAAAGCCCCTGTTGTGGTTTAGATATGAGGTGTCCCCCAAAAGCTCATGTGTTAGACACTGCGAGTTTAGAGGTGAAATGATTGGGTTATGAGAGCCTAACCCTGATCAGTGCATTAAGCCACTAGTTACCATCCATTGACTGGTAACTAGGTAGGCAGGGAGGGTGTAGTTGGAAGAGGTAGGTCAATGGGGTCATGCCTTTGGGGCTTTGGTAAGCAGAGCAGTCACTTTCTCTGCTGCTTAGTGACCATGTCCTGAGCTACTTTCCTCCATGATGTTCTGCCTCATCTTGGGCCCAGGGCAATGGAGTTGGCTGTCTATGGACTGAGACCTGAAACCATGAGTCTCAAACTTTTCCTCCTCTAAATTGTTCTTCTCTGGTCTTTTGGTCACAGTAGTGAAAAAAAATTGATGGAAACAGCCCTACGCCTGACATCAGATAATAATTAACACAACCCAATGCTCGGCAGATGTGTCTTGTAGGTGCATGATTCCTCTTCAGGATAGCAGCCCAGACCCTCCCAGATGGGCTCCACCCAGGCCTCCTCCTCATCTCTCCCTCACCTTTCTTGGGCATATGATGCAGCTGAGCTGCCCTCCCCGTCCCCTCTATATTTTACCTCCTGGCCTTTGTTCAGACTATTCCCCAGCTAGAATGTTCTTCCTTTTCAACACTTAGCACGACACACCCATCTTTCCAGGCCTGGTTGTACCTGTTCCATTACATCTTCCCCAACAGTGGCAGCTCACAGAAAATCCCTTCCTATTTGTGCTGCGTGAGCATAATCCTCTGGTCTCTTCTGTGGACCCTTCACACACACAAGTGAGGAACAGTGGCCTCGCAGGTGAGCTGTGGACCTGCAGAAGAGCAAACCAGGCCCCCGCCAGGAAGACTGTCACTAGACTGGGCTCCATCCTTTATGCACTGTAAAGAGCTGCCAAAGGTTCCACTCATCTGAGACTTTAGACAAGTCTAAAGTCTATTGCATCTGTGATCGTAACTGACGCTTACTGGAGGCTGTGCCAGCGAGGGCTGGCTGCTTTTCATGCATTATCGCCTTTAAAGGTGACCCTTGACCTCAGGCCTCACGGGGTGTTATGAAGACTGAGTGTGAAGAGGCTAAGTTTGGAGCCAGGTGTCCCCAAGGCCTTCCTTGGTCTCAGTGACTTTGCAAAGGGGCCCCTTCCCCTCTCCTGTGCTGGTTTCTTTTTTAATGGTGAGTCAGGCAGAGGGGACTGTGTGATTCATGTGATTCAGATGGACCCTTCAGGGTATGATATCAAAACAGCACAAACCATTTTGATTCACACTCATATAGAAGAGACACAGCATGAGCCTTCAAGATGATGTTAAATAATCCATGAGCCCACTGCATGCAATGCCTCTTCAAGTTCACTCTAGAGACAAAAAACGTCCTTTGGCTTCAATGCAACAGAATTTGGTGGAACTAGAGAACACTTGCTTTCTGCTCATTCACCCACCTCTGATCTCTGGCCACTACCTTGCCACTGATCTTGACTCAGTGAAGCCTGGCATCTGCTCCATGTTTTACGTGTATTTTTCAGAATTTTTTTTTCAGTGCAGGTAACAAAACTCCAATTTAAACTGACTGATAGCACACCCTCAACACACACATATATAATTTGTATATACCTGCATATATATATCAGCTTGTGTAAATAGGAAAATTTCAGGTATGGCTGAATCCAGATGCTCAAAAGTGGTATCAGGTCCCTGTGTCTTAGCACCTGTTCGTCGCTGCTTTCCTCTGTAGCAGCATGATTCTCAGGCAGCCTCAGGCTTATTACCTGCATCTTCCAGTTGAACAGAGAGTCTCTTGCTAGGAGTTCCGGCAAAGCCTCAAACTGGACTCTCACTGGGTTGACCTGAGTCTTTCTTAGCCCTGGGGTCTGGGTAGTGAAATACCCTGATTAGGAGTGGGCCTGTATTGGGCATCCACACTTGGCACCACGGAGGGGTCATCAGCCCACCTGAGTCCATAGACAGGAATCAAGGCCAGAGTGATCACAAACTAGAAAAAGGAATGCTAGGCAAACAAATGTGCCTGAAGATGCAGCTGTCACATACCTCTGAGCCTTTGCACATGCTTGGAATTCCCTTTCCCTCTTCATCTTCCTGCAAAATTTCTACCTACCTTTGGATGTTCCTGAAGTTTGGGTTATAATAATGCATGGGCCGATCAGCACTCAGCCTTCTAACATTATCTCTACTGATGTTCTCTCCTCCTGCAGTTTGAAAACGAGATCATCCTCAAGCTGGACCATGAGGTGGAAGGGGGTCGAGGGGATGAGCAGTACGTGCAGCTGCTGGAGTCTATGTGAGTGCAGGCACACGTGCCAGAGGGCTGCGGGCAAGCTCCAGGGACCCTGCATGGCCTGTCTCCCCTGGAGACCAGTCTCAGGCTCACGGGGGCCCAGGGAAACTCCTTTGGGGAAGGAACCTCACATTTCTCTCTGAAGTCGTCATTTCTTTGATATTGACGTAATGGGCCAGATAAAAAGAAGCTTTGCTGTGTTGAAAAGAAGGAAATAATCCATCAATGCCCAAATGTCCACGTCGGGTCTTAACTGTGGAATAACGATCACTCTTTTCCTTTGAAATTTGTGACAGATACAGATTGGATGAGATCTTTATTTACTGAGCACCCCTGAGCACGGTATTGTGCCAAGTGCTCTCTCTCATGCCTCCCTCACTCAGAAACTCTCCCTTAGATCCCCACTTCACGGAGGTGGCCCCTGAGGCTCAGGAGCAAGCACACTGTCCCAGGAAGCTGCAACGAGGACCAGCTAGTGGAGTGGACAGCAGGGACTTGAACCTGGCTCAGCCAGACCTCGGTGCTCAGGCCTGGGGCAGGAGTGAGCAGTATAGGGCCCAAGAGCACCAGACTAGGAGTCAGGATGTGGTTTTGGTTTTATGGCTTTATTGAAATATAATTCACAAGCTGTATAATCTACCCAAACCCAAAGTTTACAATTCATTGACTTTTAACATTTTCACAGAGCTGTACCACCATCACTACAATCAACTGCAGATCATTTTTATTACTCACAAAAGAAACACGTACCCTTAGCCACACCCCATACACACACACACACACACACACACACACACACACACACAACCCCCCATCTCCCTTAGCCCCATGCAGCCCGGCTGTGCTTCCTATCTCTATGGATTCACCGATTCTGTGTATTTCATATAAATAGAATCATAGAATACACTGCCCTTCATAACCAACTTCTTCCACGTAGCATGATGCTTTTAAAGCTCATCCACATAGCGTGCATCAGTGCTAAATTTATTTTTACTGCCAAATAAGAATTCACTGTCTGTTTACTAATTTTGCCTGTTCACTAATCAGTTGATGGATATTTAGGCCATTTCCACAGCCTCTACTGTTAATCAGAACAGACTCTGCTGTGAGCATTCACGGGCAAGTTTGGGTCTTTTTGAATTTTTGTTTTTGTTTTGGATACTGGGAATTGAACCCAGGGACACTTAATCACTGAGCCACATCCCCAGCCCTTTCATTTTGAGACAGGGCCTTGCAAAGTTGCTGAGGCTGGCCTTGACCTTGTAATCCTCCTGCCTCAGCCTCCCGAGTTGCTGGGATTCCAGGTGTCTGGTCCATGTGCAAGTTTTTGCATGGACATATGCTAACAATTTTCTTGGTTTTATACCTCGGAGAGGAATTGCTGGGTCTTGTGGCAATATAAATATAGAGACATTTAACCTTTCTAGATACCACCAACTATTTTCCAAAGTGGTAGCACCAAATACAGCCCCAGCAGCAATGCAGGAGGGCTTCCATTCCCCACAACCATGGGGAAACTTACTAATGCCTGTCTTGTTGGTTATGGCCCTGCTAGTGAGTGTGAAGCAATAGCTCACTGTGGCTTTCATTTGCATTTCCTAAAGTCTAATGATGTGGAGCATCTTGCTATGTGCATATTGGCTACTTTTATATCTTTGGAGAAAGACATTGGATTTGAATCCTGGCTCCCTACTTTACAGCTGCATGACTTTGGGCAAATCACACAACCTCTCTGGCCTCAGTATCCCCATTTCTAAAATGAGAATAATAAGCTCCTGTGGTTATTTTGAAGACTGAGTGATTATAAAGCATCTGGCACCCAGCAGGTACATGCTTAATAATTATACTTCAATCCCTCGGCCTGACTCCCAGTTTCTGTCTTTGGAAGCTTGGTAATTGCCCCCTGCCCTGGAAAGGCCTTCTCCCAGGACCTAGGAATGTCACCAGGCAGTCCAAATTTCCCCCAACTGTGTACTCTCTGATTCGAGGGATGCTCTGAGAAAGCTCTGGTTTTGAATTTTCTCCAGTGCTTTCTGAATATTTAGCAACAGTAGCAAGCTAAAGGCTTTGCTCTGAGCCCTGCCATGACCCTTCCACCCTGTCCAGCCCATCAGCGCCCAGTGGACAGAATGGAACCCCAGGCAGCAGATCTCAGCTGGCCCCTGTCCCTTCCTGTCACAGTACTTAGCCCTCCTGAACACCTAGAATACAAACCAGATCCACTCGAAGAAGGAGCCACCGTCTGCCCCTCGAGCGAATATTCAGTGTTCATCCAGGGACAAAAACAGGGTTTTGCCTGAGTCAGTGTTTATCTTTAAGTTCTAAAAGGGAAAATCTAAATATTGACCAGGAGCGGAACCATGTATGGTGCTGGTAGTTTCCATTTTTATAAGCAGATGGGCTCCGCAGCAATCTTCAGACTATCAGCAGGGCTTTCAAATCCTTCCTGAGTGGTTATTTATAAAAGGAGTCCTTAGAGGTCAAGGAAATTAAAGACAGCTCATTATTTTCCTCCTGAGACAAAGGTGTAAATGATTTTTATGCAAAACTAATCAAGCCCAACCCAGGAGGCAGGGCCTCTTCAGAAGTCTCGGTGAGCTGAGTCCCACCTCCTTCCTTTGACTTCTCTGAGCCTCAGTTTCCTTAACTGTAAACTGGAGACAGGAATATTAGTCACCTCTTGAAGCTTGTGTTGGGACTGAATGAGGAGTTGTGTCAAGTGCTTAGCATGGTTGCTATTTTTTTTTCTTTTCATTTTAGTGTATTAGCATAGTTCCTGACGCCTACTGGGTAGTCCAGGTGTCTTAGGTGTTATCATCATTGAGATGGGTAGTGATGTGGCTATTGGAAGTCACAGGCTGTCCATCTCTCTCAGCTCCTCCAGCCCTTCCTCCCAGTCTCTTGTTCAGGGCCTCCATAGGCATATAGGGCCCCCTCTGGGCAGGCACAGGGCTTGGCAATTAGATGGTGTCTTTGTGACTAGAACAGGGCTTCTCTCCCTGTGGCAGCATCAGGATGCAACACTTGGACATGGGATGAGGCTGAATTTTAGTCCTCATGTGCCTTGTTCAGCACACAGGCTATACAACCCTACCGAGCAGCCCGTTCCCCTACCTGCAGAACTTTTCTAGAGCCTGCTCTCATTAATCCCCAGCTGTCTCAAATCAAGTCCCACATTGGATGGCGTAATAAAACACATCCCTGCTGTATTAGCTTCTCATCTCTGTAATCAAATTACCTGACAAGAACAACTTAGAGGAGGAAGCATTTATTGGGGGCTCATGGTTCCAGAGGCACAGTTCATGGTTGGCCGACTCCATTGCTCTAGGCCCAAGGTAATGGGGGAATGGCATGGCAGAAGGGCATGGCAGAGGGAAGCTGCTCAGGTCACAAGAGCCAGGAAACCAAGGGGGCAGGACAGGGACAAAATATGATCTCCAAAGCATGCCCCCAGTGACCTACTTCCTCCAGCCCTGCCTGCCTACAGTTACCACCCAGTAGAGCGTCCACATTATTAATCCACCAAATGGATGAACCCACTGATTAGATTTCATCTCTCTGAATCATGTCACTCCAGAACATTCCTGAACTTCAGGGATTCCTCATACCTACATCATAGCACCTACTACTGGCACTGCAAGCCAGGGAATGTTCTTAGAAGTAGTAAGGGAGCTGGAAGGCCAAAGGAGACAGAGCTGGTGTTTGGCACCTGGATCCTACCCAAACCAGTTCAGTGGAAGAGCAGCTGTCACCTGAGAGGTGCTCCACATTTACTTTTTAAAGGATTCAATCAAAGCCCAGTTCCACCAGTGTTGACAGAAGGTGAGAGCCCAGGCCCCTCTCTCTGAGGGCCCCCAGGCTGAATTCAAGTCAATCCCAGGGAGGCCTGAGCGGCTGCAGCCCCAGCCCCAAGGCAGCAGCAGAGGTGGAGGGCCAGTCTGCACCCCTCCTTCCACTGAATGAGGAGACTGGCCCCCCGGATTCCCACGTTTCCTCACTGCCACTCACACTCTGTTGTGGGACTCGAAGTAAGACAGAGCTGTGTGGCCGTGAAGGACCAACATCAGAACTTGGAGATTATGGTCATGCTAAGGAGTTTTGGTGGATATTAAACAGGCTTAGCACCATACCTAGAACACAGGAGCACTTAATGAGTGGTAGGGTTACATATCACAGTTAACTTATCTCTGTGTTTCCCCTGCTGGACTGGTATTGCATGAAGGTCAGGGTCTTAACGATGTAGCAGACCCTGGTGCCCAGAATGGTACATGTAGAATATATAGATAGATAATGGATGAGTGATCCTGTCTCCCCACTAGCTCACCAGTCCTAGATTATGTAAGTAGCCTTCTTGCCTCATGCATCAAAACAGAGAAAGTAAGAAAGCCAAGATCTTATTTTTCTAAAACTTTGCTTCTCAAAGCACGGTCCCTCAGCAGCAGCAGCATTGGCATCACCTGGGAGCTAGTTAGCAAGGCAGGTTCTCAGGTCCCAGTCTAGACCTGGTAAATTAGAATCTCCTGGACAATGCTCAGGTGATTTCCATCACACTGAAGTTTGCAAAGCACAGGTGATTCTCAATGTTGCCTGCAGATTGAAATGCCCTGGAAACTAAGAGAAAATGCAATGCAGCCCGGATCCCTGCTCTGGCCAGCTGAGGCCCTGAGATGCCTTTTGCCTGGGAGGCCATGAGAAATCCCACACTAAACTCTGGGAAGAAACTTCTTTGTAGTGTCATCATTAGGGTCGGGAGTTGGGCTAGAAGTAGCTGCTTCAGAAGGAACCAGGCACAGCTGTGGCTGAGCCAGACAGGTGTAAATCATAGGGCCATTCGCACCTCTCATGGAGAGCCAGGGAGCAGGTGCTTCTCCCAGAGCAAAGATGGATTTGTCTGAGCCCAGCCACAGTTTCAGATACCACCTCCTTGCAGCCTGGCATGCTTGTGGGAAGAAGTCACCTTCAGAGTCCTGGTTCCTCTCACCTCTGCCTCCTAAGAGCTCTTAGGACTTGCACTGCATGGGTGAGCCTGGCTGGAAACAGTCACAGAGCCAGGTGCTACTCATCCAGCAGAGACTCCGGGGGAAAGGCTGCCATGCTTCTTTGGGGAAAGCTCTCCCCAAATCGAACAGCAATTGGCTTGATTCCCAAGGTCACCACTCAATCGTACTTTCAGGGTAGCATAGGGAAGGTCTTTTAGCTGTTCTGAGCCTCGATTTCCTCATCTGTAAAATGGAGGGAACATTTTTTACTTGTCAGAATTTCTATGAGGATTTCTCATGTAAAAGGGACTCATTCAGCATCTAGCACAGAAAAAGTGATTAAAAAGAAGTGGTCATTCATCAGTTCCAACCATTCGTCCCTCCCTTCCTATCCTGTGGGCAGCCTGGGGTAGGCACAGTCTTCTAAGATCCTTGTCTTTCTTCCCACCACACATGCCTAGCAGTGTCTGCTGAGAGAGGGTTAGGAACATCACATTTTATATTTTCATTTTAAAAATGTATAATATTAATATTATAATGCAGGTTATTTTTTCAGATAATATACCCATACTTTTTTTTAATATTTTTTTTTAGTTGTAGATGGACACAATGTATTTTATTGCTTTGTATGTGGTGCTGAGGATCGAACCCAGGGCCTCACGCATGCGAGGCAAGCGTTCTACCGCTGAGCTACAATCCCAGCCCTAATATACCCATATTTAAATTGAAAGACTTTCCTCCTCTGTTCCTCAACCCCTCATGAGAAGCTACCATGATTAAGCACTTGGTGTTTGTCCTTCTGACCATCTGTCACATGCCACCATGTGGTTTGCACATGTGTAGCCTTTGGTGGTTGAGACACGGACCCTGGAACCCAACTGCTGTTGTTTACCGATGGTGTGACCTTGAATGAGTTAGTTAACCTCTCCATGCCTTTATTTCTCCATCTGTAGTCTCATTTCATTAAACTGATAGGAGGTCGGATGAGCTAATATCTGTTGAGATGTTAAGAATAACATAGGAGGGGCTGGAATTGTGGCTCAGCGGTAAAGCGCTTGCCTCGCATGTGTGAGGCACTGGGTTCGATCCTCAGCACCACATTTAAATAAATAAATAAATAAAATAAAGATATCATTTAAAAAAAAGAATAACATAGGACTCAGGAAATGCTTAGTTAAAATTAAATTAGTTAAAATTAAAAAATTAGTTAAAATTTAAAAAATTAGTTAATTTTTTTAGTCAATTAGTTAAAATTTTAAAAAATTCAGCAACTGGACTCATTTTACTATATATTTTATAGAGCTGTTAATCTCAAAACAGATTGATCTAATTCCTTTTAATGGCTTCATAGAATCATATTCTGTGAATATACCTTAACTTTAATTATACCTTAATTCAACCATTTTCTAATTGATGGACACTGAAGATGATTCCAACTATTTCAGTATTAGCTGTGATTTATAAGTGCTATAAATACATCCTGGCATTCTGCTGGGAATATCACTCAGAGCAAATTCCCTGAACTCGAGTTGCTAGGTCCAAGGACATGTGTGTTCAGTGTTGATAGACAGTGTGGAAATCTCCATTCGACCAAGCTGCCCTGCGGTACTTCCAATGTGAGTGTGTGTAAGTGACTGTCCCCATCCCTACCATGCACACATTGGAAATGTTTTCCCTTTATTTTTTTTCCCATTTCAACAGCAGAAAAATAGACACTTGCTACACCATATGAGTAAATACATATACGAATGAACAAAAGAAACTATTCATGAGCCAGGGCTTGGATGAGCTGGACTGTTGGGCTTGGGCTCCCCTCTGCCCACCAATCTCTCCCCTGGCCCTGAGCTCACCACCCCGTCTCTGCCGCAGCCTGATGGAGTGTGCCGCAGAGCACCCGATTATTGCCAAGTCGGTGGAGAACTTTGTGACCCTGGTCAAAGGGCTCCTGGAGAAGCTGCTGGATTACCGAGGTGTCATGACCGACGAGAGCAAAGACAACCGCATGAGCTGCACTGTCAACCTCCTGGTGCGTGGCCCGGAGGGTGTCCCCACTGTCCAAGTCAGTCCAGAGTCCTGGTGGGGGGTGGGGGAGGTGCTTAGCTTTGGGTCTCACTCCTGTTCCTGACAGGGAGGTGGTGCCTACAGCTTCAGAAATCAGATAAATGTGGGTTGACAAATCTGCCACTTGCCAGCTCTGAGTCTTAAGGACTTTCTATGCTTTGTTTTCCTTATATGTGAAATGGGAATAATGAACACCCACCCCTTTAGCCCTCAGTACATCCCATGGAAGGAAGATGGCAGTGGAGACTGGTTGACAATTGAGTTTCAGAGGCACACAGCTCATGGGCTGTCATTCACCTTTGATAATTAATACAACAGACCATTGCGGGGATGCTCTGCCATCTTGGTTTGCTTATGTTACGTGGAGGAAATAACAGCAGTGAGTTCATCAGTCCTGCCCTGGGGAGCTGCTCAACATGCGCTGGCTTCCTGCTTCCGGCAGGATGGAGTAGCACTAATAACTAGAACTCAGAGGAGACTACCACGGGCCAACTAAGCCAGAGCAGCTAAGGCCAAACCCAAGCTCTTGACCCCTCTTTACAGGAGCTCACGCAGGCCAGCTCCCCATGGCCTTGCCTTTGCACTGAGTGACGGGCTCAGGAGAGGGTGGCAGTAGCCGTGGTACTTCCTTCCGCCATATTGGCCGGCCTTCAAATGCTTTAGATGAACCATGTTGGCCAAAGCCCATGTGGTCTCCATCACATCAGCCTCCTGTCACTCCCAATGCTCCTGAAACACAAGTCCAGTCCCCCCAGTTCTGTTGTGCAGCCTCCCCATAGTCCACAGGGCCTCTCTTGTAGCAGCTTAGATATTGCCATTGACGTTCCAGAATGCCGAGGGGAGTGTAAAACCCCTGACTACAGCAGAAAGGAATCCAGCGCTAATAATTGGACCAAGTCCATTTACATAAAGAGCAGGAGGAGGGGTTTTCCAGGAACTGAGCAGTTTCTTTCCAAGGAGAGAGAAGCTGGTTGAAGATATTGACATTTAGCAGTCAGACTAGGACCAAGGCAGAAAGCTCAGGGCAGGCAGTCAGACCGTACTAGGTTTGGGCGTGGGACTTGAATGTGGAGTCAAGGCTCAGGAAGGATGGGGGAGGGGTGCCTAATGTGAGGAGAGCTGAGGATTAAGCCAGAGTTTGCACCACCACCACCCCACCTCCCGTGTGGCTCTCAGGCTGGATCTCAGGCTGGATCAGGACCTCCTGGCTCAGAATCTGTAAGGACTTGTTTAAAGATGTCACAGGATTAGGAACTCTGGTGTTGGAGCCTAGGACAACTACCAGTGTAAATGGCTTCCGTGCTGAAGTAGAGACCCAGCTTCCTAGGTCTTGCCAAGTTCAAATGTTTTTGGCTGTGGCCTCCCATCATGGCTCTGGAGAGTTCTGTGTGGTCAGGGGTTATGATCTATTACTGCTGCTGGAATGTGGCTACTATCTTTCCAGTTTGGGTCCTTGTGACCACAGGCCTGAGCACTGAAAGATTAAGCTGGGCTGTGCTTCAAAGTGGACTTTATCAAAGCAGACTGGCCCTGCCAAGGAACCCACCTCTCAGCCCAGAAGACAGCTCAACTCCATCCCCTTACATATGATGGCTGAGACATTTCCTTTGTCCCTTTATAGTCTGAGAAGTGACTTTGGAAACAGATTCTCTCAGTGAGGCTTTTGAATGGATTCAGCAAAGTAAATTTCTCACTCCCATCAGGGTGTCCTGACAGTAACGGGGACCTCTCTCTCATCTCCATTAAGACACCCTCTACCTTCACAGCCTTGCCAAGAAAAACACTCATCACTGTTTCTCTTCTCCATCTAGAATTTCTACAAAGATAACAACCGGGAAGAGATGTACATAAGGTAAGATTTTTATTCTCTAAATTCAGACCTGCTGTGCAGCTCCCCGCTGCCTTCAGGATAGAGTTTGACCTTTTCATCAGACCCTGCGTGTTCTGATGCCTGTCAATTCCCCAGGCTCAACTCTGTCCATTCTATACTCTGCCCCATAAATCACTCGGAGCTTTTCATAAATCTGCCATGTGGCCCTGTTCTACCCTCTTCTGTGGGCGAGCTGTGAGTTTTTTGCATTGGTTTCTAGCTGGCATATAAAGCCCTCGTTGGTCCAGAAACTCAGCCAGCCATTGGCCAGCCTGGTTCTGAAAGGGAGAAATACAGAGTTGTATGATGCCTGCTTCCTTCTAGGCCTTTAAGAGATACTTCTTTTAATATATCAGGAAGAGTTTTAGGGATGTTAGCCTGAAGCAAAGAACTTCTTTGCCAATTTTTCTCAGAATGTCGTATTTTTCAGCAAAGATTTTTATTGTTACTTTTTGCTCATTACAAGAATAACATAGACTTTTTACTGAAACAAAATAAACTCATAAAATACAGACAAGCAAAACAAAAAAATAAAATAAGTTCCCATAACCCATACATACTTCCAGATCTTTCTATGTTTATGCATATATCAAATTCTAGGCATACATTACTTTTTGCAAAAATGGAATTACTAATGATTTATTATTTGCTCTTTTTTTTTTAACTTGAAAAGAATTCCATGTCAACAGATGTATTTCAACATCATTTTTAATGAAACTATTAAATTTCCTTTTCAGAACATACTATAATTTATATAACCAGTTCTATATTGTTGAACATTTAGGCTGTTTCCAACTTTTTCTATAACAAACAGCACAACAACAGAATTCTTGGACATATACCTCTTTGCATATCCTTATGGGGCAGGACCCCTGAGGTGGAATCAACCAGAAGGTTAAGGAGTCAGGTATTCCTAAGGCCTTTGACATTCAGTCAAGCAGCAGAGACTTCAAGTCTAAACTCAGTCTGTTCTTACGCTATTTTTAGGTTCTGAGTTTAATGCTATTCCAGAATTAGGAACTTTAATTTGGGGGGAGAACAATAATTCTGCAGTTGTCCTGAGCTTGAGTCATTTATAACATCATTGGACATGGCACTCTGGTAGCACCAAGCTTGGAGTCTGAAGGACTTGGGGTCTTTGCCCTGTTTTCGCTGTTATGTTGGATGAATCATCCCAGGAATTGGTTAAGGCTTCCCCATCTGCAGAGTGTTTCCATTCCACTTTCTGTTTGGAGGATGAGACAAGGTACTATGGGTGACGTGCCTGGCATATGGTCTCTCCTCCATCCTCTTTCCTCTGCCTCCCATTTTAGAAACACAGATGGCAAATCCTAGACCTCCACAAGCTTTGGAGATTTGGGGCCTATCTAGGGAAGCCATATTTGCCCAAACCAGACATTGCAAACAGGGTATAGTCTGAAAAACTGTTCCATTTGGCAGGCATAGTATTTTAAAACAACTTTCGATTGGTTGCCAAATTTGTAAAATCTAGAGATTTTTAAATAAAAATCAAAATTTCCTTCTCCTAAAAAACTCAGAGGGTTTGGCCACACTGGACCCTCATCCTGTCTGACAGCTGTCACATGCGTGGGTGGTGGTGGCTCTTTTAGACAGGACAGGAGGCAGCCCCACAGTCATGAGGGTCTCTCCCCCCCTGGTTCTATATCTCACGCAGGCATCTGGAAGTATTTGACTTGATATCCTAATGAGCTCATCGAGGTCCTCCCCTAGGCTCTGTAACCCTGGGGTTCATTAAAAAAAAAAGGAGAGTCTGCCTTGCCCAATGCAGGAGTTGAGTATAGCGGGAAGATTCTCCCTTGGGCCACTCCCCCAGCCCCCAGTGCTGGATGCAGCCTTCTAAGGGATCAATAATGGATAGGAAGAGATTCAGCAGGATAAAGCCATGTATGCGACAGGTGTTTCCAAATTCCCAGCTCTACCAAGAGGCCACACACAGCTTCGTTGATGGTGCTGATCAGCAGGACATTATGGGGAGGAGGGTGGACAGATTGGAAATAGCTGGGTTGAAACCTGCTTCTGCCTGTCTGTGGGTCTGGGATGCTAACACAGCTCAGGTTCCTCACCTGAGCAGTGTTTCTGGGATGGGTTGATAGGCTATTGGTAATAATGCACTTGCTTGATGAGTGGATCTTTCTGCCTGAGCTATTCTCCCTCCACGCCCTTTCGCTCCAGAGAGCCCAGCTCACCTAGCAGGCCAGCGCCCTCTAGAATCCCTTTCTCTCCCCACCTAGCCAAATCTCACTCTCAGGCCATAGATCCCTTCTTCACAGTATTTATCACAGCTGTATTTTTGCAGTTATTCATTTGATAATTTGATTCCCAATCCCAAATGTAAGAACAGGGTCCATTTTTGCTATGTCTTATTTCCAACGCCTGGTATAGCCTGGGTGCTTAGTACAACTCCACTGGGTGAACAAGTGAATGAGCAATAGGGCCCTGGGTGTCCTGGTTCACTAGCTATCAGATAACCGCAGGGTGACTGTTTCCTCCTCCAGACCTTTGGCTGTCCCCAACCTGAGGTCAGGCAGCCAGCATTCAGCCCAGCAGCTGCACTTTGTGTGGCCAGGGACATTGAATATCAGCAGCTTCTTGCTGAGTTCTGTGCAGAAAGCCTTTCTTCTGCTAGGAACCGAAAGTCTGAGCGTAGGGACTTGCATTGAGTGCAGCTTCTGGAAGCTTGTGTTCTCCAGAGTGAGCTGGTGATTCAGGGTGAAATCCTGCCACCGTGGCCACACAACCTCTCCGCCTGGGGGAAGAATCAAGCCTCTTCCCTTCACCTGGTTACTAAGAACTGGGTTCAGATCAATACTCCTAATGTCATGCAAGTCACCAAAGCAGTGCTTCTTGGGCTCTGGCTTCTTTTCCAGCAGAGGCAGGTGGGAATGTTTTGTAGAAGAACGTGATTCACGATAATAGATAGCAGCTGTCGGCGTTCAGTGCCAGCTACAAGCTAATCACTTTCAGTGCCTATTTGCCTTTATTAGCCGCAACGCTAGCTGTCACTTATGGAGGCTTTTATGTGGCTGAGTAGATCGCTCATGGTCTACTTGGCCATTTACACTGAATGACACTGAATGACATTTACACAGAATCACTAGATTCTGTGAGTGTTGCCATCTTGCAGGTGGGCAAACTGAGGCACAGAGAAGTTCATTAGCTGCCCATTGATGACTTTGTGGATCAATTATCTAATAATTTACCAAACCTCTCATCCTTTGCTCCTATGTCCAATACCCTTGTCATCCCAGTGTTCAGAAACTGGAATGTCACTTTGCAAAGGGACAGGACATAGGAATGCCATTGTGCTCAAATGGTGGGTTCTCCCCATCAACAGCTCAGGGCCTCCATATTAATATACATTCTCCAGCCTCTAGTCTCCTTCCTTTTACACTTTCTTTACACTCAGAGCAGAAGAGGGAGTAGAGGCTGCCCTTTCTAGTTGTCCGGGCCTATTCCTGCTCCTGCAGTCAGACAGCAGTTGAGTGGAGATGATAACCCATCATTTCTGTTTGTCAACCCAGGTCTTCTGACAAGTTCTCTCTCTCTCTCCCCTGCCTTTATTTCCCTAACTTGTCATATTGCATTGGCCAGACCCTTCAATATCAAGCTAAATACTGGCTGGGATAATCCTAATTCTCTAGGCTGTGGCTTTCTCATCTGAAAATGGGAGTCCCCAGTGAAACCATCTCACAGACTGGTCATGAGGAATGAACAATCCAAGGCATTTGGGTCCCGTGCAGCAAATGCTAGGTGCTGTGATGACCCCGCCCTGCAGAGGGCTCCCCGTAGCCTACAGAGGTGCACATCTGTTGTCACTCCTTCATGTCCCTACCAGATGCCTCCTTCTCACTGCTCCTGGTAACTCAGTGTTTTGTCCCCCAAACAGGTACCTGTATAAACTCCGTGACCTTCACCTGGACTGTGACAATTACACAGAGGCTGCCTACACACTGCTCCTTCACACGTGGCTTCTCAAGGTGCTGTCCCTTTGGATGAAGAGGGTTCAGGCGGGGGAACCCCATGGGGCCCTCACAGCATATTGAAGAGTTTTTTTTAAAAAGAGGAAAAACAGTCAAATGAATTTTGTTTTGATCAGCGGTCCCAAAATATTGAGCTGGCAGGACACTTTTCTGCCCTACTTCCCTGATCACATAAGGTTTTCGTGACCTTTACATTTAGCAAATATAGCCCCCCCAAGATATATTTTGCAGTGTTATATAGCATCCAAACTGCTATCAGTAATAAACCATTAGTGTGCTCACTGAACCGCTTTCCTTCTCTTGAAAATTTTGCAATAGCTGGATGAAGTCAAATGATCTCCATTGACTTTGGAAGAGCTGAGACGGTGCCTTATCGGGGTCTAGAGAGAGTCCCTGCAAGCCACATAGAATGAGCCAATGGATCAAGTAAGCACCACTCAGCAAAAATCAGGAGGTGCTTTACAAAGGGAAATGGCAGACTAGCCTCTGCCTGACTGACCACTGATACCCAGAGCCGCAGGGAGCCAACTCAGGGTCTGCAGGGCCGCAGCGCTCTCTTCATCCATAGCTGTTCTCCAACAAGAATCTAGCCCTCATGTCCCAAAAGGGCAGCCTCCCCAGGGGGATCCTGAGTTTTCAAAAGTGGCTGGGTTTGGGAGAAGAGAAGAGAAGGAAAGTCCACGGTATGGGGAGGGTGTTTTCTGGCCTTCAATCCTGGGGAGACAACTGGCCAAGGCAGTCCCTTGGCCCTGGGTGACTCCCTGTGTCCTCTCTCCACAGTGGTCAGATGAGCAGTGTACCTCACAGGTCATGCAGACAGGCCAGCAGCACCCCCAGACCCACCGGCAGCTGAAGGAGACTCTCTATGAGACCATCATAGGCTACTTCGACAAAGGAAAGGTAATCTGCTCCTGCCCCTCCTCTCTCTGTGGGGACCCTGGCCACTGGGAAAGACAGTTCTCTCCTAAACCCCACAACCATCCATCCGCAGGAATGGATAGCTATCCCTACAAATCCCAAACTGGATCCTTTCTTTCCATCTTCTCTCCATCTCCATTCAAAACCTTCCCTTTCAAGTGTCAGAATCACTAACTTGTCCACTAAGATGGATCCTGAGCAGAGTCCCTGCCTGCTCTCCTATCCTATGGATCATCCTCCATTCAGAAAACAGGGTGATCATAAAACCTGTATGGGATCATGCCATTCGCCTGTCTCCATGGGGGAGTTTCAACAACTTCCCAATTCAGCTAGGAGGCTGGGGCTGGGGCTCAGCGGTAGAGTGCTTGCCCAGCATGTATGAGGCACTGGGTTCGATCCTCAGCACCACATATAAATAAATACAATAAAGATATGGTGTCCAGTTCCACTTAGAATAAATCACACAGTCCTTCCCATGATCCGCAGGGCCTCTGTGGGCCTGGACTGCCTCCCTGGCTTCTTCCCTGCTGGGCACTCTCTTCTCACCTGCTCCAGGCCCAGCTCCTTCCACCCTCAGAGCCCTGGCACTGGCTTTTCCCAGCTTGGAATATTCTCCTCTCCCTTCCCACTGGAAAGTGGGCTCCTCTCACCCCTTGGGGCTTTGCTAGGGTGTCCTGCCCTCAAGCGGGTCTTCCCCGACACCTTCAGGCAAAGCAGCCTCACCCTCCCTCGGGGAACCACTCCTGCTTCTTCAAAGCACTCGTCACTCTCAGACACCAATGCGTTTATTTTGTTTGTCTTGTTTGCTGTCTGGCTCCCTGATTCAGAATGCCACAACAGCAAAAACCCTGCCTTGTGCCCTGATAAATGGCCAATGGCCAGAACAGAACCTGACACACAGGGACCAAGGATTTGATTCTGGGCAATTGAGTGGACTGAATGGATGGCATGGTGGGGCCATTACTGATCTTTAGCAGCGAGGATTCTTGGCTGGGTTTGACTAGGAATTGGGCAAACCAGCTACTGCCCAGCTCCAGCTTCCAGGGGCCCGTCAGGCAGCAGCAGCCCAGAGGCTCCTGTCATCCCACAGGAGATGCAGCCTGGCAGCTGAGCCCTCAGGCTCTGGAGCTAGACTCCAGAGTTCCGTTTCTTGCTTCTCTACCACTTACAGTTTCCTTGGCCTCTGCAAGACTCCAGTTCTTTATCCCTCGTAGTAAAATACTAATAGGACTGACTCCCTAGCTGTAGGGTGGAAATGAGGTGACAAGATCCACACAGGGTGTCTAGCTTAGGAAGGGTCCACGGTATACCTTGTACATTTCCATGATCATTGTTATTCCCTGGCTCTGCCGCTTCCTCTCCCAAGCCTCTCAAGCCTCGTGCTTACCCACAGCCCTGCCTCTCCCTGGGTGGCAAGGCCTCTCCAGTGCACCAGGACACCATTGAACACTTAATTTTGGTCTGTCCTGCTGCTGCGGTTCATTTCATCAGCTTTGATCTGGTCTCCCCACTGTCCCTGGAAAGATAGAATGAGGTAATGTCTGCAGAAGGGCTTATAAATCCCCCAGGGCTGAGCAGTTGGAGAAGACCATCTCATAATTTACAACGCTAACCCTCTTGAGGGCAGAGACTCTGCCATCTCTAGAACCTCCCGCCCTGCTTCGTGTCAAATCAGAGCTTCCGGTTTGTTTAGTGGCTTGTTAAGTTGGTCACCATGGGAGAGACCCAGAAGGACCTGTAGGGCTGTGCCCTCCTCAAGACATGCAGTGCAGTCTGCTCTGTGCTGAGTGTGCCAAGCTCAAAGAGGCATGCCAGTCACTAGAGTGTTTGAAAGTGCCCTTTGGTGTTGTGCAAAAATGGGGGAGAGGGGCCAAAGTATTTGGGAGGAGGCAGCAGATGGAGACAACTCAGCCTGAAGACTACTTCTGTGGATGCTTCTAGAATGAAGCCCAAACTCCTTAGCACCCCATTCAGCTTTCTTTCTCCACGCAACCTCAGGACAACCCATTCCTGTACACACACAGGGCTCTCCACTCCAAACGTCCATCTTCCCATCACCTGACAGATTCCTGTACCCCTCAAAATACAACCATTACATTCACTGATGTTCCATAAGGGTAGAGACCATGTAGTGGCCATCTTTACATCTGCTCCATGGCTGCGTAGGCAATGCCCATGAACCATGCCCAGAACCCAGCAGCAGCTCAGTAATGAGTGGGGCTCAAAGAGATCAGTGACCATCAGAGGCCTCAGGTCTCTGACTTCCTGCCCTACCCCCTTCCATGGTCTCTTGGTGATCTTAACACATGGGAGAGTTTCTCCTCCCCATTTGTATTATGGTGGGAAATTGGCAAAGACCCGCACTTGAGCCGAACAGTCCCTGGCCCAGCAGGGGCATTTCTCCAACCTTCTTGTTCAGGGTAAAGCCTGCAGACTTGGTTCCTCCTGGCACATAAAGCATTTTATGGGGATCACTAAGCTGTCTGTGGTTTATAGCTGGGCTCCTCCATGCGGCCCTTGGTTTTATTTCATGCATGGATGCAGAGAGAGCACTTCTGCTACAAATCTCACACTACATTTTGGCAGCTGCCTTCTCTCCTCCCCCGCCTCCTCCAGCTTCTCCATTGAGGGGCATTTTCTATTTTAAACCAAATGTGAAATGGAATGGGTATCCCTGGAGGTGGCCAGGCCTCCAGCCCTCCCTGGACCTCTTGCTGCCTGTCTTCAGAGGTTCATGACCTCCTTCAGTCTAAGATGATGGGTGATCTTGACTTCTCACCTATAACAGAGCAGAGAAGTTATTTTTAAAGATGGGGAAGATCTACCATATAGTTTTAATCATTTTTAAATACTCTGGTATTACCTGTACCTCTGCCTCTGCCCACTACTGACTCCCACAATTAAACCAGAGGGAAAGACCCCAGGACTGCACATCAGAGCAACCAGGGTCTTCTCCAAACTTCGACCCTGGGAGCTCTCTGGCTCAGGCTACTTGATCCCTTCTCTTTGGAAGGTGGGGCCAACATACCACTGCCCATCCTGCACACTGCTGGGGGTGTCACAGGTTTAATGTACTAAGCATCTCTGAGACAGGAATGGAGTTGGAGTGACAGCACCCGCTGGCCTGCTGGAGCTGCTTCTGGGTAGGTAGTAGGCACTTGACCTGGGGGGCAGGCGCTATGCTCCTCTGAGCCTCCATTTTCACCTGGCACATGAGGATCCTGTTAATTCCTCTCAGGGTCGTTAAGAAGGAGCAGAAAGCATGGAAATAAGTATTTAGGCTACTCCATTATTCATCAAGAGACTAGGATGAGAGGCCAGGAAAGGTCATTCTTGCCAGGAAGTCCTGGCTCCCTCTGTGTAGGGGGCAGGTCTGGGTGAGGCTTATAGCTCAGTCTTGAGCACAGCGGGGCTCAAGTCCTTCCCTCAGCAAAGACTACAGAAAGTTGGGGTGCCCATAACCTTTGCTTCTATGACCTTCCATAGATGTGGGAAGAGGCCATCAGTCTGTGCAAGGAGCTGGCGGAACAGTACGAGATGGAGATCTTCGACTATGAGCTGCTCAGCCAGAACCTGGTAAGGTGTCCTGGTCCCCAGAGAAGCTGACTGCCCTGAGGGCTGCTCACAGCCTCACAGAAGTTGCAGAGAAGGAAGCAGGAGGCCAGGTGGGTTAGGAAAATAGAAGCATGGAGTTGAGACCCGAGTGTCTCTTCCTGTTGGTTGGATGGAGCTCCAAGTACCTATGTGGCACTAGGGCAGCCACTCACTGCTGCTGTGTACCCATTAAACACTGCTACATTTGCAGAAAAACTTCCACAAATCACTGTGCTTTTTGATGAACAGATAAATCACATTAAAATGCTCTCCAACTGGCTTTTCCAAGGAGCATCTCAAGGCACAGGACTTGATGGGAGTAGAAAGTGGAGGAGCCAGCCTGTCCTGGTTGTGCCACAGGAGCCAGGATTTGGTGGGGAGTTGGCCTCTGCAGGGAAAATGCAGAGCATTCAGCTACTCCCCATCCTGTCCACACCCCCATGTTTCCTGGATGCCCAAGAGCTGGGACTCAGGGCCCCTTCCCAGTCCACTGAGAGAGGCCAGCCTACACATTTCCAGAATACCATAAAATGAGAGTCTGAATGCTAAGAGAGCAGTGATAGCTTTTTATGAAGGGAGGTGCAGGTATGATAAGCTCATCAAAAACAACTAAGCTGTTAGCTGCTTTAAAACACAGAAGATATATTGCAAGTACACACACAGGTACTTGTACCTATGAGTGTCTCTTCCTGTTGATTGGATGGAGTGCTAAGTACCTGGAGGCACTTAATACCTGCTCCACAGGCACATCTGCATGGATGTTTGTGGACATGGAAGTACACATGCCTTCCAGTCACACGCCTTCATGCACAAACACACACCTCCGATACACAACCCTACACAGAACCCGGGTCACACAGGCTCTTGTCTAGATCCATATGTCAAGTTGAAGTTACCATTGATTGTGAGGTATGTGTGTGTGAGTGTGTATGCGTGTGCGCCTGAGTGTGCGTGCGTGCATGTGCATCCATGTGCACATGCAGGCACACAGGCTACATCAGGGTTTCTATAGGGCCAACAGCATTGTCAGGTAAGAAGTTTTTGGAGATGTCAATATATAAGAAGTACACACCTCTGGGGGTTGATGAAATATGTCGTGTGCATACACAGAAAGACATCTGCCTCCAGAGACACTCATCCATTTGCGTATCCTCACGAACACACACCAAGTGTGAACAGAGTGTAAGCATGGCCACATGGTGGGGCCCCTGGAAGTAGCCTGGACTCAGTCTTGTGCTTCCTGGCTCCACTCAGATACCATTACTTTAGCTGCAAACAGGAGATACTTGTGGCGTGGTTGTGAGGAGATGCAGGTAAATAAATGAGTATAGATGGAGTGCCTAGCACAGTCCTGGCTGTTCGTATTAGATTACAGCCACAGCCACAGGTGTGCCATTCTGCGTACCTGTGCCTATTCTGCGTACCTGTGGCCTCTTTGGATTGACAGTACCTTGGATGCACACCTGTGATGTCACAACCTGTGTTTTTTCTTTCAGATCCAGCAGGCAAAATTCTATGAAAATATCATGAAAATCCTCAGGCCTAAACCAGACTACTTTGCTGTTGGATACTATGGCCAAGGATTTCCCTCCTTTTTGCGGGTGAGTTTGCAGGTAGCTCTGGCTAGGGAGGCAGGCCTGTGGCATTTCAGATGTCTCTTTTTCCTTTGAGGATCTGCTTTTCTCTGCCTGAGTGCTGCCACCACCACCTCCCATCCTCTGGGGTCCTTAGCCCTCTTTCTTTCTTTTTTTTGGTACCAGGGATTGAACTCAGGGGCAATCACTCAATCACTGAGCCACATCCCCAGCCCTATTTTGTGTTTCGTTTAGAGATAGGGTCTCACTGAGTTGCTTAGCACCTCACATTGCTGAGGCTGGCTTTGAACTTGCAATTCTCCTGTCTCAGCCTCCCAAAGTCAGCCCTCTTTCTATCAGAATCAGCAGCAGTAGTCACCTGCTGTGTTTCTCTACAGCAACCAGAGCTGCCTGGAGAGGTAGTGAGCTCCCCGTTACTGGAACAAAGAATTCAAAGATAGATGAGAGGATGAGTGCTAGCCAGGGGTCACTACACAGCAGTAGTTCTCAGGAGTTTTAGTCATCTCTTTGCTCTTAGAAGTTACTGAGGACTCCAAAGAACATCTGTATTTTAGACTATGTACATGTATCATATAAAAAATGAAAACTAAGAAAAAGATTAAAATATTTGGCAATTTATTTTAAAATAACAATAACAAACCCATCACCTGTTAACATAAATTGTATTTCTGAGGAAGAATAGCTGTATCTTCCAATTTTAAAAAATAAGGGAAAAGAGCAAGATTGCCTTACAATTCTGCAAATCTCCTTAATGTCTGACTTCAGAAAGGAGCTAGGTTCTCATCTGTTGTGGTCACACGTCACAGAGCCTCTGAAAAACTCCACCATCTACCCGTGAGAGAGGGAGGGTGGAAAAGATGAATGCAGCTTTTAACTATTGCAAAATGGTTCTGGTTTTGTGAGCCTCTAGAAAGGTCTTGGGGACCCTCAGGGTCTCTGGAGCGTTGTTTCTGAATCACTATGTGAGAGGCCTATTTATCCACCATGTAGAGGGATTAGGTCATTTGTCAACTTCCTTCCAGTCCATGAGTTTATGGTTCTATTCTGGGGACAGGGAGAGGCAAAGGAAAGAGCAGACCTGACCCCTGACCTCACTTGACTTACAGCGCAGTCAAAGAGCTAAGTCACTATGATTACCAATGCAGCAGAAATCGTGGTGGAGCTGGGAGTGATGTCATGAGCACCAGATGGGGTTGTGAGGCTCACCTGGGTGGAGTAGAGGTGGCTTCCCAAACTGACGGCACTTCAAGGTCCCCTGGGCACCTGTTCAGAACATGTATTCCTGGGCCCAGGTCCTGTAGACTCCATTTCAGGGGTCTGAAGTGAGGCCTGGGAGTCTGAACTTTGTTTTATTTCCTCTCTCCTTCCCTCCTTCCTCCTTCAGGTCCCCTTCCTTGACTCTATTGTTCTTCCTTCTGTATCTGTTTATTTTGAAAATTGATACATTATCATGACCTTATATTTTGGCAAGATTCCCCCTTTTTTTAAATTCCTTTTTTTCTCTCTAGTTTCCACATGAGAGAAAACATATTCGACCCTTGATTTTCTGAGTCTGGCTTATTTCACTTAGCATAATGTTCTCCAGTTCCATCATTTACCAGCAAATGGCATAGTTTCATTCTTCATGGCTGAGTAGAACTCCATTGTGTATATATACCACACTTTCTTTATCCATCCTCTACTGATGGGCTCCTGGGCTGGTTCCATAGTTTAGCTATTGTAGATTGTGCTGCTGGCATGCATGCCTCACTAGAGTATATTGATTTTAGTTCTTTTGGATAAATACCAAGACGTGGGATAGCTGGGTCACATGGCGGTCCCATTCTTAGTCTTTTGAGGAATCTCCAGACTGCTTTCCAAAGTGGCTGTGCTAATTTGCAATCCTACCAACAATGTGCAAGACTGCCTTTCCCCCATGTCCTCGCCAGCAATTATCATTATTTATAGGGAATCTGAACTTTTGAAGGTCTCCTAGGCTCTTCTGTTGATGCCAGCATTGGAAGGTCTGATGCACAGAGGTCAGTGAGACTTGGGCTTGGATAGAAGAACTTAGGGACCATTAGAGGCTACACAGATGCTGTCTAGAACAAGGCTTCTCAACCGTGGCACTATTGACATCTTGGGCCTATGCTGCTTGGTCATGGAGGCTGTCCTGTTGTTGCAGGATGTTTAGTGCCATCTCTGGCCTCTACCCAGCTCTCAGTAGCACCCCTCACCCTCAGTGTGACAATCAACAAATGTTTCCAGACACTGCCAATGTCCCTTGGGGACAAAAACACCCAATTGAGGACTGCTGGTCTAGAAGAGGCTGACATGGTTGAAGAAGGGTAAAGAGTATGTTTTGGGGAGCTCAGGGCCTGAAGCCAAGAGAAGAGAACTTGAACATTTGCCCCCACAAACCCAGCCCATGTCACATTAAAGGCAACAGGGAAATATTGTGGCCACATAAACAGGAAAGTGGGTATGATGGGGTGGAACATGAGGAAAAAATTATTCTGGAAGCTTCATATGGGATGATCTGAAGAAGATTCTCTGCATATATGCTCTTCCCTCCCTGTGGAAGGAGCTCTTTGAAAAAGTGGTGCTTCCAGCTAGGTCAGGGAGTTGAGCTCCTCCCTCCTCTGGAGGGGAAACAGGGCAAAGGGAGCCATCTGAGGTCTCCACAGTTACATGCTCGTTTCATAAGCCTCCCAGCTGTACCTGGGCCACATCCTCCACGTCAGGAGACTCTGGGATCTCTGATGGGTGTCACTTCTTTGCAGAACAAAGTGTTCATCTACCGAGGGAAGGATTATGAGCGAAGAGAAGATTTCCAGCTGCAGCTGATGAGCCAGTTCCCCAACGCAGAGAAGATGAACACAACCTCTGCCCCTGGAGATGATGTGAAGAATGCTCCAGGCCAATGTATCCTTGGAGAACGTTCCAGCCATGCAGCTGGGCTTGAGCAGCACTGGGGGGGACCTCAGCCCATAGAACTCAGAGCTGCTGCCCAAATCACCCTGGTGTGCCAGTTTTAGTATCCAGTGTGGGATCCAAAAAACCCATCTCAGTACAGTCAGCCCTTCATATCCATGGATGATACACTCCTGGATTCAACCAACCACCCATTGAAAATATTTGGGGCAAAAAAAAAAAAAATGGAGTCTGCAAATGCGTACAGACTTTTTTCTTGTCATTATTCCCTTATACAGTATAACAACTCTTTACCTAGGATTTATAGTGTATTAGGTACTATAATGACTTGAAAGTATTACAAGTCATTTACTAAGTCGTTTAACACGTACAGGAGGATGTGAGACTACTAAGCCATTTTATGTAAGAGATTTGAACATCCTGGGATTTTAATATCTGCTGAAACCAATCCCCAGGTATACTGATGATGACTGCCCCCCAAATGCAGCTCCCACAGATTCATACAGTCTCTCCTGACTTATTCGTTCTTGTAGTGAATACTCTGAAGCCCAGATTCTGCCAAGCATTGTGCAAGGCTGTGCTTACAAAGGGGTCCTGCCCTCAGGGAGCTTAGAAGGTAACAAGTGAAATAGATACTGAACAATGAATTGCGCTATTAAATATTTATTTATAACAGTATGACTCTTGCAGGACACTGTGGGAAGGTGCACAACCAGTTTCAAGGACTGAAAGGAACCCCATGTTGCTGCTACAGTAAAACCAAACTCCTGAGCAGGATTGGAAGGCTGTCCACTCTGTGACCCCTGCTTTTGGCTCTGGCCATACCAGCCCCTTTCTGTTCCTTAAACAGAAATTAACAATCCAATTAATTGTTCCCACCCATGCTTTCACCTTCTCTGGTCCCTCTGCATGAAATGTTCTTCCTCCGTTTCTTAGGCGACTGGCTCCTGTGCACCTGTCAGATCCTAACTTGGCTTCACCTCCTGGAAGAGGGTTTCCTCAGTCACCTTATCTAAAGTGGCCTTTTCTGGGCTCCTCAGGACGCTGTTCTCTCACACTTGTTTTTGTTTCTTTGGAGACTTGACCTTGATCGATGTTTCTCACATGCCTTTTGCAGGCACATGAGCTGAGGGTAGAAGTCAGCAGCAAGAGAATGGCATTGTGCATTTCTTCCTGCACTGTGGCCCTCGCCCACACTGCCTGGCACCCACCCACCCCCGGGAGAGAGGTATTGACTAATAGAGGTAGAAAATGAGAGAAAGCAAAAAGAGAAAGAAGGAAAGGAAGGAGGGAGCAGGGCAGAACCGGCTGGCTGGCCTGCACAGAGCACAGCAGAGATGATAGATGCTGGGGAGGTGCAGCCTGAGTGAGCAGGATGCAGACCTGGTGTTCCCAGGGCCAGGAGCTGCGCTGGCACCGGGCAGAAGGTGGGCTTCAGGGCTGGCTGCTGAGCCAGGAGCACTTTGACCCAGCCTGGCTCCCTGCATTGCACCCTTTAGCACAGATTAAGTTACAGCCTTTAAAACGGGGTTGACAGGTTGTGTGGCTGGTCTACTCAGTCTGCCAAACCTTAATCCAAATATTTTTCCCTGGAGTGATAAATATTCATCTGTAACCTTTTTATTATGCTCGCCTGCCCTTCATGCCTGCTCTGCCCTGGGCATTTGCAGGAAGAGATGCAACTGGTGGTGGGGCCCGCTGGTTGCAGAAGAGGGCATGGCTACAGGCGAGACAGGGATTACACTAAAGCCTGAGAGGTGGACGTGCTAGTGTGGAACTGAGTGGTCTTTTTTAGACATTTTTTTTTTAGTTATAGATGGACACAATACCTTTTATTTATTTATATGTGGTGCTAAGGATCGAACCCAGTGTCTCACGCATGCTAGGCAAGTGCTCACCATTGAGCCACAACCCCAGGCGCCTGAGTGTGGTCTTTTAACTAGGGCAGAGGAGGTACAAGTGTTCCTGGGCCATGTCATCACAGGACTCTGAGGACTGGTTCAGTGCCAGGAGCCAGGTAGAAAGGCAGAGGGAGAGGGTGGCATTTTCTAACTATTCTCTTGGTGAGATAGAGTGCTTTATAACCATTATTTCTTTAAGCCCCATAAAATGCCATAAGATGGGTATTAATTTTCCCTGTTTCACAAAGGAGGAATATGTGAGGCAGGGAGAGAAAGTAATTTGCCTAAGGTTATAAAGCTGGTTAGAGATGGAGTTGGCATTTGAATCTGTTTGTCTCAAAACCCGTGTTCTGTCCCACCATCAGTTTTGGGAAAGCCGATGAACAGAACACGCTGACCTCTGTCTGCTGCGCCCCGGCCCCCTTGACGTGTGTGCCTTCATCTTTCCTCACGGCCATCCTGTGAGTGGTCAGTGGTGTCCTCTGCATTTCACTACTAAGAAATGCAAGGCTCCATGACCCTTGGCAGCACAAGGTCACGGCCAGGGAACAGCAGAGCTGGGGACCGAGTCCAGGCCTGCTTCCCACCAAGATCTTGAACTCTTAGCTCTCTTGCCCTCACTTATTAAAAAGTGCCCAAGCAGTTTGTGACGGGTCTCATGTCTTCTCGCTTTGGCACCCAGGTGGTAGAAGGTATTTGAAAGCAGAGGTCTCTGTAGATATACTGTTGCCACAATTCCATGTATGGATCCTACATGGCAGGATGGTCCAGCCCCACATTCCCCTGGCACACCCGAGGTGCTGATGTCAGAGGTTTCCCTAGGATAGGTCTGGAGTCTCCTGTTAGATGGAGGCCAGAGGCCAAGTTCAGTACACATGGCCTAGAACTTTCTCTAAAAGAGGATGGGCAAGCTCGCTGTAGAGGGCCAGATAGGGCAGGTTTTTGTCTTCAAGGGCCATGCCCTCTGTGTCTCAACCCCTGGTCCCTACTGCCTGGCTGGGGAGCAGCCACTGCTGACACACAGGTGGGCGGGCATGGCTGTTCTCCAATTACACCTTCCTTATGGCCACTGAAATGTTGCACTTGGTATCATTTTCACACTTTATTATCATGCCACAAAACACTCTTTTTTTCATTAGTGATTTGAAAATATAAAATCCACGCTTAGCTTGTGGACCAAGAAACAGGAGATGAGTTGGATCCACATCACTGTAGTTGGCTAGTTTCTGTCCTGGGCTAATCCAGAGTGACTCCCTCCCAGGGCAGGCTGGTAGCCCTATGGCTTAAGAAAGAAAATGGATTTCCTGAGGTTTCAGAAATGCTTCCATCAAGAATGATCCTTAGGTTCAGTGTTGCTCTCTTTCCTTCAATGTGGAACTGCTCTTGAGGTAAAACCAAGCAAATCCCCAGTAAAGTAGCATGGAGGAAATCTATCTAGAGGCAATTGAATTGAATTTGGAATTTGATTTGGGCCATTTCTTGTATGTCAAAAAATCATAGCCTCTTCCATCAGAAAGCTTGCCCTCTAGGGGGGATAGGGTGGCAGGGGAGGGGAGAGGAGGAGAGCTGAGAGCTGATCCTAAGGGAGATACTAACCAGTACCTGGAAATCCAAAGGAAGGAAAACAGCACCCAACTAGGGTGCAGCTAGTCTTTGTGGACTGTGGCCACGGTAGTAGCAGGGAACATTCCAAGCACAGGGAATAGTAGACTCTGTCAAATATCCAGAGATAATGGGGGAAACCTTGGTTATGCCAATACTGATGCAGCTTTGAGAGCTAGCAAAGTTCTTGATTCCTTAGTTGGCAGATGTATCAGGCCCATGGGAGATGTTTGAAGTTTTGGTTCTTTGTGGATAGAAAGGAGAGGAAAAGAACTTGAATACCTAAAAAAGAGATGAATTAAAAAAAAAAAAAGAAGAAGAAATGGAAAGTAAGGAAAGAAACAAGAGTCCGGGGGGGACCAGTGACCACTGACTTTGTTCATTCCATTTGCCACATTAACAGCTTCAAAGGAATGAAGACAGGTCCAGAATAGGTATGACAATGACCTGACCCACATGGTGGCTCTCCAGGGTCTGTGCCCATGGCAGGCATCACTAATCAAGCTTGAAACTCATTCCCACTAAGGCTGGACAGGATTCCTTACTCCTTTGCATGTTCTAAAGTGATATTTCTTAGCTTTATGATGCATCTGAGTCACCCAAGGATTTTTTAAAATCAGATTCTGACTCCATGTCTGAGGCAGGGTATGAGATCTGCTCTGTTTCACAAGCTCCCAGATGATGCTGATGGGGCTAGCCGGAAGACCACCTTTGAGTGACAGGTCTAGAGTAAAGAATTCTGAGCCTAGGGTTCAAAGATCCACGTGAAAACCCCCACTCTGTTCTTACAGGCTGTGTGAACTTCAACAAGTGGCCTGACTTCTGTGACCTCAACAGGGATAATTTAGGTTAAATGCCATCCAGAGATTAAATAAGACCACGGGGAGATATACTCTGCAATTAATGGAGAGCTATAAATTCACTAGATGGTGTTATTGTTAATGAAAATATGGCAATGATAATTATGATTACCCACCATTCACCAATTCTATTATCAGGAGCAGAGCTCTGAAGTAGGGTTGCAAGGTGATAGGCAGCCCTGCTAAGGACTATGGTGACTGCTAACTGGTCATCAGGGCCTTGTTAGAGGCCAGCAACATGCAGTTGATACTTCAGTAATGAGTGGTCCCAGAAGGAATGACATGCAAGCTTTCAGCTGGAACTGGTGCATTTGGAACTGTCCCTGCAGACCTGTTTTAAGTCCTTGACTTCAGGAACTCCAGATATCCAGTGTTTCACTGTCCAGCCTGTCCTGGATGAGCACCCACGGTTCAAGAACAAGCCAGTACCTGACCAGATCATAAAGTAAGACCCAGAGCCCACTGGGAAGAGGAACAGGGAAGGAACTCCAAAAGGATGTCATGGTGGGGTTGTGGTAGGGCAGCTCAAGTGCTCTTCTCCACTTTGGCCAATCTATTCCCCCTCTTCCTCTTGGGAGAAGCCCAATTAATGGGGCTCTGTCCCCAAAAAGGCTGGAGATGGATGGGAGGGATAGGGTTATAGCTGACTTTGTGGTATAGCAAATCCTCAGTGGGCATTGATGAAATTCACTGAATAGGATATAGAGAGCCTAGTGCTCAGGCTGATCCCAGAGTGGCCCCAAGGAACCTACAGTCAGAGTGTGGGCCGGGCAGGTGACAGGGACAGCACAGCTGGGTATGCTGAGCATATTCTCCCAAAAGGACATCATTTTAGCACTGGGTTTGGACATTGACAATCGATAGCAGGTGTCATTCTGTTCCACACCAGATTGCAAGATCATTGATGAAGCCATGAGGGGGGCAGTCCATGGGGCACAAAGCTGTACCCCTACAGCTGCCCAGATCATCCCCCACCTGTGCCCCAGGCTCAGGTACCCAAGAGCACCTGAGTGTCTTAGAATAAGACTTCCCCTCTGGATGGAGTGGTCAGCAGCAGGAGCTCCTTTGGGAGGGGAAGGGCCCTCTTCCGCAGGGGGAGGCAGGTCCTGGGGCAGCCTCACACTGGTGCCACAGTAGAGCAGGGTTGGCCCAAGAGGATTGCAGCCTCCCTCGCTCTCTTGGTCAGATTCCCATGGAAAGGGGACAACAGCTCACAGCTAGCATAGTGCCCTGCTGGCAATGATGTTAGAACCTGGCTAGAGAGTCAAGAAATGATCTGGGGACTCTTGAAGTAATCCTTGGAGGCTGCTCTTGGGACATTAGGCACATCCCTAGGTATCTCTGGAGCCTTCATTGGGACCATAGGAAATGACCAGCCTGCTCCATCTGCATTGATGCCAGAATTTCAACTCCAACTGCCCATCTCTCTTAGGGTGCCATGTTCTTATAAGGACATAAGAGCAGTCTGCCTCCTAAATTGCCCCGCCAGGAAAGCCTGTGCGAGAGTCACTGTTATGGAGCCCAGACCCTAACTTTAAATGTTGCCACAAGGACTCTGCCAGACCCGAAGTTACTGTAAGAAACTTCTGTGGATAGTACAGGGGCAGACCGAATGTCCACTGCTGGGCACGGCCACCAGGAGCCTCACCTTCTTCCTGTCTTTCAGCTTTTACAAATCCAACTATGTGCAAAGGTTCCACTACTCCCGGCCTGTGCGCAAGGGGACAGTTGACCCTGAGAATGAGTTTGCTGTGAGTATTTCCCCTGCTCTAGGCAACCAGGGTGTGGATCTGCCAGCTCAGAATGGGAGAGAACTGGACCCGAAATCTAAGAAAAGGAAATGAATGCCCAAGGGTTTGATGGCACCTGCTCCCCAGCCTCATTTCTTCCTCCTTCCCACTCCTCCTCTGAGCTCATGTCAGGTGACCTTATCAGCCACAGGGCACTCAGGCACTGCAGGAGGTAGAGCCCAGGCTAAAAAGGGCATTGATGAAGTCAAACCTTCCATTACACACCAATAAAAAGCCACAATGACATGGTCACCTCTGTGCCCCGCCTGCTAGTCCCTGGGGTGTGTGTGTGTGTGTGTGTGTGTGTAAGTATTTCCCAGCTGGGACCTGTCTTCCATCCCCAAGGCCGAGGCTAGAGTGAGAGGCTCTGAGTTTCTCTTCACTCTTTGCCTCTGTGATTCTTAATATTTTGGGAGTCACTGTCCCTTTGAGAATCTAATAAACATTATAGACCCTCCTCACAGAAAATGCACATGGACATGTTCCATATTGCCTAAACATTCAGACTCCAATAGATCCAGTTTGAACTTACTTGGCCTAAGTCCAGAGAGAGCTTCAGCTTCATGCTGGCTGAGAGGTTTTAGGGGTGGGGTGAGACTGTTTCTGGATCTTGCAATATTTCCTCTGCTTTTGAGTGGATGGGGGGATGAGGGGCCCTGGGGCTGGCTGGGTGTCCGCCAAGCTACTCTGAGGCCCAGGTTTCATAAGTGTGTTGTTCTCCCGCCTTGCACCCTGCCCTGGACAGTCGATGTGGATTGAAAGGACCTCCTTCACGACTGCCTACAAGCTGCCGGGAATCCTGCGCTGGTTCGAGGTGGTTCACATGTCCCAGGTGAGTCTAGGCAACAGTCACAGCAGACACACAGAGCGCCACATTTCTGGCCAGAATCCAAATGTATGACCTCTCTTCTGCAGACAGCATATACTTTACTTTTCCCACAAGCCTTAGGGACTCCAGGTCCTCTGGCAGCTAAGCATCTTGCTGTTCGAGAAGAAGGTCCAGTGTGGTTGTAAGGACACCTTATAAATGGGGACACATTCAGGATGTCTTACTTATTGAATCATTCAAAAACTATGTCAAGTGCTGTTCTAGGACGTGAAGATTCTGCCATGGAGCTTACATTTTAAAGGGACAACAGACTGAAACATCAAAATAAATACATACTATGTTAGTTGGTGATAACCATGGTGGAGAAAAATAAAACAGAAAAGTGATGGAGGAAGGGTAGCTCTTTAAAATAGCATACACTCCCCTGTCAAAAGGTTTTTGAGCAAAGACCTGGAGGAGGTGAGGAAGTGGTCCATACACATATTGAAGAGAGGGACATTGCAATAGAGGGCAAGGGCAAAGGCCCTGGGGCCAGAGCACATTTTTATCCAGATCAGAACAAGGTGAATACCAGTAGGACTTCAGGTTTTCTGTAAGTGGAACAGAGTCATGAACAGAAGGCTGTGGTCTGACTGATGTTTTGGAGCTACTATATCATCAGCCTTGAGGCTATCCCCCTCTGGCCCTGAAGCCCACCTGCTTTCCAGTGAGCCTGCAGCTTCATAGCCCTCCAACCTTTTTATTAGGCATGGTATAGACCTTGGGAAAGCTGAATAAGAATGAAGACAGCAACAAAAACTTCTTGGGCATGTGCTCAGCTGCTCACTTGCACGCTCTCACTTGAATCCCCAGTGACCCCGTGAGGCAGATGTTGTTACCCTTCCCATTGTACAGGTGAGGGACTGAGGTGCAGAGTGCTTTCAAGGTTGTTCAGGTTAGTAAACAAGGTGAAGCACTGTCCTGGAAAGGAAGGAAGTATGCATGGCCCTTGGTTCAGGATAAGGTTTGTTTTTTTTTGGTACTGGGGATTGAACTCAGGGGCACTTGACCACTGAGCCACGTCCCCAGCCCTATTTTGTGTTTTATGTAGAGACAGGGTCTCACTGAGTTGCTTAGTGCCTCACTGTTGCTGAGGCTGGCTTTGAACTCGCAATTCTCCTGTCTCAGCCTCCCTAAGTGCTGGGATTTCAGGCTTGCGCCACCGCGCCCAGCTAGGATAAGTTTTAGTAAGTGTCTCGGGCACTGTGTCAAAGGCTGAATGGCCTTATCTGTGTAATCCTCACAAGACCCTGTGAGGTGCCTACTGTTGGCCCTCTGCAGCCCCAGGCTCCCTCCACAGCCCAACCAACCGCAAGTGAAAACACTCAAGGTAAAAATCATATCTGAATGGAATGCATCCAGACTCTTTTCTCTTGTTATTACTCCATAAACAGTACACTGTAACAATATTTACACAGCATTTGCATTGTATTAGGGATTATAAGTCATCCAGAGACCATCTGTGATTTGTAGGAGAATGTACACATACCAAATACTGTGCACTTTGTATAAGGCACGGGGACATCCACAGACTCCAGTGTCCTTGGAAGGTAATGGAACTGGTCCCTCAGGGATGCCAAGGGACATTATTATTAATCCTCTTTTTTTTTTTTTTTTTTTTTTTTGAGGTGAAGAAGCAGACAGACACTTTCCACTGATCAGTAGCTTTTGCCTCTTAGCTCCAGCTGAGCCCTGTGCTCTGGCAGGGCTCAGCAAGGTGTCTCTTCTTCCATGACTCCTGCTACTCTGAAGGCAAACATGGAGTACATTCCAGTGCTCTTTGCTCCCTGTACATTTCTCTTCCAGGCATTTATCAGCTCCTGATGGACTGCGTAATTTTCCTGTGTGTTGATTTTTAACCTTAACAGAATATTAAATATAATGCATTGAACAAGTTCCATCAGTATATCAATTCCAGGAAAATGGAGATTTTTGTCCATTTTATTATCTGCCATATTCCAAATGCCAAGAGTAGTCCTAAGCTTATAATAGATGCTCAAGAATACTTAAGCAAATCAATAAATTAATAATATGCAGCAGATACCCATCATATCTGAATTGTATCTTACTTTGTGACCTCAGGATTGTGAAATTAGAGAAGAAATAGTTGACATTTTTATTCGTTCTTTTTTTTAATCCCAATATCTTCTGGTAGAAGGAGTTGGAAAAATACCCAAAAGGTTGACTAGAAAAAATTCATTTTTAGTGGCCTAAGATGAATTACCAAGGACTCCAGGATGCCTCAGACATAGAAGTTTCATGCTTGCTAAATGACTTCATTTCCAAGCACATTTTTTTATTACATGAAGTTGTATCTTGTTCTCTGTTCTTTCTCTCATAAACCTGCCATGACTCCAGTATAGTTGGTATAGAGTCATGAGCTCCAATGGCCTTGCAGTGTACATTCTCCTTATTTATTGAGGGCTTTTACTTGTTCTTGGCTCTGAGAAATGTAGTCTTTACAATGAGTCCAAGTCTAGGGGTCACTCAAATTCCACTTGATCATTAATGAGCTGTATGACTCACACTGGGTGAGCAGTCTCTCTCTTTTCTTCTTAGTTTGCATCATCTGTGAATAGGGATTGCAAAACTATGGAATTTCAGAGCTGAAAGGGATGCCAGGGTCAGTAAGTCCCAAAGCTAGAAATTCAAATATCTTTAGAGTTCAGCAAGATGAGGTAAATAAAATGAAACAGTCACATGAAGACCACAGGGACTAGTGGAGTCTGTGGCCAGCTGCAATGGCAACCTCTTCCCCAACTCAATTTAACCTGGAAAAATTAGAATCAGTATGCTTGCTAAAGGGCAGAACCTGTGGACTTGGTTTGGCCTGCAAGTCACCAGTGCCTTTCCTGATTCTTGTCCCAGCTGTCCTATTTCACATCTGAGGAAACTGAGGCCCAAGCATGGGACTTGAATGGCCAAAGTGTTGGAGTCCTAGGTGGCTGTGGTCACACCACATGGGCGTCTGAAGGCTGTATTGGTGGGACACCTTCAAACAATTTGAAGTGCCACCTACTCACCAGGGATTGCAATCTCTTCATCTTTCTGTTCGAGCCCCTTCCCTCCTTCCTTTACATTTTTATTTTCCCCAAAGCACTTTCCCTTAATAACTCAAGCAGGAAAGGAGTGTTGTACCCACACTGTCCATAGACAAGTTGAGGCTCAGCTTAGCAAGGAGGCCAGAGACTAGAGGGCTTGACCAAGTCCCAGCAGCAGTTGGTGGCAGGTGTGTTAACAGTGGGATCCACCTGTGCTGTCTTGGGAATCAAGAACACAGGACTTCTCGCCCCACCTGCCACCCCCTGCCCTCCAGCAAGCGACTGAGCCTGGGGTTGGAGAAGGTAAACGGGAGGATCTGGGCTGGCATGGAACCATTCCCCATCGCCATGGTCATTACTTCTGTGCCTGTTATGAGCTCCTCACCATACCTTCCGCCAAATACATGCACCCACACCCTGCTCTGGGAGTTAGATATTTGATCTACACAATGCCGTTAGGTGGGAAGCCAAAGTTATTTTCACTTTGTCTCAATTCCTGATGGCTATGATGAGGATAGATTTGGGAATCCAAAAATAGTTTCAAAAATAAGGAGGAAAGCCACTCAACAGGTCTTTCCATTTTTAATGACTTGGCATGAAGCCTCCATCTTTCAGACCTGCCAGGCTATTGGTGAACTCCAGGTACAGAGCTGGGCTCAATCCAAACATGCTACTGGATTCTCCTAAGAACTCAGTCAAGACCTTGGTCTTGTGGAGCCCTGCAGGGTTGATATAACTAGCCTTGCATGTGTGACATAACTAGCCCATGGAGGTCAGCTCGTGGGACTGTGGACTGCTGTGGTGCCAGGCTGAGTGGCACTCTCCCCTGGCTGACACTGTGCATGGGGTAGGGGGTTATGGTTTGAATGTGGGTACTCTCCCTTAAAGGTCCATGCGTGAAAGCTTTTTCCGAAGATGGTGGTGCAGGAAGGCACTGTGGATGTTTAAGAGGTGGGGCCTAGTGGGAGGTCCTTAGGTGGCACCATCAAAAGGGATTGTGGGACCCTGTCTCTTGGTCTCTGCTTCCTGGCCCATGATGTGAGTGGTCTGTTCTGACACAGACTTCCCATTGTTGCCATCAGGCACATTTATAGAGGCCCACGTCAGTGAGACTACCCATTGCTAGACTCGAACCTCCAGAAGTGTGAGCTAAAAAAAAAACCTCATAATTGCCTCAGGTATTTTGTTGTAGCAACATGAAGCTGACTGATACAGTAGGTGTGTACATGCATGTGTGACAATGATGATGACTGAGAGGGAACTACTCCCTGGAACTTCTCACTGCAGGAACTCCCATGCAAAACCATGGCTGCAGGGAAACAGGGAGAAGGTCGTGATTTCCCAGGGATTTAAGGCAATGGTTTAAAAGTGATGAAGAACGTGGCCAGAGAGGTCGATCTGCCCCTCTCCTATGCAGTAGGCACAGGAACCAGCAGGGGACGTTTTTTAAGAGCTCTGCCCTGCCAGGTACTACAGCTTTACTACATAGCCACTGAGGCAGCACTATAAAATTTAGGGTCCTTTTCTCCATGAAGTTTTCTCAGATCCCTTGACCCCCATCTTTGAACACCTACAAGCATTAACAAGAGCTGCCAATAATTCTGTGCAATACATTTACTCATTCCCATTTTACCAACAAATCCACCAAGGCTCAAAGTTTAGGAAACATGCCCAAGGTCACACAGCTGGAAAGCCACAAAGCTGAGATTTGCACTTCTAATTTAATCAGTTCAGTGGTCAGCAAACTACAGCCTGTGGGCCCATTGCACCTGCCGCCTATTTCTGTGAAGAGCTTTATTGGCGCAGTCTTGCTCATTCATTTACATATTTCTGCTAGCCGCTCTCCTCCTACAATAGCAGAGTAGTTGCAACAAAGACCATCTGGTTTGCAAATCCTAAAATATTTACTATCTGGCCCTTTTACAGGAAATGTTTGCCGACCTCGAGTTGAGTTTTCCACTCGCGATCCCCAGCTCTTGAGAACCGCGCTGTTTGCCAGTTGTCATTTGATGGCACTGTTTATACTGCTCTGTGAGAGGCGTGGGAGGAGTTTCTCTTTACCTTCCCAATTAGTCTGGCTCTACCTGGGAGCAGCACGCCCCTACATCACCAGGGTCAGGACCAGCTGCACCAGGCTGGGTGTTTACATTGCAGGTTAAGTTGGAGGTGTTTCACGCAGGGAGGTAGAAAACCCTGAGGGGGCACATTCAGCCTCTGAACTCAAGTGCCCAGCACTTCCTGCCTCTGCCTCTCCAGGGGAACCTGTTTGTCCCCAAGGCAAAGAGCCCCAGAGCCCACTAATTACAGCAGATCGTGC